>PXYN01000350.1:0-36293 GCA_003056585.1 Lecanicillium sp. MT-2017a
GTGGGGGGTTGTACAGATGGAGGGTGGGGTAGTGGTGGAGGAGCATGGTAGGAGGACAATGGGAGACGTAAGCAGGGAGGGAGGGTGGGGGGAGGGTGGGGGGGGGGGGGGAGGGAGGAGGGGGGGGGGGAGTGAGGGGGGCGTGGGGGAGGAGGGGGGGGGGGGTGTGGGGGGGGGGGGGTTGGGGGGGGGGGGGTGGGGGGAGTGGGGGGGGGGGGCTTCTGGTGGCAGGCATAGTGACAAGGGTATCCCCTGTTCCGCTTTCCGGGCTGGCTGGGTGAAAGAGCACGCCACGGGGGAGACCAGCGGACCACTGCGCGAGCGCGCAGCTGCAGACAAGACAGGATCATATGGTGCCCACAGTGGGAGGAGACGGTTGGGCCAATTGACCAAGAGGAAGTCCTCCCCGTGGCAGGATGCAAAGCCGCAAGAAAACGCAAAACACAAGATGCACCGTTGCGGCGCAGGCTGAACGAGGTGTGCCCGGTGGGCGACGGCTGCGGTGTAAGCGGGGTTGGAGGCTGTAGCCGCGGCGCCGCCCTCCCGCTTCGGCACTCGTTGCCCGCGCCGAGCTGAGGGCAGGCGACGGCGGCGATACTCCCAGGGCTGCTCTGGAAGACGTTTTCAAATCATTCATTTGGAATTTTTGTTTCGCTCCATTACACGGGCGCTTTCCATTTGGAAGGTGCAGTAATTCCATTATGATTTTAATTTTGCTTGTACTAGTCCATTTCCTTGTATGGCCGAGCTGTCAAGAAGGAGCTTCACTGTGCAGAATAGCATCTGCCGTGGCTTCTCCTGTAATGTAAGGCCCTCTCTTGGTGTCTCGGAGGCATATTTCCCGGCGCGACGGATCATAATGACCAGGCCGGGTGTTGTTCGTTTCCCGTGATATCGCTTAACCTTTTAGTATTGGCCTTCTTATACTGGTAGCGCCGCATTGTTATCTGCAGCATCATCCTACCAACTTCGTAGCCAGCAAGATGCAGATAAACTTCAAAGCTCTTCGTCGCAAAGTATCTGGTTGGTATATGCTGCTGCCGAAGGCCAGCCGTCCACATCAGTCAGGATGTCCTGGGGTGCTGCATGGATGCTGAGGGCAGCATGGCGCACCCCTGCTGGCGCGCGCTCCGGTCTGCAGGAGCGCTTCTCGTGTTTCGCCCTGGATACGATATACATACTATGGCACAATGGGCAAAAAGTGGGATTCACCGTTTGCTATGTCTTGACTCGCTTCGGCATATACAACGGAGCCAAATGACGGCAACGAACGCCGCTCGACGGACGAACTAACATGCATGGCATGTTTGACTGAATCGGCCGGCATATGGGTAAGGCGATACGACTCCGCATGCATTACATTAACGGCCGCGCTCTTATTTTCAGCCACGGCAGGCAGTCACCCCTACGAACAAGGTCCTCAGCCTGCTTTGAACTATGGTCGCCTCAGTCCCGTATTCCCGCGCTTTCATCATCGATTGCCGTTGTCCACTCCAAGCCCGCCCCTCCTTTGTGGACGAGTGACTCGGGTACAGAGACCTGCCAGGTCCAGGACCCCGCCACACAGCCGCAGCCACGCATAAGAGGCTTATAAACGGTAGACAGGCGATTTTGAGACATGCTGGTCCCTGGCGACTGGTCATGTGGGCGGCGCCGTTGAACTGCAGTTGAATGATTCAATCGCGCAAAAAATGTCGAAGCTCAGGCCGCAGATGGACCCTTCCATACGCAAATCATGGGAACGACCCCAACAGGCATATCTGCCTATCCCTCTGGGCCAGGGTGGGTGCGGTGCTATGCCAGCCTCGACCTTGGAATTGAAATTAATGTGTAGTACTATGTATCGACAACCGGCTTTCTCATTGCAGCTGGATCATTTTGGGTATGGGCGAGCGACTGCCGGCACTCTCGTCTTTAACTTTGTGTCAACCCCGGCTTGAAGCGTAACCCGAAAGTCTAAAACGGCACCAAGCTGACAATGACAGGTGGCAACGCTGGCGGGATCCGACGCACACGGTGTACGGAGAATATAACGGTTCTCCGCCTCTACCAGACAGTCGGGAGCTGGAGCCTCTCTTGGGCGTTGATTCATGGTGGTTTTTGGTTTGGGCTAGCCACGCCCTGCGGTAACTCTATTGCGCGCGTGTCACGAGCGAGCCACGTTGTGTAGGTGGGTTCCAACTCGTAGGTTGTTGTAGCCCGAGGTGTACTGTATTACAGTTTCCTGGATGACCGTATGGGAACCGGCAACTCTGTTGAGAGATCTGGTAGTTTGCATGGACTACATGGGCCTTACATGCAAGCATCCTGTGGTAGCCATTGCACGAGTAATGACGTTTCTGGAGCAAAAGGCTACGTGCAGCTGACAGACGGCATAATTGGCATAATTCGCATAAAATTGACATGGCATGACAGGGCTGCGTATCGGCGCTCTCGCTTCCCGGAAGAGACAGAGAGGGTCCTCGTTCTGAGCTGTAACTTGCCGTGGCGGGCAGCAGGATTGGGATTGGTGAGGGGCCTTGCTGCTCATCTCGGAGAGTTCAAGTTTAGTAAAGAGATGAGTCGCAAAAAAGAATCCGCCAACTTTCTCGACTTGCGCCTCTGCCCAGAAAAACGAGATCCATAGCATTATTACATGGCTGCTATACCATACACCAGTGCGATAGAGACAGCGCCATTTCCCGGGCTCCCGTGTGTCTGGGTAGGCCAGAATAGGCATGAGAGGATCAACCAATTGGGCAAGGCTGGCAGCCCAAAACTGGGGTAGCCAAACCTTGCGGCACATCGAGCACTGGCCAAGTAGGCGTCTGGCAGTGACATGCCGCGGCTCCCTAGGCCGAGCCGTCCCTCTCGGGAGGTACTATTGGTACATCGGGCTCCTGACAGAGGTACTGCCGTTGCCAGACCCCAGAAGTACCTTGTTACTCTTGTAATGTATGTATGAAGGCGTGTATGTACGAGAAGGTGGCGTGGTGAGAGCCCGCCTGGCTGGGATGGGGGTTGGGGCTTGGCCTGGCTGGGCTGTTTTAGCAGTGTCCTTTCTGGGCCATGTCAGTGCGAGCGGCAACTGCCTGGCTGGGGTGTGTCGACCTCGATGGCTTTTCCTTTTGGTGTCTATTTTCCTTTTGACTTTGGTCCATACCCTGGTATCCCTGCCCCGGGCTGGATAGCACCGCAGCCACGGCCCCTGGTTTACATTTTGGGGGTTGACAGACAGGCGGGTTTTGCCCACCTCGTACACCTCGCAGCTTCTGTTCTGTGTCCGTGGGCGGCATTTGGAAGCCAAGCGAACGCCTCCCCCAACGCCCATGGACTGGCGTCCCGTGGTATCAGCTTGGGACTGACTGTCTCTGTGACCGGTAGCATCGCGGCAAGGGAGCCACCAAAGGGCTAGTACGGAGTCCTCGTAGGCAGAGAGAGAGAGGCCAAAGAGGTTGGGCGAATGGACCCGTCCGCGATGCAATGAATCTGGTGCGGATCTGCCGGATGGAGCTCGCATTGGGCCGTGGTCGATGTTCATATTACACAAGAGGCTCTGGGTATATACCGTTCGTAGAGTGGTAGAGCCAACGAGGAGAGGGGTTGGGTTGGACCGAAAGGCCCGACGTCCGCCGCAATGGAGAAGAGTACGCGGGTGTGGTATGGCGATGCCACCTATCGGCAAGTACCATTTCTCTCACCCTCTCTCTCTCTGTCTCGCTCTGCGTCAGCCAGTTTCTCTGCCTCTCTTTCTCGCCCGTTCAACGCCGAGTCTGGCAGCAAAACGAAGGAAGCTGGGTCCCCACAAGGTCACCCCTGTCCAGATACCCTGCAACCTGCCACCCCTCCTCCCCCCACCACACACACCCCATCTCCACCCTACCTTACCCCTCCTCCTGCTGGATGCAAGATGTACACCCCCCTGCGCTACCCGGCCCTGCACTGTGCTCCGGTCGGTCTCCTCCATCCACACACTTACACCACTTTTCGCTGCCAGCGACTGCGACTCCTCTCCTCACACTACGGAGCAAATGTATGCTTTTTCCACCCAGGCCTGGGTCTGCTCTGTGCTTTTTTTGCGCCCCCCGCTCTCCCCTCCTCCTCTCTGTACTCGTACTGTATCTTTTGCTTCTTTCTCTGTTCCTTTGGGGCCGCAGTAGTGTTAGTGTTAGTCTTGCTGGACACTCCTCCTCCTCTACTAACTCCCTCACCACCCTCCCCAATATCCAAACCCACCGTCGTACACTGAATCCGAGTCGTATGTTAGCCACCCGCGCTACTGTACTGCGACCCCAACTTCCGGCGACCTCGACGTGTCTAAGGACTACTCTGCTGTACTCTACTGCCCGTCCACAGTGCTCCGTACCTGCCGCTGGGTTGCTCTCCCCCATCTCCACTTGCACTGCAAATCCTCTTCCCGACAAGGCCCTGGGGTGTTTCTTCTTCCTGACTGTCCTGTACCTTTTTTGTTTTTTTGAACCTTTTCGGCGACGTCGTTGCCGTCCCGTACCTTGCGTCTGGCTCTGGCTTTCGCGCCTGCTCGTCCCCATTGACCTAAACTCACTAGCCCGCCCCAGTGATCTATATATCTTTTGGCTTCCTGCTGCTTGCATTCCCCTTGCAGCTTCTGGTTCCTGAATCACTTTTCTATTCCACCCCCTTCATCTCGTTTCGTCTTTCCTCTCTTCTTTATTAAAGACTTGAAAAGGACATCTGTGCGAGCCCCAGCAAAAGAGTCGAGACACAGACCACTTTGTTTTCTTCAAGACTCCTCTTCTTGCTCCGTTCTTTCTCCTCTCTTTATCTACTCGCCCTTCACTTTGTCTCGCCTTATAACAGTCTGCCTCTGTCCAACCAGACTTGTTTGGGATCCTCTTCTCCTCCCTTTCTTCATTGCTCCCTCGCGTTTACTCGAGTGTCTCGACAGAAACAGCCAAAAGAAAAGGCCACTCGTCTTGTCTCTTACCTGCCTATCCCGACTCTCCAACAGTCTCGCTTGGTTTCTTTGCTCTCTGCCGCCTTTTGGCCGACCCGCTCTGCTTGCAACCTCGACAAGACTTATAACAAGAACTGCGATCCCGCGGTCGGAACGGAAATCATTCTCGCAATACTCTCTACCTGCTCATTTCAAATACCGCATTCCCTGCCCCGGGGATATATTTGACACTCATATACAACACCGCTGCATCACAACAGCACGAGAACTGGCCCCTGCTTCTCACAGGAACACCACACCACCGTTCATACCCAGATCGCCACACGGGCGAGTTCACTGTGCAACGCCTGGACTACCTTGCCGTTGACACTAGCCATATCTGTGACAGATCCTGGCCTGCCGACGCTCGAGCACCCTCTCTGCATTCAAGGCCCGGCACACCCACTTATCGCCCTCTTACCCAAGGTCAGGAGCCGACCGAAAATAAACAGACCCTCACCTGTCTGTGCCACACACAAGGCACCGGGGCCCTGTCAGTTTCTCAGTCTCTCTTCCCCTGGTCACAGCCCACTTGATCCAGAGTGGTTCCACTTCCTATAAACCCTGCTCTCTTGTCCTCTCCCGACAATACATATTCACCGGAACGCCTCACACTGATCCCCATATCGCCTCCGCGATAATCTACCTCGCCATCTTGCTTCCCAATCTGGCATCACCTATCCTACTTATCCATCTATATATACAACGCTCACTGCGTCCTCATCCTCCTCCTTCATACCACTTATACTCATCCCTCTTAACCTCACCTCACCTCACCTCATCATCGCCGAACCACATCATCCCCTCTTGCTAGCCGTGTCCTGTCTGAGACCTTGTGGCCACTAGCATATATCTACCACTCTGTCGGCCTCTACCCACACCACCTGCACGGCTCAGTCATAGACAGTCGCTTTGGAACAAAGCAATTCGCCTCTGTCCCTGTCTCAGTCGCTAACGGCGTCATCTTCTACCTTCTCTTCTCCTTCTTCAACCCATCGATACCATTGCCGGTCTATAATGCTCATTGGATTTAATCAATAGCATCCATTCTACGAGCAGTTTTCACCTTGGTACAGCACTACAACACATCTTGCTTTACCTTCATACAAGTGAGTCGCCTCGCAGTGACAGTCGCATCCAAAGTTATGTGCTAACAACCAAGAAGATTAATCAGTATCCTCCCCTCATCTACCAAGAATAATTTCGAATACAACATCTGCAACAATGGAACTCCTTGAGCTTGTTGAATACGAGCCTGCCACTCGTCCCTTCCAGTGCGACTGGGACTCTTGCAATAAGGTTGGTATTCACCTCTACGGCAAAGATGTATCGATGCTAATACTCCTCCAGAGCTTCAACCGCAAGTCGGATCTCCAGCGACACTATAGGATACACACAAACGAGCGCCCCTATTCTTGCGCCATCCCTGGCTGCGGAAAGAGCTTTATCCAGCGCAGCGCTCTGACTGTTCACATTCGCACGCACACCGGCGAGAAGCCTCACCAATGCCAGCACCTTGGCTGCGGCAAGCGTTTCTCTGACGTATGACATGTCTGCTACACCTTCTCTATCATCTCCCAATCTAACAAATCAATAGTCGTCGTCTCTTGCCCGCCATCGCCGCATCCACACTGGCAAGCGGCCCTACAAATGTGCCCACGATGGCTGCCTCAAGAGGTTTGTTCTTCCTATTATTTAGCTGCGATGGTATATTCTAACGGTATTGATAGCTTTTGCCGAAAAACCACCATGGTCAAACACCAACGCCGATCACACCAACGTGGCCTCCATGGCAACGAGATTATTGACGATTGCACCTCGGAGTCTGACATTGGCGAGCTTCCTGGCACTCCCACCCAGACCGCCATGTCTTGGGGCGTTGTTCCCAGTCATGGCATGCCGCAGGGACAAATGATGCACCGCGCTGCTTCCTTCGATTTTGGCAGCCAGCAAATGGACCAGTTCAACATGCAGCAGTTCCCTCAGAGACACAGCACTGGCGACGTCCACGAGTACGCCGTACAGCCACACCCAGCCATGGTCCAGCGATCACAGTCTATTTCCCACCAGCCGTTCTATGTCGTGGAGCAAGGAAATCCTGGCATCGCTACCATGAACACCAACATGACCCCAGCCTACCAGATCCCTCGCGGTCAGATGGAGCGCCCAACGGTCCAAATTTCATACAACTCTCAGGGTTTGACTACTCCAGTGACGAGCAGCCCAGGATTCTCGCCTACTGCCGGCCAGAGCCC
The DNA here is from genome assembly GCA_003056585.1 of Lecanicillium sp. MT-2017a. Lineage (NCBI taxonomy): Eukaryota > Fungi > Ascomycota > Sordariomycetes > Hypocreales > Cordycipitaceae > Lecanicillium > Lecanicillium sp. MT-2017a. Next base: position 7,210 of record PXYN01000350.1, read on the forward strand.
TACCATGCCCGAGGGCCTCTACACTCACGCGCCTCATGCTGCCACTTATGCTCTGCACAATGCGGCTGCTGTTGAGCAGCAGCCCATGATCCAGTACCCTCCAAGCCGCAATGATCAGTACCCGTCGCCTCAAGCCGAGTCGGATCAATGGTACCAATACCAGGCGCCTGTTGAGGTAGCCACCATCGGTCAAATCCCAGCCTATGGCTCTGGCATTTACGACTTGTACGCCGGTCCCAAGCTCGAGTTTGACGACCCTACTATGCAGCTTCCTAGCAGCAGGATTGAAGCAATGTAAAGTATGCTCGAAGCTGCTTTCAAGTCATCTCTTGACTACATTGGCCTCATTCGAACCCACCGCGGAGCAGTCTCCGCCTATACTTGCTCCTTGAATTGCTCTTTGTACACTACCTAGGACGCATAACATTTATTCTTACCTGGGTGGATCCGAAAAACAATATCTTTATGAACGACATGAATTATCAACATACTGCACATATATACACACATACACATTATTGAGGAGGTTTTACCAGGGTTTCACAGCACCATACCCTCGGCGCGACCTTGCTCTCCGCTTGTTAAGCCGGAGAGGTTCAAGGCCAGGAGTTGAAATTATTGGCACATTTTTTTGTTTAATGTTAATGCCGCGGTGGGCAGGATCTGTTCACCAGTATTTTGTATAAAACGGCGTCTGAAAATAGCTCAAAAAAGGGAAAAGGGGAAGGCTTTAGTGTGTTAATCTTGATATCCTGTTTATGTTACTTCTTTACTTTTACGCTTGATGACGGCGAAAGACTAGTCTAGTTACTCTGAATTTTGATGAAATCAGTTTCTCATAATCATTATTTGCCTGCATTTGTATTGCCTGAAGTACTTTGTCACTCTTGCATACTAAAGAGTGTCCCAACAACGAGCTCCTATGATGCTGGCTGATCATCTGATTGGAATATTCTCTAATACTTCTTCACAGAACGGCCCATTTTAATGCAACATTGTCTCAGTGTTCCCGTATTCTCTTGTCTCTTCGGCAAGTCACTTTTGACACCATTGCGACATTGGGTGCGGTGGTCGCGGAACACAACTTTGCCGAGCATCCAGACCCGCCCACCCGTCTGGTGTTGGCGACGACGCCAGCCGTTGCCAGAAACCGATTGCTACCTGCAAATTGACAGCCGCTAAATGGGTTCAATTATATCATATTTGACGTACGATCACTGGTAAATTCTACCTGCATGTCCCAGTTTTCACCACGCGCTCGCTATGTCTCGGCCGTTTACCAGTAGGCTGCGGGCAACGAGACGTGGGAAAATGAGGGTGAAACATACATATTGCGAGCGCCTCTTCCACCGGCCCGGCGCAGCCGGGACACTGCAGCATCTGGTTATGCACTCCGTACAAGGCATTACGAGCATTTGTGGTGACCAGGGGCCGGTTAACCGGGGGCAGGGGATCGAGAAAGGACGAGTAATATCTGCGGATACGGGCTACAAGAGTTCCGGTCCAGGGGGATACGAGGGGGGGCGTAGGCGGCAGATCATATTCTGGCGATTAAATTGATTTATTGGGGCTTGCAAAGGAGGGGTTGCATTGCGCATCCAAGCTGTTCTGGGTATATAACACGAGCGTTAATATAGGCCAGGGCTCAGCTCCCATACGCCTGGACCCAAGGCAGGTGCTCTTTTGTGGTGAGGGACGACGGAACAAAGTTGCGGCTGTTTTGACGCTAAAGCCACACTAGGTCCCGGTAGTATGGCGCGGTATTGCCGTTTCTAGCGGCTTCTGTCATGTGACTAGCGTTTGCGCAGCAGCAGCGGGCGCCGGAGCACGGCATGGCCGGTACCGTCTCTGTCAGTCCCAGAATATGACTAAGCACAATGAGTGGCGGCAAACGGGTGCGATTTGAGCCAGCCCAATGTGCAGCAGATGGGCGCGGCGCTCCCAACCCGCCCCGGCCAGAGGCGTTGACGATTCGGTGGTCTCATTTTCTGTGACGCAGTGGCAACCCACGCAAACCCTCCTCCTCCCGCCCATCAACCACCGACCCGACAAGCGACGGTCCGCACTATCTGCATCAAGTCGTGCTGCCTTGCTATTTGGCATCATGTCTGCGGCGAGATACTAGCTGCTCCCTCTGTGTGCTCTAGTTTTCTCTCCCCCGTTTCGCCCAGCTGCCATACTGAGTGTGTTTCGTTGGGGTTTCATCCAAATCGATCACCTCTCGACTTTGCATCCCGCGACCACGGTCGACCACGCCTACCCCGTGTCGCAGACGAAAAGGATTCAACCCCCCAGTAAACCCCGTCTGGCGATTCTTCCCGGGAGCGCCCTGCGTGTGTGAAATCTCGTGATGGCCAACGGTCACACGACGGTGTCGCTGGGCCGACTCGGCCTCCGAGCCGCGCTGCAGCACCCGCTCGCCATGCGTGCCCAGGCGGCTGCGACATCGCAACTCGTGCGCCGAACATTTCTCTCCATTCACTCATCTCCCTCGACTTCCCTATCCGCCTCCTCGCGATTCTACTCGACAACTCCGATCCACCTCCGAACCTCGGCGTCCCAAGCGCTACAACAACGCGCGTTTGGCTCCTCATCAAATGGCATCTCGAGAAACCACCTGGCTATCGTCGAAGAATCTGCCAACCGCAACCCCGGAAACGCCAATGCACAAAATGCGTTCTACCAGCTACTCCTGCGCGCCAACATGCCCGGCATCCTGGTTGAGCGATATCAAACCGGCCGATTCGCAACCAACGCGGCCTCGGAAGAGGCGTACAAAAAGGCACTTGCTGCCCTCAATGCGGGGACAAACAATGTTTCCGGGGGCATGACTGGTGGTGTGTTTTCGCGCGGAACGTGGTCGTCTCCTGAACAGGGCATCGCGAGTGCTGCCGTAAACCACTCAAACGTTTCCTCTGGCTCCATGGGCGCCAAAAGCGAGCCGATCCACGTGGTGGTCCAGGAGTCTACGCGCTCCCTGTTGTTCCGCTGGGTCAAGTTCATGGCTGTCTTTGTTGTGGTTACCTACCTCTGCTTCGCCTTTGTCACCCTGGCCATTGAGACACTGACCACCTTCCGCCGCACTGGACCTGGTGGTAAGACTGACTCGGAGGTAAAGGCTGAGAAGCAGAATACGCGATTCACCGACGTTCACGGCTGCGACGAGGCCAAGGACGAACTTCAGGAAGTTGTTGAGTTCCTAAAGAACCCCGAGAAGTTCTCCGACCTGGGCGCCAAACTGCCCAAGGGTGTTTTGCTTGTTGGGCCTCCAGGTACTGGTAAGACGCTTCTTGCCAGAGCCGTAGCAGGTGAAGCCGGTGTTCCGTTCTTCTACATGTCTGGATCCGAGTTTGACGAAATCTATGTTGGTGTTGGCGCCAAGCGCGTACGTGAACTGTTCGCCGCTGCCAAGGCTAAGTCTCCGGCCATCATCTTCATCGACGAACTGGATGCCATTGGTGGAAAGCGCAACCCCAGAGATCAAGCCCATGCCAAGCAGACGTTGAACCAGCTGCTGACGGAGCTAGACGGCTTCGACCAGGACAGCAAGATTATCATCATGGGCGCGACCAATTTGCCCAAGCTGCTTGACAAGGCACTGACACGTCCAGGCCGCTTCGACCGCCATGTCAATGTTGACCTCCCTGATGTCCGCGGCCGTCTTGCCATTCTGCAGCACCATGCCAAGAAGCTCAAAGTTGCACCTGATGTGGACATGGACGCCATTGCTGCTCGATGCCCTGGCCGATCCGGTGCTGAGCTGGAGAACATGCTGAATCTCGCTGCTCTTCGTGCTAGCCGTGCCAAGGCCAGCGTTGTGTCAAAACAGGACCTCGAGTGGGCATTTGACCGAGTCACCATTGGCTCCGACCGAAAGTCCATGGTTGTAACCGAGAAGGAAAAGGAAATGACTGCCTACCACGAAGCCGGCCACGCCCTCGTCCAGCTTTTCGAAAAGGAAAGCTCCAACAGGCTATACAAGGTGACCATTCTTCCCAAGGGAGGCTCGCTGGGCCACACAGCTCAACTTCCTGAGATGGACAAGTACTCCTACACCGCTGCTGAGTACATGTCCAACATCCGAGTCCTACTTGGCGGCAAGATGGCTGAGGAAATGCGCTACGGAGACGACAAGGTTACTTCCGGCGTGTCTAACGTATGTTTATCCCATGTTTGAATACAACGGCGAACGACGGCAGCTAACAGCAGTACAGGATCTTGAGAAGGCTACTGATCTTAGCTTCATGATGGTGACGCATTTCGGCATGTCCAGCGCACTCGGCCCCGTCGAGTATGGACGTAGATACGAGAACCTCAGCTCAGAGACGCGAAGCATGATTGAAACCGAGGTGCAAAGAACGATGAAGAAGTCCTATGAGGAAGTTCGCACGCTGCTCACGGAGAAGCGCAAAGAGCTGGACCTCCTCGCACAGGCTTTGGTCAAGTACGAGACGCTCGACAAGAAGGAAGTGGAGATGGTCATCCGTGGCGAGTCCCTGCCGGGTCGTTTGACGGTCCCCAAGGGGCCTCTGGTGCTTCCGATACCAGACGAGACGCCCCAGCCCCCGGGCCTTGGGGGCGTCGCTCACCCACAGCCGCCCGAGTCCCCAGCTCCTCCTGCCTCGGCGTGATAAGTGGCATGTAAAAATAGACTGATTCTTTGCATTTCTTTGTTTGCATGGCGTGGCAGAATTGCACGAAACAAGACTGACAACACCACCCATCCATCTGTTGGATAGGCTGGCTGAGCTGAGCATATTCCTCATCTCATGTTCATGGTTTTTCGCTGTGTGGTATTTAGAAGGACTGGGTCTCTTGTGCCAGAGGAGCAAGTCATCATCTGCGCATAGGAAGGTGTACACTTTCGCCGTTTCTGTCGGCAAAAAAACAACCAAAACGACATTATATCATAACTCTATTCCCTTAGGTATTACAATGGCATTTAGTTCTTTACTAGTATCTCCGATGATTGACTGCTCTGTGCCTCTGACAACGACGTGATGACTACAACACTGATAGTTTCAATGGCCCTGAAGCACCCTTATGGCATTCGTTATCGCCATCGGTATTAGGTCAATGGACGGCCCTCTGCGGAGATGTGGTATAATGGTATTATCGGCGTTAGTAAACACCGTACTCGTAGCCCAGCTGGGGTTTCAAGCGTTCAGTCCGATTTGTAATTGCACCTCTGCTCAAATCAAGCACGGCAGTGCGGGGCGTGGCGGGGGAGTCGCTGATTAGCGTGGGCGAGTAGGAAGCGCTATTGACGTCAATGATGGCCGATGGCGGGGGGCGACTTTCGGCGGCTACAAATGCAAGCCGGCTATACAGGTTGCCGCTTTGTCGATGGGACTGGACTACTAATAATAAGCCCTCCCCCCAGCCAACCCGCTATTGTGATTCCTCAATTTAATTTGATCTATACCTTGCTCTCAAACCCGTGAAAATGACCAAGATTCTACTTACAGGTGTGTAAACGCTTCAATACCTGCGAATTGATGCGGATTGAACTCTGCTAACGCGCGATACTCTCCTTCAGGTGGCTCCGGCTTCATTGCCGGTAAGTCCTGCCCTCTCTCACCCAGCAAGCAAGCACGACATGACGTAGCAAAATTTCTAACGTATGCGATCAGCCCACATCCTCGAGCAGCTCCTCGCAAAGAACCACACCGTCATCACGACGGTGCGCAGCCAAGCCAAGGCCGACACGATCCTGGCGGCGCACAAGGCACATGCAGACCGGCTCTCCGTGGCCGTAGTGGGCGACATTGCCCGGCCCGGCGCCTTCAACGACGTGGTCGCGCAGCACGGCGACGGGCTCGAGGTGGTGCTGCACACGGCGTCCCCGTTCCACTTCAAGTTCACCGACGCGCGCACGGAGCTCATCAACCCGGCCGTCGTCGGCACCGTGGGCATCCTGCACGCCATCAAGGCGAGTGCGCCCTCGGTGCGCCGCGTCGTCGTCACCTCGTCGTTTGCCGCCATCCTCGACGCCAAGAAGCTCAACGACCCGGCCACCACGTTCACCGAGAAGTCGTGGAACCCGGCCCGCCTCGAGGACATTGAGGAGTCGCCCGCCATGGCGTACCGTGTGTCCAAGACGCTGGCGGAGCGCGCCGCGTGGGACTTTGTCAGGGACGAGAAGCCCAACTTTGACCTCGTCACGGTAAACCCGCCGCTTGTGCTGGGTCCCGTCGTCCACCACCTTGCTACGCTGGACACGATCAACACCTCCAACGAGCGTGTCGTGCAGCTGCTTAGTGGTAAGTGGAAGGAGGGCATCCCCGATACGGGACCTGTGGTGCTGTGGATTGATGTGCGTGATGTTGCCACGGCGCACGTCAAGGCCATGGAGAACCCTGCCGCAGGTGGCCATAGGCTGTACACTGTTGGAGGGCGCTTTACCAACAAGGAAATTGCGGATATCGTGCGCAAGGGCTACCCGGCTTTCAAGGACAAGCTGCCTGGTCCTGATACGCCGGGCGGTGGCTGCCCGCCTGACACGGAACTGTTCAAGTTCAACACGGATGAGACGAATAAGATTCTCGGCATTGACTGGATCCCTCTGGAGAAGAGTCTCGGCGACCTGGTTGAGTCGCTTAAACAGTTTGACCTGTAGTCACAGTTTGGCAAACAAGATAGAGACCAAAAAAAAAAGGATTTTTCTATATACGAGAACTAAGGAATGGAAGAAATGAAATTGAAATTGAAATAAATAAGTGTACAATGATATGGCTCTATGCTTACCCTTTCCGTCTGTTTAAATGCGCCAGTCCAATGATTTAATGCCCGCTTACACCAGGAGGTAGTCTAGTCATCCAATACATTACATGCGTGCATCTATATCTTTGCGCCGTCTATAGTTTCGTCAATAAGTGCCTCCCAACCTCTCCAAATCTCTTTCATTCATTATTGGACTTCTCTCTGACTTTGTCCGTGAGGGTGACGGCATCGCCATGTGATATGTCCCTTCGTCGGAAACGCTCAGTGTTCCCCAGCTGTCACGGTTCGAGCTGATTGGCGATACCAGATTCTTTGTCTTTTTTTGCGGTGGGAAGTCCAGCGCAACTCCGATTTCGTCGGCCGGGATCGGCTCCCGTGCTGCCCAGTCTCCTCCCGTCGCCTTTGTCTTTGCCCTTGTCGGCCTGTTGGGCAGCGCACGATCTGGCGGTGGACCTGGCACACCGCCCATTGTCGTGGTGTATCCTAGTCGCGGTGAAAATTGTCCTGTCACCGGCGTTGCTGGGGTACTGGCAGAGCCCTGCTTTTCCGCGGTTGAGTAACCTGAAGGGTCTTCTGCAGTTGATGGTTTCGAATACACCGGACTATATGTCGTTTGGGGCAGAGTCGTGCCTGAGCTTGCGCTTGCGCTAGCCGATGCCGACAGTGGGATGTGGAAACCCGGGTGAAGCCTTGAGGATACTCTTTCAGGTGACGACTGCGTTGGTGACTGAGAGATGTACCGGCGTTCTTGGAGGCGAGGCGGCGGTGTTAGTGGTACACGGTCAGCGTTGCGATACGACGCTGCTGGGGAGACAAGAGATGCAGACGACGGCTCATCTGGAGGCGAAATCACATTGAGACTCGGTGGGCTTGTATCGTTGTATGGTGATTGTGAAGTGTTGGCGCCGCGTCCACGCAAACGCCAGATTATGGCGATGGCGAGGACAATCAGAGCCACGGGAATGGTAACGCCGATAATGACCTTGGAGGCGGTTGAGAGCCCCGGGTTACCCTGATCAGATATGGGCCCGGTGAGACTAGCCGTCAGCGAAGGGTCTTCGAGAGACGAGATGCGAGGGGACGGAGCGCCGTCTAGGCCGGTAGAAGTCGACGACGGCACCATTAGCGAAGAAGATGATGTGGATAGTGTCGTGGATAGAGTGTCAGTGCCGCTGCCGCTTCGCGTCGTCGCAGTTGGAACTATTGTCGGCGCGGTAGTGGCTCGTGTGTCATATGTCGTCGTGTGCTGGCAGCTTGCCGCGTCGCTGGACAGGACAAGATTCGTGCAGACATGCGTTTCCGGCGGCGGCCCGGGATCAAAGATGGGGGCAAACCCTTTGCTGCTTACATCTCTTGTTTCAGTGGCGAGCACAACACGATGGCAGGAAGCGAGAATGGAGGGGCCAGCCCATACCTTTGACAGAAGTTGATGATCCAATCAACGTTTGCTAAGATTGAACGAAACGGTTAGCTGCATGCACCGTTTTGCGTTCTTAGGCCCGATGGCGCCCACAAAAGAAAAAGCACTTCTTACGATCATTGCCTGGTTGATTAATATTATCGACGCCGCATATCTGAGAATCGCAGCAGTATAGTCCGAGGAGCGCAGTGTCCCTCTCCGAGCCATCGAGCTGTGTAAGCCGCTCGCAAACTAGCTCAAATGTCTCATTGTCCGGTACAAACGACCGCCGAAAACTGTCTCGGCAGTCTAAAACACACCCGGGCCCGTCCAGGATATCCGTGGCAATCGCGCCCCATGGGCTGCCGACGCACCGCGTCATGGTCATGCGTCGACTAGGAGAAGCGCCGAGTCCGAAGCGGCGGCGGCCGATGAGGTGAGTGATGGGTGATGGTGGCTGCAGTACCTCGGATGGCGACTCGCGACAGAAACGTACAGCTCCAGCATGAGGAGAGAGGAAGAGCAGCAGCAGGGGTAAAAGACGGTGGTAGGGTTTTTAATTAGGTAGAGTTACCAAGTGTTTGACGTGGTGGGATAGTGCTGTTTTGCTTGCTCGCAGGGCGGACGATGGCAGGGTGAGGAGGCAGCCTTGAACACTTGAGCTGAAAATAGATCCCTTGGGTCTCGCCGAGAGTACTGATTGGGTAGAGGATGTATACGAGCTCACTGGATAGTAGTGTTGCACAGCGATTCGGTAAAGGACAGCCTTGCCTATGTTATAGGCTTTCGTCGCATTGATTGGTGTGGGTGATCTCGTTGGCGTGTGGCAAGAGCGGAAGGTGAGCAGCCACATGTACGAGGACCAATTCGAGCAAACAGCAAATCAGCTTCGGGGCGGCGCAGGAGACTAAACAAGGCAAAGCCAGAGAAGCCCGTTCCAAGTGTGTGGTATTTTGGGTGGGCAACACAGAGCTTTTAGTGGCGTCCTCAAAGGGAACGGCGACGAGGATTCGTATACTTGGATGGGTGGTGCAGACGGCGGAGAGGCTGGCGGGTGTAAGGGTGGCTGCGGAAGGAAGGCATGCTGCGCATATCCGAGAGAGAAGAAAAAAAAACAAAGTGTGTATTGGAAATACGACAAGGGATGGAGGGCACAGCGCCGCAGCGGGCTGGGATATAAATGACGTGGAATTGGTCGCTATTATGCGTCTGGTCGAGATGCTGCAGCAGTACGGAGCCGAGCCGGGTAAGGGGGCCCCGGTTTGACACAGTCCTGTATGAAAAGAGACAAGAAAAAGCCACATTACGGTCCAGCCTGCCTCTTCTTGTCAAGATGGACAATGATGTACTAAAATTTATTCGTGGTTCATTTAAAGTTGCTGGACAAAGACAGGTCAGAATAATCATAGTTTCGCTAGCAAGACCAACAGTGAGACCCGATCGTTCGACCATCGCAAGACACGGCAAGGCGGCCAACTTCCCAGACACAGAGGGAAGATACAGGGCCGACATAGGACGAAACGCAACTGGTGTGATGCCGCTTGGCCCTGCTCAGCCACCCGAGAAAAAAAAACGTTGCAGCTATACTTCTCACACACTTAATACACCAACGACGCGAGTCGTGTGATGGGGGGTCCACACCCGAAACAGAAGCTGCCTCGCCTGGCACCCGGCACTTACGCAACGTCATAGGGCAGCATTCGGCACCAGCCGCGTAGAATATAATAGCCCCTGCAGGCATGGGGGATGGGACGGTCAAGGGGATTCGTTTACAGGCGTTGACATGCCTGGCCTATATGGGGCAAGTAGATGCAAACTGCGCTACCTTCCTACGGTGTGGATGCAAGGCAAAAAGCAGCAGAATGTGAGGCGGTCGCAATGAAAGCAAAGGCGATCTTGGTGGATGATTGCTCCGAGGGCCGCTGCAGGCTACGATCCTTGCCGTCGCCAAAAGAGAACGTTTGCTGGCGGCGGCAACCAATCAATCGCTTCGGGTCGCGAGAAGTACATGACTCCCGGCGTAGTACACGACCTATTCTCGCATGCTAATGCGGTGGCACGTTGCGGTCATGCGAAAAAGGCTGTGCTTCGTGTCATGCAACCAGAGGTAAGACGTGGTCGAGCTGACCGCGAATCTTGGGTGCAGCGTTCGTGTGGCTCGGTCGAGGCGGTCAAAGTCGAGTTGTGGCGGTCAGTTGAGGGTATTCCGAGCTTCTCCATTTTAGTGATTGGATAAAAGCCGCTGGCCTGGACGGTGAAGGAAAATGTCGAGAAGCAACTATCCAGCGTCGCGCGACGAGGCGGTGACACAGGACGGGCTGTGCCGTGCCGCTGTACTATTTATTCCGTTATTGGAGGCCAGGACGCAGGAAGCCGGTAGTCCACGTGTGTATCCGAGTATTGATGCATATTTGCGGGCTGGTTATGGGGGAAGTAGAAGGGTGAAGATGATGTATGAGGCTTGTCTCTGGCCTGCTTCAGGTTATGTGTCGCGTGATTATGCAGACGTGGCCTGGGATAGTGTGGTGATGATTGACGGAAAGAGACCCTTATAAGCCCTCAGTCGATGCGGAAGATGCGCAAGTACAGAAATATCCCAACGTGGCAACCTACCAGAACGGCTGGCATCCTACCAAGCACCCGATTTCGAGGCCGATAGGAGTAACTGTGGCGTATACGCTTCCAGCCGAAGCTGAAAAATGCAGCCCTTAGCTGGTCAATAAAGCATTTACATACATCTCTTACACCACACAGAGCAGTCGCGAATACAACAAGTAGACAGGGCTCTCTGAAATGTCCGAAATGTCCGTGTGGGCCGCGCCAGCGTCCCGGCGCCCCGTTCTGCTCCAGCCGATTCGCGGGGAAACTGCTCGAGATGGCAGCTCCTCCAGATCCGCCGTCCACTCAGGCACCTCCGCTGGGCCAGCCGTACCTCGGCCGGAGAGTGGGGGAAAGCGTGAGCTGCGATACCCCAAAAGCTAGAGTCGGACTTTTTCAACGCCATCCTTCGTCAGCTTGGACTTCATACCGTTTTAAACTCGTCAACCCGGCTTCCCATAATTGATTGAGACGACGTGCAAACTTTTGCTCACTTACGCAACGCAATAGATCAGCTCCCGACACAGCAGCAGCTCACAATGGCGGACAAGGCGCAACAACGCATCCAGGCCCTCGGCAATCAGCTAAGCGGCACCGGTCTGCCGCCCATCAACAAGGTCGCTCCCGGTTCAAGCACTCTCCGTGTGCAAGGCAAAGTCATCATTATCACGGGTATGATTTCCGATAATTTAAACCTCTCAATTGTTCAACAGATCTAATATGGTCCGCGACAGGCGCCAACTCACCTCTGGGCATCGGCCGAGCCACCGCCCACCAGTATGCCGAGAGCGGCGCAAAGGCAATCTACATCTGCGACTTTGACGACACGCACCTCGAGTCGCATAAAAAGGAGATCAATGCCGCTTTTCCCTCTGTCGAGGTGCACACCCGCCAGTTCGACGCCGGCGATGAGAAAGAGGTCAAGGCCGTCGTCGACGACGCGCTGGCCAAGTACAGCCGCCTCGACATCTTCTTTGCCAACGCCGGCGTCGCGGGCAAGCCCACGCTGTTTACCGACTTTGATGATTCCGAATTCATGGACATTATGCGCGTAAATACCTTGAGGTAAGCGGAACCCTCTGCCACTTTGCACATAAAAAAAAGCCTAACACAACCCCTCCAGCGTCTTCCTCGCCGCCAAGTACGCCGCGCCCGCCATGATGAAGACATCATCGGAAAAGCCCCAGGCAAACGGCAGCATCATTGGCACCGCCTCGGTCGCCGGCATCCGCTCCAACGCCGGCTCGACGCCCTACTCGGCGTCCAAGGCCGCCGTCGTCTCGCTCGCGCAGACCATTTCCTACCAGCTCGCCGGCTCCGGCGTCCGCATCAACGCCATCTGCCCCGGCCTGATTGAGACGGGCATGACGGCGCCCGTGTACGACGCCGCCCGCGCCCGCGGCACCGAGAAGAAGATTGGCCAGCTGAATCCCACGAGGCGCGGTGGCCACGCCGACGAGATTGCCCGTGTGGCGCTGTTCTTGGGTAGTGACGAGGCTAGCTATGTCAACGGCCAGGCGTGGGCTGTGGATGGCGGCTTGAGCTCGGGACATCCCTATGTTGTTGGCAAGCTGGCCTAATGATGGTGCTGTGTAAAAGGAAGCTGATTTTTTCTCTCTTTGTCTATAGTATAGCTGATAGCGTTTAGCATACACATCTTATGACACCTCGTAGGTATTGCATTACCATACATTCATGCTTTATTATACAGTACATATACATCGGTGTGCTCTACATCTCAGTGGGTATCTATTTGCATGGCGCCTTGCGCTTCCAGAATCTTCGTCATTCTCGCCATTTGCGTGTCCTTCCACGCCTTGTACTCTGCCCTGCGCTCGTCACTCAGGTAATCATACCTGTCCTGCAGCATCGTGTCCGCCCGCCTCCCTGACGTCGGCTGTAATACATCCGCCTCGTCAGCATCAGCCATGTTGAGGTCGTTTTCCCCAATGTTCTGCGCCACCTCAGCGATTCCCCTGTACCAGTCACTCTCGAACCAGTCCCTGTCCTTGCACACCTCTACGGCGGCGTCAAAGTCCTTTGCCTTGACATGGGACCAGCCTTCCCACGCGTCTGCATCCTCCGACCCGATGAAAATGGCCTCCTTCCGCGCCCGTTCCAGTACGCCCAGAATCTCTTTGCGGATTGGAACGTAGCCGCTCTTGTCAATTTCTTGCCCGGTTGTCACGGCCTGAAAACGCGCCGTCACAAAGAACAAGACTGCAGCCAGCAGCTCTGCGGCATGCGAGCCCGCCCACTCGTCATCCGTCTTTCGTCCTTCAGGGAGTAAAATAGTCTCCATTCCGGCAAGGATTGTCGGTGCTAGCTTCTTGCTGCCAGTTTCGGTGCAAAAGAAGCGAATAGCGGGCGCTATCCAAGGTGCCAATCCGGTCCTGGTGCCCTCGGAGTCTGTCTTTTTTGGTGTGATTGCCGTTGCTTTGCGAAACTGCGCCAGGCTCTGCTGCTTCGTTGGCGTCGCCCGCGACGGGATCTTTCGAGAAGACGGAGAGCTAGCCGTTTCGTCATCGGCGCCAAACTTGGCAACAGGAGTTCTTACACGTCCTGAACTGCGTCTTGACGCCGACGCATTCGGCAGGACATTGTTGAGGTGGGTGTAGAGGCGTTTGTATATTCTCGGCGGAATCGGCGGGCGTTCTACTATGGGTGGCAGATCGAGTGTGATTTTCATGCGGTCGCAGGCAATGTGGGCGCAGGCATAGTGCCTGGCAATCTCCTCGTCCGCCTTGAGCGTGCTGGCCCGATTTCGCGATTGTGAGAGGAGCGAGCTGGCGAGCTCTACTAGTGATGGCGGTAGGTCTGAGCCCAGCGTTGGTATTAGTGAGAGGAGCGCCAGTTCGATTTGCCGACTCATTTTGACAATCGTGGCGGGTGCCGTCGCCTTGTACCGGGTTCCGAAATTGTGCAGTGGTTGACGAGATGAGCTTGGGAAACGCGATGGTACGCGTGGGGTCGTCAATGTGAACGCCAAGTCACGAGAGCCCTTTAACCACGGCGCACCTACCCTTGACCTCAAAGTGAAACGTGTAACTGTCTTGCAATTGCAAGGTACCTTTTTCTTTTAACATTTGCTTATATGTAAGACTTATTTGAGATTAATTCTTTCTCTTTGAATTATCAATTATCTCTAGCATGGCACATGATATCTTGGCTATGTTGCAGAGTAATGCGCAGTCATTAGCTCGGACTCCGCTGTGCTATGCCGAAGGCAGAGGAGCTGAAAAAGCATGGGAGGGCGCAACAGCAGGCCGAGAAAGGACATATAAAAATCGACCATTTCTCACTACAATAAACAAGTGTAGTTACAAACTAGAAAATCTTAGCGGTGAACATGCAATCCCAAGGTACGATCACTGTTGCAGTGGCCGGCGGCACTGGCGGAGTCGGCCAGAGCCTGGTTAAGGTACTCAGTGCGCTTCCAGCGTTTGAAGTAATAGTCCTCTCACGCAAGGCAGGGAAATGCTAGAAAGGAAAGCATCGGAGTACTTAGACTGACCTGCGTTCAGAATAATATCGCACTTCCAAACCAGGCCAAACTTGTCACTGTGGACTACTCCTCCATTACGTCTTTGACAGCCATGTTGGAATCCAACAAAGTCAACAGCGTCGTCTCTGCTCTTTACGATGAAGCTGGCGCAGAACAACTCAATTTGATTGCTGCAGCAGAGGCATCATGCTGTACTGTTCGCTTCATTGCCAGCGACTGGGGAGTTACATTCCCACCCGAGTCCGTCGAGCTCTTCCCTTTTGTTGCGTGGCGCTTCCAAGCAATTGACGCTTTAAAGAAGACGAAACTAGAGTGGACAAGAGTACATCCGGGATATTTCATGGACTATTACGGCCGCTCGTCCAATGTCACAGGATCGCCGTTTGTCATTGACGTGCCCGGCAACGCAGCGGCCATCCCAGGAAGCGGGAATGAGCCTCTCGCGATGACGCATACCTACGATGTTGGTCGTTTTGTTGGTGCCCTTTTATCCCTTGAAAGTGGACAGTGGGAGGAAAGCACATATCTATATGGCGAGCGTGTTACCTGGAACGAGGTGCTGACTTTGGTAGAGAATGCGAGAGGTACGTGCAACAATTATTCTATGGAGGCTTCATCTGACGATTAAAATTAGGAATACCACTCAGCGTATGTTACGACAGTGTTGAGAACTTGCAGAAACTACAAATTACTCCGCTGCCAGGTCACGACGTGGCACAAGGAAAGGAAGAGATGCTCAAGATGTATGCCATGTTTGGAGTATACGTTGTCCACGGCCTGTTTGATGTACCTCCAAAAGAGTCTCTGAATGTGAGATTCCCAGAAATCAAACCAATTGGCATCAAGGAATTTCTGCAAATGTCGTGGCGGCAACAAGATGCGCTGAGCATTTCGCCGGAGCGATATGCGGCGTACTGCTCGCCCAAGGAATAACCGGCGAATATTTATGCAATTTATAAATGAAGATACTTGAGCGATATGAAATACACTGGATATATGGCTACAATGTGGCAAATGCCCCTGTTATCCCATAGGACCATGCGTTTGTCCACAACTCAATAGTGTCGCAGATGCGCCAGATCTCAGATCTCCCCAGGCTTTATCTAGTACCGGCAAACCCTGCAGCTCGCCAATAGTAGCGCACTGTTGCGACGTGGCAGTGACGAAACTTGGCGCAGCGCCACAGCCCCGTCTGCCGTAGCGTCAACTAAAATCGGCACCCCTTTTTTTGCGTCATCGCAAAACACACCGAAGCGCAAACAAAAACAAAAACAAAAACAGGGTCTCTTCTTGGATTGTGTCGCAGCAAAGCACACAATTGCCCTCCTCGACACAATGCATTACAACGTACTACTAGGCGCAGCATTTGCCAGCCTGGCTGCAGCCCATGGCTCGCATGGCGGCAACTATGGCGAAGAAGCGCGAACCGACTACCCCAACTGGATGACGAGACACATGGCCGGTACGCTTTCGAATTCTCCCCCACGATGGCACTTCTTTGTCGCACCAGCGACCCCAATGATGCCGCAACCACTACTAGAGTGATCGCTAACATTTGCAATCTGGCGCAGAGGAACATCACATGGAAGGCTGGGACGCCGGCTCCTTCTTCACGCTGCACGACTACGACGCCGACGGAGTCTGGAAGCCCGAAGAGATCCAGCGCACGTACGGCCTCCTCGACCCCTCGAACAAGGACGTCACCCCCGAGCGCCGCCAAGAGGCTGCCAGCGAGGTCGCACGCAAGCTTGACCAAAACGGCGACGGCCTCATCAGCCGCACCGAGTTTATGAGCTTCATCGAGCGCGGCGAGACGCTGCCGGACTTGGGCTTTGGTCCTGGTCATCACGGTGATGACGAGTACGAGTACGAAATCCACCACTGGGAAAAGTACCACAACGAGGACACCAAGCTGGAGGACCTGACGCACCCGGAGGACATTGAGCATTTCAAGCACCACGAGCAGATGGACCGTGAGGAGGAGAAGCTCGAGGAGATGGACAAGATGGCTATTGTGGAGGAGAATATCCCTGCCAAGTTTCGCCGACTGTAAATGGTGAGGCGAGGGGCGAGACGATAATGGTGTATATGATGATGTGGTTGGTATATCATGTATAAACAGACGACGAAGAACATAAGACGAAGAAAAAAAGCTTATAGCAGTATTTATTCTAGATATATATTTAGAGCCTTGTAATAGAAACGTCAAAGACGCAGTGCCATACTCCCGGCGCAAACGTCTTGACTTGCTCAACATGGCTTGCGAATACCTCTCTCTTGGAATCCTCGGATGCGCTCCATTGCTTAAACAAATCTTCGATTTTGCCGCGGCGCGACGCAATGTCGGCGACTGCAACATTCTCATGCAGATGAAGCCACGCCTGCGGACTATGCTGCGTCATCTCCCATGACTCCCTCCAAGTCGGTTCGCTCGTCGGTAGAAACCCACCGTTGACATGTCGAATATCCTCTGCTTCACCCAGCTCTGCTTGCATCTGCGCCA
The DNA here is from genome assembly GCA_003056585.1 of Lecanicillium sp. MT-2017a. NCBI lineage: Eukaryota > Fungi > Ascomycota > Sordariomycetes > Hypocreales > Cordycipitaceae > Lecanicillium > Lecanicillium sp. MT-2017a. Next base: position 23,938 of record PXYN01000350.1, read on the forward strand.
GCCTCTGCTGCGCCTTTTGATTATCCTCCTGGAAGATTATGATTTGCTCGTTTCCTGACATGAGCTGCTCCAACGGCAGCGTCAGGTCATCGCCGCGAATGACTTTTATACTCCATTTGTTCGCCTTTGCGCCGCGGCGCAATCCTTCCACACTCCATGGATTCAGTTCCCAGCCAAGAACTTTGAACCCAAGCGAGGCGTATGAGAAAACAAAGTACCCAATGCCGGCGTACAGGTCGACGGCCCACTCTGCTTCTTTACCCTTTGATGTGCGATTTCCGGCATGCGCGCGGTTAAAGTCAAGCAGCCGTGCTTTTTCCTTCACATTTCCGCGGCTAAACATAGTCCAGCGCGGCGACCATGTCTGGTGTATACCGTTTTGCTTTGTCGATACCCAGAATGCACTCTCGAAGTCTTCCGCTGTTGGCTGGTCATCGGTGGTTGACCCTGCTCCGAAATCACCATGTAGCATGTGAAGCCCAGACGGACTGCGAAGGATATTCTCCTCTCCTGCGCCGTCTTTTTGTAATGGAATCCCTTCATTGATGGCGAGGTTCGTCAGTGGTCCCTTTGCGACTTTGGTGAGCTCTTGCAACAGAAGCGACCAGAGAGATTCGCGGGCAGAGGCGTCGCAGCGGCTCAAAGTTGCGGCCCAGGTCGAATTAGAAAAACTCCCGGATGGTAAAAGAGCCATAGGTTCATATATAGTAAATCGTTTGGGCGCAGAGCTCAATAGGGCGGCTTCCCAGTCTGCCGCATCCTGGTCTGCGGGTGGTGGTATTGACGCAATCCATGCCGTTACTGCCGCTTGCACCGGATTATGAGGCTGCGGCTTCGGCATCGTAATATTCTTGTGGCTATGCTGTGTATGTTGAACTATGACCGCCTTTAATTATATGTGACGTCGCCTTGCGTGACTGTTTGGAGGGATCAAGCATCCCGGCAAATAGGTTGTTGAGATGGAAAAATGGAGGTGCAGCAGCTCGTGTCTGGTGCAGGATCCGCCCCAAAATGAGAGAGCAGAGCACGCACTAACACCACAAAAACTCACATACATAGTTCAAAGGCAAGTGTATCGTTTATTTGAAGTTCGATGGATATCTCAACCATATTCTAATTTACATGTACAACCGTCCCAACCGTCAAATGCATTTTTGCTCATCACAGGAAATAATCGCTGGGGCCACGCCTGCTTGCAGGCACATGCCTCAGCTCATCCGGCACCGCAGAAAAGATGCTAAATCTTGGGTCCAGGTCTTTATCAACAGTCATGATGGATGCAACATTGCCGCAGCGGTAGCAGTAGTTGGGAGCTGACCAAACTGTCACGACTGAGTTCTCCGGGAAGTGATACTGTTGGCTGTTAGTTTGTGTCTCTTGGGTAAGCTTCTCATCACAGCGCGACGTACCTTGTATCCTTCATTGACCAGCTGATGCGCTCGCGCAATCAGCTTCAAGCCGTTGACATGGTTAAACTCAGTCGCAACTTTGTCGCCAAATAGCCATCCAGCACCACGAGGGCTCACCGCCCACGTCTCGACTTCTTCTGGATCTGACCACACCAAGTCGCAGAATGCGCCTTCGTGAGGAATCTCCTGCGCACGCGCCACCACACGAATTTGATCTATAGTTCTAATTTCTGGGCTCAGGCCGCCGTGGACGCAGAGGACTTCTCCGTCGACGATGGCGGCAAGGACAAGGAAGTCGAACACATGACAACACGCCTTCCAGACGGAGGCGTTGCCGTATTTCTGTTGACATTCTTCGTAGAATCCGTATACTTGAGTAATTTGACGCGACTCGTGGTTTCCGCGGACGAGGACGATTCGGTCGGGGTATCTGTCAAGTTTGTGGTTAGCTAGCGAGTCTTGCGCGCGGGACACCCGGTGCTGCACTTACTTCGCCTTTAAGCACATGAGGAGCGTAAACGTCTCAAGACTAAAGTATCCTCTGTCGACAAAGTCACCGAGGAATACAAAACGAGTCTGTGCGCTTTGTGATGATGGAACCGTGGTGCCGACGTCGCTCGACGCAGGCTGTGCATCGCCATCGGCCCGACCCTCGTCGCCCGCGCCTTCTCCTTCGCCCTCGGCATCGTCTGACTTTAGCTTCTCGCGCAGTTTCGGGTTTGTGATTTCTGAAGGGGGCTCGATGTCGTCGGACGTGATGATGGTGGTCGACGTCTTGGGCTCCTGGACATCGGTCTCGCCAGGCATGCCGCCCGCGACTCGGAACAGCTCCAGCAGGTCGTAGAACTGGCCGTGAATGTCGCCGCATACCGTCACCGGGGTACAGACGGGTTGAATATTGGACTCTGCATCCCGAATTGTCAGCCTCGCAACCTGCACGACGCACCGGAGGCGCTCAGCCGGCGGTCGCATGCGCATGCTTACCCTCCATCAAGATCTCCTTGACCTTTTCGCAGAGCTCTTTCATGGCCCGCTCGGGCAGGTAGTGGCACTGCTTGGCCTCTTCGAGCCACTCATCGAGACCAGCATTTGGCCTGAGATTCGCAGGACCCGGTCGTGGTATGTTTGCCGCCATGATTAAACGTTGCGGCGCTCGGCTGATGCGGCGTCGGAGCGTTACCAAGAGCAAGCTCGCCAAAGGGATGGGGCCCTGATCGTCGTATGGCTAGCGTGGTGTCCGCTAGGCGTGCTAGCACGCTGGGTTGTTTCCCGGACCGGCAGGTTTCAGAAACCCGGCATGTCGGATATTTCACGGCTAGCAAGCACGCCACCATGACAAACACTAAAACTGGCCAAAAGGAAGCAAACAGAAGTAACTGAACTTATTTATTAGTATTTTACCATCATTTTTAATTGCCGTACGTAGCCACTTCAATCCAACCTGTTCCCTTTCCCTTCCAGACACAGTGCCGGAGTTGGGCACCTTATGTAACTACACGTGACGTGCTGCCTCTATCATTGGCAGTTTGCTGCGTGGCGGCTTGCGCACGCCGGCCGGTGGGTCTATCTGCGGCAAGCGGCTCTGAGAGTTCCAGGAGCTAAAACGCCAATTGTTCACCAGGGTTGAACAGTTTGAGGACTATCAAACAGAGCCACTGCCATGCAACCGCCGCGGCAGTGAGGCGAAATGTCTACAAAAGCCCCCAAAGTCTTGGCCCGTAGGGCCAATGGGGCTGCATCTGAGGCAACTGGCCAACGGAATGCAGCCAATAAAGTAAGATTGTGACTCAGTCAAGCCGGCCACCATGAGTGCCTAACACAACATAGGGCAAGCGAGCAGAGCAAAAAGATGGCTCCAGGCCCGGAAGAGGAAGAGGTCAAGGCGGGAGAAAGCCTGATAACGCAAAAGTGAGTCTAAACGTCCTGTGGGACCACGATAGAATCACGATCTGGCATACTGATACGGAGACATGTGCAGGGACATGACAATGAGACGCCAAAGCCCCCCAAGAACAAACCGCAGAACGACGGCTGCAAGGTGGTCATACGCCGCCTGCCTCCAGGAATGACACAGAATGAGTGCGCATCTATTCTTGGTGAAACTTGGGAGTCTGGCAAGGGCAAGGTGGACTGGTTCTCATACATGCCTGGCAAGATAACATCCGAGTAAGTCTACGCTATAAACAGTACACAGCACGTTGAGAACCGAGTCTGACAGTTCAACAGCCCCTCAAAACCTTCGCGGCCATCACGGGCGTACTTGCATCTCGCTAAGAAGGATGATGCCATGGCCCTGGGCGAAGCCGTGAGGACCGCTACCTGGGAAGACGCAAAAGGCTCATTCACCAGCCCTGCTTTGGTCGCTCCTCCTGCGCTTGAGCTCTCCGTTTACAAGAAAGTACCCGGTAACAAGAAGCGCACCGATGCTCGCCAAGGAACTATTGATCAAGATCCTGAGTTCATGTCTTTCCTCGAAGAGCTTGCCAACCCAGCGCCTTTACGAGAAAGCATTGATGTCGAAGGTCCAGAGGATGCGAATGCGCAGACAAAGGTCACCACTACGCCACTGGTTGAGTACTTGAAGGAGAAGAAAGCCAACAAAGCCAAAGATTCCGGAAAGAAGAAAGGAGACAAGGGCAAGGCCAAGGATGATGACGCTCCCAAAAAGAAGGGCAAAGAATCCAAGTCGGCGAAGGCTGAGAAGGCTGAAAAGGCTGAAAAGGGCGACAAGGGCGACAAGGGCGACAAGAGCAAAGAGTCTGTCAAAATATTGACGAAGAAGGCTGCCACAGAGCAGGCGACCGAAGCCGCCAAAAATGCCGCCAAGGAGATTAATGCTGCCGCTTCGCAAGATGCCCCGAAGAACAGACGGGCCGGAATTGCTGCGGCGGCACGAATTTTGCAGCGTGACCTGGGCCTTAGTCCTGGGACTGCGCACCGCCGTGCACGCCAGGATGCCGCTAAAGCAGAGGCTGATACTAAAGGTACTTCTGCGAAGGATGCACCTGAGTCGCCGACCGAATCAAAAGATGCACCGAACCAGACACCAGAAGCCAGTACACAAGATAATAAGACCAAAGAGGCAGCTGCGAGCAATGGAAAATCCCAGGGTGCTGGCCGCAAAGCCCGCGGCGCAAAGAACCAAGAAAAGGCCAAGCCGGAACCAACACCGCAGCCTACAGCCGCAAACCCTCCTGTTATCCTGAAAAAGAAGGCTGATGCAAATAACACACCTGCCCAAGCGGCTGAAGCGGCTCAAAAAGCACCGACACCTAAAGCGAACCAGACAGAGAAGCCGACAGGCAAGGAAGCCAACAAGGCAAACTCAAACAAGGCCGCCTCGCAAAAGAAGCCGCCTGCTGTTTCAGCAGATGCCACTAGGGCATTCATTAAACAAGCAGTTCAGTCTCAAGGTGTAACCGAAGCGGCCCTTCGACAAGCACTTGAAGCATTTGGAGCGATTACGTCTATTGAGATGGACAAGCGTAAGAGCTTTGCGTACGTGGAATTTGCCGAACATGGGGGACTTGTCAAAGCGATTTCCGCAAGCCCTGTGACGGTCGCACAAGGCTCCGTACAGATTCTCGAGCGTAAAGATAAGAAGCCGGCACCAGCGCCCAATCCCGCGACAGCCGCTGGAGGAGCAGAGAATGAGAAGAGCGAGAAGAGCGAAAAGAAAGACAAGGAAAAGGAGAAGGAGAAGAGCTCTGGCCGCGGTCGACGTGGTAGAGGCGGCAAAGGGAACGCCAATGCGAATGGACAAGCAGCAGCTACTGCAGAGGCTCCCAAGCCTACGGCAACCCCTGTACCAACGGAATCAGGATGAAACCGGGAATAGCAAGAAGAATGACAAAGTCATACCAACACTGGCGTAAGACAGCACTCACGTCATCGGCTTCGACTGCAGCTACAGCCCGAGCAAATCGCTGTGCTCTGCTCAAGGCAGCAAATTATTGCGTGTTTTGACAGTGACCGGAAGACTAAGCGGCATCCAGCTACCTTGCCATGAATGGCTGTAACCGAACCCGGCAGCCTGGCAATACGCCGTTCAACACGGAGTACCAAGTTTCAGAGGTGGCCGCATTCCGCCTAGGTAACCGTGGAGCCAACGATGATTGGTGCGGCAAGGAGAAAGTCGGCTAGGAGGCAAAGCCAGGTATAAGCTCATTACTATCTCATATCAGCGCCATAGTGAATCATGGGCCTGCAGCAATAGCCGCTCACGCTCTAAATACAGTAGAATTCCCGTCCCAACATTTTCTCCGATGCTGTGAATCACCTCATCAACTTGTGTCCCCCACGTCATCCACCGACTATATAAAACAACATCCTGCCGCCTACTGCTTCGGCAGAACTCCCAAAGCAACAAGAATAAAGTACAGCAGCACCGCAGCTCCAAACCCAACGGCTACAGAGCCAGACTCGGCTGACAACCTCTTGAAAAAGGCCATGGTGTCAGCAACCCACAGCATCTCGTGACAGTCTTTGCGAGCGGTTCTAAGACCTGGCAGGCCATCGAGACTGCGCGTGTTGTGGGCAGCCTGATACTTGTGTGCAGCGTTCTTATCTGCCATGCTTTGATTCCACTGCACAAGCGTCGGCCGTGACTCAAAGACGCAGTGCTCGTCCAGCTTCACGCCGTCGTTTGCTCCCTGGCGCAGGAGTTCCTCAATCTGAACGGCACCACCCTTTTCGCTTACTGATCCACTCTCGCTTTCACTGTTCTCATCATCGTCGGGGCAATAGAGGCCCTTTTTGACCCTCGGTACTCCATAGCCGCAGCTCGTCTGCACTTGCCAAATGTCACAGACAATAACGGCGCGCGCACCGCCCAGCCGATCCGTCTTGCCACCGGCGACCTCGTTGACAAGGCCGGGGAACCGCTTGTCGTCCCACTCTACAACGCTGGATCGGCAGAACAAGCGCAGGATGCGCGGTGTGTTGCCAAAGCTCATAAACATGAGGCAGAGGCGGCCATTTTCGTACGCGTGCGCAATCGTCTCGCAGCCGGAGCCCATGCGGTCAATGTAGGCGCAGCGGTTGGGGCCGAGGATGGCAAAGTGCGTGTCGAAGACGCCCTTGGGCGAGACGTTGATGTGGCGGCCGTGGGTGGAGGCGGAGCCTGTCATAAAGACGTTTTGCTTCTTTATCCAGCCGGCCAGGTCATCGTTGAGGCTATCGTAGAGCTTCATGGCGACGGGTTGATGATGGACACACTATGAACTGACGAGGCGGGGATGCTGGTGCTGGAAAGTCCGTGAAAGGGCGAAACGAAGGAGGAAAAAATTACCAAGTCTTGGGAGGCACCGTGCTAGCGCTGGCGAAAGGGGTATTATTATCAAGTAAGTGTTACCCGACGTTGGGAATCCAAAGTACGGTACAAGAGAGGCTTTGCGTTCCAACGGTTCCAAGACGGAATGGGAAACGGCACAAAGAACTGACTCTGGCTGGGAGAGTAACTAGGCGTCTCAGTTCGGCAGGGACACGAATGCTTGGGGAGGCAAAAATTGAAATGGCGTCAAAATGAGTCTACCCGCTTTGTGAAAACCCTCAGCTGCCTGTTATGGAGGCAATGAACTGCGGCTGAAGGGATGACCCGAATGCCCTTATCAATCAGCGGCTCGGACTCATCGCGTGGGCGGAGGTCCGAAGTTCGGGGGTAAGATGGGGCTGTTGCCGAACGCCAGAGGGGCCAAACGGCTCTGTGCGGAAGCCTATTGCAACCGCTAATAAGCCGCCAGCCCTGTAATCCGAATAGGGCAGGCGCTCTGGTGTGTACCTTGGTACCAAGGTTTGGCAGGGCTGAGACATTAACTTCCACCCAAGACTTCCGTCATCTTGGAGACTTTGTTTGACCCAACCGCGTGAAGACGGTGCTGGAATATTGAAAGCACTCTTGGTATCGCAAAAGGTACAAACAAAACAGCTGAAGAGCTTGATCAACGAAAAGATGCGAGCAATATCTTCTTCTTCCGCTGCCCAAAGCATGAACTATTACAGCAACACCGAAGGCTCAATTGACCCATCGAGCTACAACATGTTGCCGCCCTCCAGTTCTTCCACAAAATACAAAAGTAAGTTGGCCCCTCATGCAGTTTGTAAGATCATAAAATAGCTAAATTTTATTATTTAGGCTGCATTGAAACTAATAGGGTATCATAGGTTAAACGCCAGAACGACAAAACTACCGGTTTAACAGCAAGACGAAAACACACTAGCAGAACAGACTAAACCAGTCCCAGGAGGAAGCAACAAGCCTGGCAGTGAGCCTGGCAGTGAGCCACAGTGCATGAAAGGGCATGTGCAGCCTATCGGGGGCCGTACTTCTGCTCTGCAGCACCCATGCGAACTGCAAAGTCAAACGGCAGGCCTCCAACACTTTGGTGGCGCCCCAGCCGTGTAGCAGGCGTATGGCTCGGCCGTCTCTCGAAGCGCGCAGACAGCCTCTTCCTCTCCGCTTCCTTGTCAAACAGCATATCTCTCTCCCTTTGCGCCTCCCTCAGCTTCGAGCGCTCACTGTCGCCACGAAGAAAGTCGGCGGAGGGAAACGTGGAAGAGGGAAAACTGGTCGAGGGAAAGCTGGTCGAAGGAAAGCTGGCCGGAGGAGGGGTTGCGGAACGAGTGGGAAGAGGCACAGCACCCGCGGCCATTGGGAAGGTCGGATATGAGCTGCGGTCTCTCATACCCTCCTGGCTTGCTTGCTGAGCGACGCACCCGGGACACCACGACGCTTCGGCCTGCTGCTTCTGCAGGAGACGGTACCTGGCTTCGAGGTCATTGTATTGCCTCATCCAGCGCTGCTCAGTGTCCGCCATTGTCCTTTGAAGCTCTGAAGTGGTGCTGATCTGGTCGTGTAGCTTCTGGCTCAGGTGCTCCAGCTTTTGTCTCGCTCGGATGAATAAGCCTGTGAACTGGCTGGCTTTGGTCGAGTAATGGGTACTCTCTGTGGCGGCCTGTCTCAGCTCAGAGGCTATTTTGCTTGTGCTGTCTAGATGAATGTCTGTCTAGGTTGTCAGTCTTCTAGGCCACAGCCGACGGTCTGCACAGGAATTGCGCCGTACCTCCGTAAGAATGCATGATGGTTGCCTTCCTTTGTGTGGTAGTTGTGTGAATGACAACCACAATGGGGGATGGTCGCGTGCTGCCCTTGCTGCGGATGAAGGTAAGGTGGCAGGCACGGTGAGCCGAGATATAAAAGGTACAGTTGTTGGTGGCAGTTTGGCGCCACACAGTTCAAGATGATCTTTACTTTGTCGACGTCCGTGTGTCTGTTGTGCTAACAAAGCTTATCTATAAATCTTTAATACTAAATAATATGAGAAAAGAAGAAATAAGAAGACAATGAGATGTGATTCCATGCTCCGTATTTGTACTAAAAAAGTTCATGCTGTGAAATATGTCATTTAGCTACGTAGCGCCTGTGGCTGCACTTTTCCTTCCAACATCTGAGCTGGCATTACACAGCAGCACTATGCAAGCAGAGCAGTCACTCCTAGCACAGAATGCCCATGCTAGGCATTCATGCTGTGCGACCATACTCTTTCGTTGTTGCGATGTCGCTTAACTGGAGCCATTGCGGAATGGCACAATACGCCAGACAGTCTTCTGCGAACAGTGGACAATAATAAAAAGCTGTGTGAAGCACATGATATGAATTTGGTTTATACAGACAATAAATAATGAAATAAAAAAATAGCCAAGTTCGGTAGGTAAACCTGCAAACGGGTGAGCGAGTCAAAGTCGCTCTGGGGTCAGAAGTAGGCGAATTCGCACACCGCAACCGGCCGACTCCAGAGGCAAACTCTGTGCATTTTGGTAGCACAATAGTACCCGTACGACGTAAAATGGTACGCCTTGTTGCATGGCGTATCATTACAAAAGGTTGTGGACCTTCAATGGAAGGCGAAAACGATGGCCACGTAGGCAGAGGCTGCGCACAGTATCCACGACGGTGGCGACTTCGCAACTTAGAGACACGACTTAAGAAGCAGGTTATACACTTTATATGAGCCATTGATTGGATGGCAGCTTTCCATGGGGGAATGCAGGGCATAGCGCAGCTCGTGAAGTGAGCTTTGCGAACTGTGCGGACCTGTGTTACCGTTGGCAATCCTGTTCGGTGGCCAGCAACGTTTGCCTTTTTCTTTCAGCTCACCATTAGTTTGCCGCTTGATAGATATTGCAATGACACAGTGCAAAGAAAGAAAAGAATTCGAGCTCTACGATAGTTTTGGAGCCTTAAAACGGCATATGAATAGTTGGTGGACTCGGCCGAGGTTCCAGGAGCGGTGGCACCAGAGCGACGATGAACCTCTACTCGTACAAACTATGAACTCAACGTGGTCTCAACACCTTACTCAAAGGACGAAAATTTTCAAGCGCCTCAAGAAGACGGTGTCTGGAAAGCCCAAGACATTCGCACGGTGTCATACGTACTAGTTTCTGTGTAATGTTACACGACCAACAGCCCCCTCTTTGCTTCCTGTCACACGGAAACAGTTTAGGCAGCAAGGCGTCTTTCACGGCGGTACAAAATTGAGACATAAAAACGCCGCAGAGATGTAGAATGCGTCGTGAGCTTATGCTCTGGTATTAGAAATGTACACTTGAGAACATCTGGTTGTGGGCGCGTAGTTGTCAGGAAACTTACGCATGGAGCAAGTCTGCAGGCGGGCTCACAACAGCTTCATTATTGACTAGTAAAAACAGATAGAATTTAGCTCATATTGATTTAAACGCTTAGACTGGCTTTGAAAGCTTTTATTCGTAGTTCGTAATCGCACTTAGGTCATGTCGGGGCGACGCACCTCCAGCGGTGCGCAGTCTGCAAAGGGCACATGACATAGCGCTCACACACCTCTTCTTCGCCTCATGACTTGGTAGCCTGGGTTTCCATCTTAGTATCGCAGTGTGGTACATTGGCCGATAATTTGGCTTCTATTGTAGTATCTACCTATCTACTCCAATGCACGACACTCGCCATGGTGAACAGCTGTGTCTGTCCTCCAACAGCTCGTGTTCGACAACTTTGCGAACCGGCTGAGTATCCAAAATGTATTTATAATTACTCATCTGCAGAGCTCACTTGGGCTCTTGCTCGATGGACCTCTCCATAGGTTGCCGCCTCTTTGTCGAGTTCTGTTCTTTCACACCCCTTGGGTCCAGCTGCCGAGATGGACAAATAAGGGCTCCCCCGCGGGTCTTTCCCAAGGATGTGTCCTCATTGAAAGTAGTACTGAAACATGGAAATAAAGAGACGATAACGTGGCGGTTGTACCACGCAATCATCAACCTGACTGACTCGCTGTGTGTATGCGCCCGGATGCGCTGATTCATCAACAACTGACCCTTCGTACCCAGAAACAAAACCATTTATAAACTCCAAATCCAGTATTCCAAAGTAAAACAGTATCAGGGACAAATGAAGCCGTTCCGCCGCAGAATGTCTTCGTACGTACGGAGCTTCCGCTCTTGCGTGTCGAGAAGATCCGACAAGCTGTTGCGGCGATCCTGCATATCGAAAAATTTGTCTTTCCAATGCGCAATGTCGCTCAACAAATGGTTGACGCTGCGATTGCAACGATCGCCCAACTGCCTTAACAGATCCTCTATACGGCTGCCGAGGTGGCCCTTGTCGCAACGCAGCTCCTTGTTCTCCTTTTCCAGGCACGCAATCTGTTTCTTCAACTTGTCCACCTCGGCTTGGTGCTTAGACCAGTTACCCGAGTTGCACTCGAGCGCCCGACGCAACTCCTGGTTTTCAGCAGTGAGGTTCTTAATCTGACACTCGAGCTGCGGTACGACGACGCGGCCCAGGCGGTGAATCTCGGCTTCGGCGGAGGAAAGACTGTTCTTCAGGTTCCCTATTTCGCAGACGAGGTTCTTGTTTGTGTTCTCCAGGGTGCGCTCCCGCTCGACCATCCGGTCCCACTCCTCACGGCTGACCTTTACGTAGTCATGATGGTGATGGTGGTGGTGGTGCGAGCGGGTGCGTTTGATCGATACGTATTGTTTGCCTGTTGTTGTCGTCTCGATGATGACTCGCCTGGACATGCGCTTGGGCTTGTTCGTCTCCGGCTCCAACTTCGGTATGCTTGGTCCTGCTCCCACCTTGACGGTGGCGCCGGGTCGTAACGCCTGGCGCCGTAGGAGTCGTAGTAAGTGTTGCTGTCGGGGCTGCTGCGGTAGTACGGATCCGGCCTATAGCTGTATGCCGGAACGTATCGGTATCGAATGTCGTTGTAGATTGTGACGTCGGAAACGCCTTCGAGACAAATACGGGTTGTATATCTTGGAGGCCGAGAAGAGAAGAAAGAAGAAGACCAGGACGAAGAGGAGGAGTATGGCGAGGTATAATAACCCATAACCCATACCGTCAAAGGCAGCCCTCCACTTTGCTTCTTGAGCCGCAAGATCAAGACGCGTGGTAACAGGGAGACAAATGTGGTGTCTGCAGGTGGTTTGCCAAAGGTGAGCTGCTGACTAGGTCTTGGGTGCAGGTCTTGTCAGTCCTTGTCTCCCGGCAGGGCTTCCCGATTATCTAGGGGCCTTGACGGGCTCAGGCCCCGTACGCTGACTGGGATTGTACTGCTAACAGAAAGCGCCAGGTAAGTGGTGAGAAACGAGACAAAAAGGCAGATGGTAGTTGGCAGCTGATCAAGCTGATCACAGAGTGGACGGTGTGTAAGCCGCGACGCTGCACGAACCAACAGTTTTGCTGCGTATCAGAGTTTGTATGATGTCACGAACCAGCAAATATAAAACTAGCACTGATAGGCTTACTGCCGTTTATTTAAGACGGAAGAAATAATGAAGATGAATTTTCACTGCAAACCAAGTAAACGTGAGAGCCCTTTATACATGTCTGCCCGTGCTTCGTTCTGGCGAGGACGGAAGCCTAACGGGTCGCGGTTGGCGCGGCCCGGCCCCTGAAGGTGGCCGGACGGC
>PXYN01000351.1:0-49419 GCA_003056585.1 Lecanicillium sp. MT-2017a
GGTTGTTGTGGCTGGTGTTGCGTGGGCTGTTTCGGTCTTGTTTTGTTGGTGGGGTGGCGGCGTTTGTTTCGTGTGTGCGCGTGGTGTGGTGGTGGTGTGTGCTTTGAGGTCGGTGGGGTGTGGGGGGTTGGGTGGTGTGCTGGTGGGGGCAGGGGTGTGGAGGCGGGTGGTGGTTCGTGTGTGTGGGGGTTGGTGGTGGGGGTGTGGGGGGGGGGGGGGGGGTGGTTGGGTGGGGGGGGGGGGGGGGGGGGTGGGGGGGGGGGGCTGTATAACTGCCTGGCGACACCTACCGCGGAACACTCTACGAGTAATAGTAAATGGAGAGCACAGCTACATTTCGAAAGGAAATAAACGGAATGGCATCACGGCTTCCGCCATTTAGGACGAGAAGCTTCACATGACACTCCGTAGAAAAGAAGCGGAAAGACGTTGCTAAACTTACAAAGGCCCCAGCCCAAGCGCGAATGGACTAAGCCTTTTAAGCGTCATGCAACTCTCTGGCAATGGGACTAATTATGTTTTTTGTTATCAATTAAACTCCTTCTCTCTAACCTCGGTTGGCACGAAAAGCGGACGAACACACTCGAACATTGAATAAATTTTAGCAGACCCTCTTAGAGCGACTAGGTTGTGCGATAGGCGAAAGTCCAGCGACCACGAAACGCTACCTACTTAGTATGTCCTCATATCATATAAAGCGAAGCAAACCTCGCCTTGTTGTATTCTTGTGAAGCACAAGCAAACCATGTTTAAAGCTCGAGCTTATTTTTGGACAACGAGCATCTCTCAAACAACTCCCATATACACTTCGAGGCGGTGTACAAATAGGGAGTTCTCACATTACGAGAGAAAACCTCGATGCATCCAGGGAATTTTCAGCAGCAGCGGCTTTTGCCCAATGCGACCAACACCATTTCCGTCATCTGCACCAAAAGTTCGGACTATATCGCCTACCGAAGCGGTCGCTAAACCCAGCGACTTCAGAGTCCTTCCCGTGGCCCTGTAATCCGTGCGGCCAAAGGTTGAAGCCAGTAGAATAAGTAAGTCGGTAAATGGCGTTTGTATTCTGGCTCGCGCCCCCAAGTCGGAGCAGAGAACGAGCCAATATGGCACGTCCTGATTCAGAAACCTCTTCTGGACACCCTTTGTGTTATTATGAGGTCCTGTGTTCTTGGCGAATTGTCGAAAGCTTTCTTCTTGAGCCCCGTAGTTAGCGTTATAAGTGTCCAAGGCAGATCCAACAAAGCATCGATATGCTGCGGCAACGGCAAGTCTTTCTCTATCAGACGCTTCGATTATGCTGCAGACTCCGGAGCTCATGCCTTGTCGGTAGAAGTAGAAGTCGCTATTTGTGCTCTCGATCCAACCGAGGTTCAGTAGAGCTGTCGGCACATGAACGACCCCATTCACACCAGAGAAGAATATCTCCAGCAGGTTGGCGCTCCATTCAAGTGGTATCTGGAACAGGCGGCCGATTGTATTTCGGTCCTCATCGCTGATGTTCGAGGGCAGTGACCCGATCTGTAGGCGTTTCTTTATTCCCCTAAAACTTACAATGCCGAAGCCATCTACACGAGAGCTGTACGGAGACGTTGCGGTGTCGAGAATTATCTTTGCATTCAACACTCGGCGCGCCCTTACTGCGACACCATTGCCCGTAATAAAGATCAGCATCTGGTTGCTAAGGTCATGCAGCGATAGTTCGGCCAGGATGGCGTCATGGCCCTGGGATGGAATTGCAATGAAAATTATTGTCTCCGTGAAGCAGGTGGAACGGCTTAAGCCCTCTTCTGATCTCACCGAAACGCAGCCTGAGATCGCTCCACCGCTTTCCAGACGGTTATTGTTGGCAACAATCGTGGGTATGTTGCCGGGATGTCCTGAAGTTGACCGCAAGGTCACGTCATGTCCTCGACTTGCGAGGTCGAATGCCAACGCACAGCCAACGTGGCCAGCGCCAATAATACTAATAACCGTCATTTAGTGATCGAGCGCCTGCGGCCGGTCAGTCACATTATTAGCAGGACAGGCTGTGAAGTGTACTTACGATGAGTTTTCAACGGCAATGTCGGCTGCATTGGTGCAGCGACGGATACCTCAGGCGGACAAGATGCACTTTTATAGCTGAGCGTTACATTCCCTAAGTGGTAACACACAGAGTATGGCTGTAACGGCGGGATAGCAATGTCGCATGCGACCATTGGTCTCAAAGTCGGGATGGGACCAGGAAAGTACTCAGAATAGTCATGTTTGAAACTGGTGACGACGTGGGACTGTGGCGCGCGGCTGGGTCAGGACTTGGCTTCGTCCAGTTACCATACTGCCTCTCTTCATACATCGCGATTAAAACTAAGCGGCTGATCATCTTCCAATCTGTATGTGTCTTAAACTGACGCGTCATCAATCTCCCCCTTGACTTCAGATTTTCAGGGGACATCGGTAGCACAAGTGACATGCAGGCACAAGTGTCTCAGGTTGCACTTCTCGATAGCTACCAATCCTGACGCCAACGGGAATGATAGTTTTAACTGAAATTGACTTTGCGCCATAACTTAGCAATTGATGGCGGCAGGTTATGAAACACATGCGCCATTTTTGCTGCAATCGAGACACTGAGTGAACAAGAGCTAGGGAGGTGTGCCGCCCTCGTCCTCATACTTACCCTTTATTACCAGCAAATGTCGGCTGGTGTTTCATGCAGTGCATATTTTACTGACCAAAGCGGTGATTGTGGAAACTAAACCTGTGTCACTTTGCGCACAAATACCTCAAGTCTCCCACTGCGTCCTAGCAAGGTAATAGTAGTGGTGAGCGCATGCGGAAGTTTGCCCCTGAGTCTCAAACGCCTAAGGGCTTTGTATACCAAGGAAATGGTATATCCCGTCGTTGCACAGGGTTAGCTTGCACGTGCCTGTAACATTTCGTTTGTGGAGTCACTGGAGTATCGCAACGCGGCAAGTCCGCGGACCCAATAGACTTGTGTCCTGTTATTAACAATGTCCGGTTGCCGCATTTTCAAGGTCTGTGTGGCTCGAATTCACGCATATATTACCATGGGTCTAAGCAGTTCCCGTTACTATCTACTGGCCGCTGATGTACAACCTTTGAATTGCACCTTATTGAAGCAGCCATGGCTCGCACAATCATCCTGGCCGCTCGCTGGTCTGCGGTCTTTCTCTTTCAGCCGTTCCAGGCATCTTGGTGCTACATACGCGACGGTGGTATCCTCCTCTGGAAGTGGTCGGTGCCTCATCGAAACAGCCACCGCCCAGATGATCAGACATATGCTGCTGTTTGGCGCATCGACGTTGATGCGGAGAGTGTGCGTAACGCCGTACATGCTGCGTTCCCGGAGCTGCCTAGAGACGAGTCGTCCACAGAAGAAGAAGCGCTGCGCCAGTTCCTCCGTAAACGTTGGACACGGCGCATCCAGACTCATGATAGAAACTACGGGCACAATGACCGAAGTACGGTTACAAACGGGCAGCAGCGTCTGATGACTCCACAAGAGACCTGCGAAGAGTTATTTGAGCACGTTCCACTCCAAATTCGGCACTATTTAGCAGCTGCCAATGCTGTCAACTTGGAGAGGAAACTGCTACTCATTTTTGAGGAACACTACCACTGCAGTGCCGGTCTCGGCAGCGTTACCAGGTCATCAGCTGCCATAAGCAAGACGTTCCGCCTCTGGAGGCTGGGCTTTGTTGCTGCTGTCAGCACTTGGGAACGAATTGCAGTCTATATCTTCTTTTTCGTTCTCGCGTTCATGGCTTGCTATCCAGACGTCGCGGCAGGCTTTCTCGGCGAGCGTTCGTATAACCAGCGATCCATCGGCAGCAGAATCTTTACTCTGATCCAATTGTTTTTCCTTTGGACGTTCCCATACCACAGTCTCTGGCTACTCTTCAACTGGGGATTGGAACGGCTATTGGGTGCTCTTGTTGGTAACACCGTCTATGCCCTTATCGCCATCCTACCAGACGTTCGCACCGCCTATGGACAGAATTGGTTGAGAATCACGGTGCTAGTGCTATCCGTGTGCTGGCAGGTCAGCGTTCAGTTCTTCTTGCCTCTCCGAGACTTCGTCGTGCGCTTTCTTACGCGTCGGCAGATGCTGGCGTTGCGGAAGAGGGTAAAGTGTGGAGATACTATCGATTGGGATTTAACCGATGAAAAGATCAATAAGGAGTTGGTTTCTCACAAGTCTTTTGTCGAGCAACAAGAGGGACTTGAAGGTGGATATGTGGCTTGGCAAGACGTGCCGATAAAGGTGAGAGTGGAACGCTACATCCAATTCACCTCCGCATTTACGCTTGGTCGTTCCGCCAACCAGCTTATAAGCCTTCTCAAGGACGACATGGAAAATATCATCAACACCCTTGAAGATTACAGGCTAAGTACCCAAGGCGCCGACAAAGGCAAGGACAAAGGCCACGTCGAGCCGCGACTGCCCAAACTTGTACTTGTTTTTCTGGATATTGTCATTTTTACCTACGTGTGCTACTCTTTTCGGACACAACCGTTTACATTCAATACGGTGGTGGCTTACAGCAGCGTCGTCATAGTCAAGCAGACTATTTTCGTCATCAAGCGATATCAAACAATTAAGAATGCCCGGCGTCTATTTACAAACATGGTTTCAGTAAACATCCTCGGCATGCTGCTAGTGTCAACACCCGTCATCGTCGACAAAGACGTCCTTGCTGATACCAGAAAGTTTGTGGCCTTGACGATAGCTATGGTTTTTGCAACGTTGTTGTTCGCCGAGCCGATAGCGCCCCTTCTGCTGGCACTAACGGAGAAATGTGTAGCGGGCTCGTTACGACTGAAGAATATTATCAAAACGAAGCGCCAAACTTGTCAGAAATAGAGGATATAAACAGCGCATTATTGAAACAGCCATATCGGCACGAAACATTTGGTTAAAACAGAAGACTTATAACTCGTGGGCAAGCGTTGCGTGAGACATGGTTAATAACCACAGTTCTCGACACCAAACGCGGGGTTTATGCGGTGGCGTTATAGGGCATCAGACATCATCATAGACTGTCACGGACCATATAGCATGACTTACTTGTAAACTAAGTATATTTGCCATGCTGTACCTAGTCCTCAAATGTCCGAGTTTGGGCGACTCGCGCCGCATAAAATGATCAGTTATTCGTTCGTGTCTAGGCTGGGTACCAGGCGGATGTCAAACTGTGACCAGAGCTCAACAGCACTTGCCTTGTTTAGGGTCATGGTGATTACTCAAAATGGCATTTCCGGGCTCTACAGGCTCGTCATTTAAAGAGATTTTTAAGGTCCATTTATAATTGACCACGTTACTACCTAACTTCAGGGCTTGAATAACCGCCCGCAACAGTTGTTTTACATATATTTTCTGACTGATCTATCGTGGTACATTTATTTCTATTCATGAACTATCAGCCAAGAGCTTTCATACAATATCGTTGTAACTTACTCCGCACGCTTTACAAGAGCAACCCTGGCCACAGGTACAAGCTGTGGGGCCATTGCAGTTGCAAGAAGAGCCGCAATTACAAGCCATTCTGCTCAGAGTTTGTAACCGAAGTAGGTAAGCTGACAGCAACAATAACTATATCTTAGTCGTTTGGATAACTTTAGCTTTTGCAGCGGATAAAGGGGTTCTTATATAGCCTCTGGTTCCGTAGTAGAGATAGGTGGCGTCCTTGGCTTTCAACATGCCCAACTAAACCTTGCATCGAAACGCAATGATGACGTGTCGTATGGTGACTTACTCTCGGGTTTATCGGCAGAGCCTCGTGATTCCGCAGCATCGACTCCAAAAATGCACGGTGAGCAGTCCATGACCCTTTGCCCTTCTACCCTTAGCCGAAACTGTTTCGATAATTGCCGAGGCCGCCACTGACGTGTTTCGAATTGTCCGTCAAAACCAACTACTTGCCTTCTCGATTCACTTATTATACTTTATTGCATCATACTGATGCTATGACTAGTGAATACGATTATAGAAAACAGTCTTGTATCTCACAGACGCAGGGAGGGATCGGGCATCTCTCTCGTTCCAGCATCTGAATCAACCTTAAGCGAAAATGATTGCATGCTTATGGGCGTCTGTCATCTGCGCGCTTCACGCGACAGCCGCGGCGTACCTAGATAGGACTATTAGGACGATGGTACGTAGTAAGTCATTTAATTAAAGGTTATATAACTAGCTAACTACTCGCATAGCAAGCATTGGGCAACATCGCGAACGTCCATACCCCACATTGGCATGGGGACGTGTTAAGTTGGGCTGACCAAAGAGTCGGTGTCGTAAGTTTTATCAATTGCCATGCATCTTAAGCATTCTAAAAACCGCCCCGTGCTGAATTCAAATAGATAAACGTCTTGCCAGCCCGGACCAGATCCTTAACTTTGATGGTTGACAACCCGGGCAGATGGGTCCATCACTACCAGGTTCTGAACCATCGTGACACGGGCATAGTGGTACAGTATCAGGCAGCTTGACTGGCTTCACATTTCCAGTCCATGCCTGGTAAAGCAGACGTATCGTCCACAAGTTCTGTTACTGTCAATGTTTCCATAAAAAGGAACTGTCTTTGCAGTACCATGATGTTCCCTAAACATTATGCCGCTATAGGTTACATCCTTCCAAGAATTGAACAAAAACGTTTCTTGCAAGCTATTAAGCTCTTCTCACTTCCCATCCCATAATGCCGCTTTATTCTGGGACAGTTACCCTCATTTGCCGCCACAGCCGCCATATATCTCGCAGAACTAGATCTATAATCGTAAAACTCCACAACATACATTCGATGGGTACGATCCCCCACAACAGACCTATCTTGTGCCCTAAGAGCGAAGTTTTATACACTCGAAGGCCATAGAACAGTGCGCCTAAAGCAATGACCAGCAAATGTGAAAATGTGATTCGGGGCGGCAATGGCATGGCGCTAGTCATTGTCTCCGTTTCGGTGGCGAGGTCATTGTGATCATGATGCCCAACCTTCTCTGAGGTTTTCTTGTCGGAGTTGGCCTGCCGATGGTTCAGTCTGGTTGACGAAGCCATAATTAGCAAAATATGTTTTTATTTGATATGAAATATATGCGTCTAATGTGAGACCTAACGGTTTCAGCCAAAGGGTGTGGCCAAGGTCTTTATATGGAGTACATTGCGGTTGACGGCCGAACAAAGCGCGCATGTGATCTCCAAAGGAGACGGTGTCTCACTCAACATTATTGTGAGTTGCATACCTCACATCGCCCTTCGTGTGACTGTCTCGACGCCGGCATGGGCAATGTCTGCCGTTGGTAATGCCGTCTGTTACATCATGCAGTCCGATCGAACTTCTGTTTGCCGTGTCTGAGGGCCCACCTGACTTCTGGCGAAGTCTGGTACAAATTAACGCCACCGCAAAAATGCCGCTTTGCATCACGTCCATGAAGGAACAAGCAACTGGAAGAAGAAGCAAATAACAACTGAACAAGCTGCACAAATTGACGCCAAAGGAACCCTCTCAATGGATCGCGTCCAATGGTTGCCAAGCACACATATTACTCTTGGATTTAAGCACTGTTCTGATTCTGTACTCATTCCAATTCGTGGCTGTGGCACGAAGCGCGGAGTTCTGATTCATGTGAATTGAAGCTTGAGGCTCGCTCCTTGTCTGTCCTGAGGATACATTCTAACTCCAGGCGTTGCTATACCCGATTTCACAGGAAGGTTTGACCGATCTTAAGCCAAGCCAAACCAAGCCAAGCCAAACCAAGCCAAGCCAAACCAAGCCAAGCCAAACCAAGCCATCTAACCCATTCGGCATATGTGCTTTGTATTTTCTGTGGTCTCAAGGAGCACACGGTAGTCCCTACGTTATTACGGAGGCACATTTCAAAGTTGGTTCCCACGCTGGCCTACCATAACCCCAGCGACCGCGGTGGTACCTTGAGACACATATAATGAGGCCCCTGTAACAACTTCAAATCAGCGCCACAGAACACTGACCATCAGTTCCTTTCAGCAGCGTAACAACTAAAAGCCTACTAATTTAGCGAGCTTCTGATCCTTGTATTGTATATCAAATAGCATTTTTCTGGCAATGCAGGTTTACGATCATAGCGTGGTAACAGGCATTTGAAATGTGCCTCCGTACTATGTACGAAAGCGGGATTTGTGCGGTGGCGTACTTTGGCCGTATGGCGCAGGTGTGGTGGGATACAGCCCCGTGTCATCTCAAAAGCAGCACCCCAAAACATAGTCTCCTATCTAGCAATAACCATCACTCGCTCCTTTGGAACAGTAAACGGTCTGGCCCTTTTACCTAGCATCTTTGTATTCTGTTTATCCAAGAACCGCCTCTTCCTCATTGATTATCGATGGTCTTCGAATACCTGCAACATAAGTCACCATCATCATGGGCTTCTGGATAACGGCTCCCTTCTTGTTGGCGGCGGCTACTGCTGCCGCTACCGCTACCCGTCTCAGCAGCCTCGCGGCCATCGACCTATCCGACGATACACCTCTGCCGCTCGTCATCTGGAATGGCCTGGACGACACGTTTGACAGCGAAGGTATCCAGGCCCTTGACGAAATAGTCAACGTAATTCACCCGGGAACGTTCGTCTACAGCATTTCCGTTACCGGCACTGGCCGCTCGCCCGCCCTTTTTGGCAACGTTTCGTCGCAGCTCGCCGCTGTCTGCGACACCTTGGCTTCGCATCCCGTCCTGTCCGCAGCACCCGCTATTGACGCCGTTGGCTTCTCCCAAGGGGGACAGTTCCTACGTGGCTATGTCGAGCGCTGTAACAACCCGCCCATCCGCAGTCTTGTCACCTTTGGCAGCCATCATAACGGCATTTCTAAGTTTAAGGAATGCGCTTCCGCTGACTATCGGTGCAGGAGTGAAATGGCGCTCTTGCGCTCCAACCTTTGGAGCTCCTTTACGCAAAGCTTTTTTGTTCTTGCACAGTACTTCAGGGACCCTGAGGACTACCAGTCATATCTTGATGGCTCCAACTTTCTCGCTGATATAAACAACGAGCGCGAGCATAAGAACAATAACTATAGGAGGAACTTGGCTAGCTTGAGAAAGTTTGTCATGTTTATGTTTGAAGATGACACCATGGTCATGCCCCGCGAGTCGTCTTGGTTTGGAGAGGTTACTGCTGAGGCAAAAATCCCGCTCCGTGAGCGGAAAATGTACCTGGAGGACTGGCTTGGCCTACGAGAGCTGGATGAAAACGGTGGTATCGTCTTTCGCTCTATTAACGCAGACCACATGCAGATTCCCAGGCGAGTTTTTAACGACACGATTCGAGAATTCTTCGGTCCATACTGGCGCAAGTTTCGCTCGCATAGGTATCAGGATCCTGTGATGTACGGTGATTTTACCTCTGAGGAGTTGTAATTGCCGCTTGTATTCGAGCACGCATGCAGATTTTTACTTTATATAGAGAACATTACCATATAGCAGACGAAAAGACTACGGTTCCCGCTTAGGTGTATTGTGAAAATGTTAAGCGAGGACGGTTATTGGGTCGGATTACAGGTGGCAACAAAGAAGAAGAAAAGTGGTGGGCATAAAAGGAGAACCTCTTTATTTTAAGCTATTATAAACTATCTGTGTGGTGTTGCGTGAGCATGTAATGGCTTTGTCTCTGAAGCGAATGGCGCCAACAGCTGTGAGGAGAAAGAGAGGACAGCACGCACCAGGCAGTAGCCCTCTCGCGAATATCAGAAGTGTCCAGAGTTCCTACGAAAGTCGGGCAGCGTCATGAACCATGCAACTAGGCCCAGAAAGGCCAACCATTAAGGCCAGCTGCTAAAGAACCCTCTGTGAAGCCTTTTTTATAGAGACATGTAGCTAGCCAGAGCAGCCTTTCAATTGCGAAAAAGGCAAACATGAACCTGAGGCAGTGTCTTTTTATCAAACGACCTCGTGCACCTGGAAGAAACGCTGTAGCTGCATTATCTTCCACGGCGCAGTCGGCCTCGAAGTCTTCGGGAGTAACGACGGCGGGAACTCTGAGGCATGGCTTCTTATTTGTCTCCAAGAATCTTTTTTCGTCCGTAAGTTGGTTGAGTTCTGGCCTTGTTATAATCATCCTGTTAGGTCCGGCCATTCTGATTGCACCTAACCCAAGCCTCTGCTGAAAACCTTGCTGGGTCGTCCCATTCCCGAGACCCACTCTGCTCTCTTGACAAAAGCTGGCTGGGAGTGATTCCATCTCAACATCCAACCAAGATGTTATATCGGCGACGGCTGGCAGTGGCAAGTGTTTAGCTCCCTCGTTGTAAAGGGCGCCTTGCGGGCCATCATAACAACATTCATTGTGTGCCAGTTTGTTCCCCCATTTCGCAGCGGCTTCGCTTTTCTGTTCCGGGTTTTCGATGTTTTCGTAAATCCGTGCAATTGAGTGACCGCCTTTCCTTTGCAACTGCTCGTCTGGCATCTCCAGGCTTTCTGACATTGCCTGGACGGGGTGTCGGCGCGTTTCTAAGGCAGGCCGGCAAACGGGCTCATCAAGGAGACTTATACGCAGCAGTGACAATGTGTAAGTTGACACTCTACTAGCGCAATCAGAACAGATTAATGCGCCGACCGAAATAGAAAGTCAAGCGACCTATCTCGAAGTGTGTTGACTATATCACAGAGGTACGTGGCGCTGCAACCTGTTTTGTCGGATTATTTCTTGCAATTGTCTTGTGTAACGAGGGATGCACATGAACCAATGGACATATTGTGCTGTCAATCAATTGTAGCCCCTCGTAGCTAATTCGTTTTGGCACTTCCTCGGAAGTGCCAAAAAAAAAAAAGGCTTGCAATGTGAAACGGAGCGCGAAATTGTGTCTAAGCCAATGCCGGGATATAGGGGCGTTGCTGCGAGGCGTCTGGGCTGTGGCAGGCTAGACGTCGGTCAGCCAACGGCAATGCTAAGCACAAATTGCGCAATATGCCACGTAATGCATTACGTTGTTGACGAGAGTGTGCTGTACCGGCGATCAGCACTAATGTGGCAATGCAAGAAGGGGGAAAGGGCGGCCTAAGGCTATTTTGCAGTAACAGGCTGCGGCAGAAAGGACTCCTGACGGTACAAATGACAAATACGCAATAACCTTTTTGTGCCTGTTTGTGGCGCTTGGCCATGTTTCAATTTCCTTTCAAGCGCGGTGCGGACTCCGACAGCTGAGTCTGGATCCGCGGCCTATACAGAACACCTGCAACGTCAAGTTGTGCGCCATTTGTGCGGTGTCTCAGTTGAGCAACTGCAGTTCATGGTCGGCTCGATTGGCCAACCACAGGTGAGGGCGGCGTGGCAGGGAAGTCACTTATGCTCTTCTTCTTCGGACAGTGGCTTTTCTCACTGTCCTGCTTCACACGTAAAGATTTACCGCCGCATGGGCGAAAATATCGCAACCGTGACGTTAGTAGCGCTGATCAACGGAGGCACATGGTCCTAGCGGTTCATTAGTGAGACGAGGGTCGGGAGGAATGAATGAGAAGAATAATAAAAAGGGGCTTTCCCAATTATTCCTGTATTTTCGCGATGAAAGAGGGGTTGCTCAGCCATCTGTTTTTAAGCTTGCCTCTAAAACTAGACACATATACTGTGATGTGGCGGAAACATGCATTTGCCAAAAAGGACACCCAAAACTTCCAAGCTTCCCGGAGACCATCCACAACGCTGCGTGCAGTGGCTGTATGCCAACCACAACGCATGACCTGCATATTACTTAGCAATAATAATGTACGCAGACGATTGATTATGCATAGTATAGTTCGAAAAGTATTTTATTTCGTAATAGATGCGATCAGGATTTCGTTGGGAGAAAGGGGTACTGCCGAGTGTTACTCTCAATGAAGAGGTAGCTTAATCAGAATGTGCAAATACACAACTCAAAAGGATAAAAGAAGCCATGAAGGCCTAAGTGACCGAATGGTCAATCAATTGGAAAAGTAATTCCACAAAGAAAAGTAAAAGAATGTATTAAAAGGGTTGTCTTTCTATAGCTAACTAGCAAAGGCTGCGACTTTTGTATGCAGTGCCCACCCCTGTGTAGATGACGAACTTCCACTTCTTCTGTCATTCCCCCCACATCACAATACCAAGAGTAACCTGGCTTTGCTATATAGCAGCTGTGGGGGAAATTTGGCTCGACGGGAAGGTCATCGTAATTACGTTTCTTCGCGTAAGAGAAAGTTACGTATGACCCTCCCCCTGGCTGTGCTCGGTAGGCGGCTTTTAAAGTACTTCATAGGCAGCATGTTGTTACGTGTGGTGGGGCCTGGTGCTTGACTGTACTAGTCAACGTATTCACCAAGACACATTGGCTAAGATCGACTATTTGAAGAGCAAGTACAGTAAAGAGTAACTTAATGGCTCAATTCGCGCAGAATAAAACAAATGAAACGGAGTTGTCCATCGCAGCGCCTGCAATGGACCCACAGCATCCAGCTTCCTCACACTACTTGTGCCACTGCAAGCATCGTTCGGAATCATCTAATGTTCAAGCCACCCAAAAATAAGTTCGCCACAGACGCTCCCAGCGAGGATAGCGAGTAGATAACCAAGATTAAGCGTCATTACGGCGAGCATGCTAAAGACTCAAGAGGTTAGTTTTGGTTTACATGCGGAGTATCAGAGGCACCGACAGTAAGTAGCCTATCGTCGTGGCTACAAGTGTGAAAGCAGCTTTATAAAACTGTATTTTTGCCCTCCGAGCTTTGCGAGTCCCCGCGCCGGCTTCATCCCTGGGAGGATGTGTTACGCTGAAGACGTCGTTGGCTTTGACGCAAGTGCAGCGCCTTAGCGTCCCAGGGCCCCAGCGTTTCTCTGCCCTGATTCTTGCGGTAACCAAGAGGCGCAGGAGCAGAGTCATCGAAAGTAGTAAAAGGATCCCGCCAAAGTAGCCGTGACCGTTCGTGGGTGTCAAAGGCTCGACCCAGAGGGTGTCGCCAACTCCGAAGTGGAAGGCATTGGACATGCCGGACACGTCAGCTATAGAAGGATCAATCGGCACACTGTCGGCAGCCACGTCATCGCGATGCACTACTTCCAGTGCATCAGTTGCGAGCAGGGCATGAGTACTGGATCTGGTAGCAGTGGTGAGTCGTGGTGTCGTTGTGCTGACCGTGACAGAGCGCGTAGTCGCCATCCCAGGCATATCCTTCATTTCCATGGTGTTTGCCTCCCGCCAGCTTGTGGGCGTAGGAAGATGTAGACTACCGACCGAACGAGCGCAACTATTGAGCCAGAGGGAGCCACCAGGCAAACGATAATATTACCATAATACAGACTCCCAGGGGAACTAATCCCTTTATAAGGCAATATGGACCATTTGAGCTTTTTGGTGAGATGAGACATCCATCCCTGAAACGTTGAGACACGACCCCCTTAGAGTCGGCTCGGGGAGTAGCAAGGGCCGCTGCCACAGCTGTGTGATTGAGACGCGTAATACACCCCAATTCTTATCTTAGTGCCTACAGATAAACAATATTAATACTCAAACGTCTCTGTATGGATTGCAACTGTGTCAGACATTACGACGGCGGCGACACGGCTGTTGACAGATCTATTCAAAAAGCGTACGTATTCCAGTCGTACTCACATGTTCACTTGGCGAAAGCGATGCTGATTGTAGACTTATATCCAGCTAACATGCCCTTAACGTCCGCCATACTTCCTGGAGCCCTGATCCAGTCCCTAGTGTCAGTCGCTCTCCCGGACGAGTGCTTGTGTTGTCCCATCCTCCCAGGATACGAAGTACACTACTGTTCTGCAGAATTTAGTTTCTGTACTGATCACAGATTAATTGCTTGAAAGACCGCATTTGTGCACGATGTGAAAACATGACAAAGTCCGCAACCTTGCCATGCGCTGGCCAGCCGATGAAAGACTGCCTATGTGTAATACACTAGTGTATGGAAGATAAATACGCCCAGTTACATGGGATAAAAACCACTTATCGTGGGCCCCACGATTTCCATAGAAAAGGTCGCATTGGGGTCAGCCAAAAAGCCTCAGATGCGCAGAGAATAGGTCTACGCGAAACTTTATTTTCAATACTTCTCTCATGCTAATGCTAATTGACGATACAAATCTCGACAGCAGGCACACAGATTTCACGACCCCCGCACGAATGCCATAATTGTCTGTGGTATAACTTCGCAGACTTCCTATACGGAGCAAACAATTTCCACCACACTGTTATTTCTGCCGCGTCCGACATGTTGGCCAGAGGTGCTTAATGCTATCTAGTCGTTGCGCGTGGTCGAAGTGAAATCCTTTTCAGGATGTACCACGCAATTCCAGCTCCAATGATGTAGCTCAGCCAGATTTAGAAAAATATAGACGATGCGGCAATTGCCCATGCTATAGCTCCATAGCTGGGACGGAAGCTCACTGCCGTTGATTTTGGCGGCGTGGTATTGTTGCCTAGTAGACCAGGTAACTGCTCTTCGCCTTCGATTAGGACGACCGCCATCCCGCTCTGGTTCCAGTCGCGTAAGCATGGGTCACAGGACGGGGGAAGAATCATTTCAAGGACTTACGACAATATGCCACTGCAGATGGCAATGCATCAGCCAAGCACCCGGATTGTCGGTAATGTACCTAGTGCTGTTAGCTCTTGTATGCAACCGAGGGCCATTTTTTCCATGCGCATACCTGATTACAACCCATCCAGAAGACGGCAGTTCCACTGTGTCACGATACGGTGGGTTTTGCAGGTTTATAAGTGAATTTGGCGCCTCCTGAGTAGTCGCATAAGGGAATGCACCAGTGCCAGTCCCAAGGACCCAGAACTTGTGGCCGTGTAGATGCATGGGGTGGCCCATCTTCAAACTCTAGTTACTAAAGGATCGAGGGTGTCAAAACGACCGAGAATCTACTAACCGTGTCCAGAGAGTCATTTGCGACGTTCATCACTATGTCAATAATTGAGTTGAAGGGCATTCGAATCGTCGTATTCGCCAACCATCCCTCGGATTGAGCACCGTAGAGGATCGGGACGTTAGGCTCCGTAAAAGGAGCCTTATTCATTTCCCAAGCCGTTACCCCGGTTTGGTTGATGGCGAAAAGTTGCGTCCTGTCGGCTGCTTTGGAAGGAGGGCTGTTGGATTCGAAAGGAGCCAGCTTCGGAGGGTTCAGTAGCGAACCCTCAGACTTTGCGGAACCATTTTTTAACATCCACACAGTGGACTGATCATCCATCACGTCCATGGATGTGTTGCCCGTGGACAGCGATATCTGTGGTATAAGCTATGGATGAGATAATCTTCTCAAGGGAGGACACTTACATTGTATGATATGACTGCCTGTCCTTCCATCACCTGCTGCATGTCTCCCACGGGATATGTCGCGAACCTTAGGTAATAGTTCCCCGGCATCTGATCGAGTCTAATCATCACCGAGTACCGCTGACCTAGAGCCATGTGTAGTACCTGAAACGGTCAATAAAAGTTGAAGATGGCTGGCCAAGAAAATTTACCTTCACTTCCTGGAGCTGAACAAATGAACCGTCAGCGGCGTAAACGAACATGGAGTGGCCATCCAGGGATACCCGCAGCGCGCTCACTGCGCCGGAGTTGACCAAGTTCAGCGCCAGCCAGCCTGTGGTACTGTTTGCGGATATGTTTAACAAGCTTGAAGTTGTGTTGGTGCAGGTATCTGGTGGAAGGGAACTGGCATTATAACCAGGGTTGAACATCATTGGCATTGCGCATCCGCGAGGGCCAAGCGACGCCATCATCATCATGGTACTAGTAGTTGTGGACATGTCTGGGACCGTCGGACGCGTTGGACCTTCCATGAACATGTTAGTGGTACCCATTTTCTTGCTAGAGCCATCCATTTTCATTCGTTTGTTCATTCCTGACATGGTCATCGCCGTAGTGCTCGGTGTTAGGGACGTCTGACTGCCTTTTGGCATCATGCCGCTCTGGAATTCGGGAAGACATTGCACTCTGCCTTTCCCATTTGCAAGAATGCTATCCACGCAATTTGGGAAAGCTCCAGTTGTGAAGTATCTCGACCAAATCACATCTGAGGGGTCGTGTGTCCAGTCATTAAGGAGAATGGAAGGAGCGTCTCGCTCAGCGTTCAGGAGCAACATCTTCTCGCCTTCTGTTGTCGCAAGCTTCTCGAACGGCCGCGCCCGTGAAGGCGAAGGACGGATGAGCAAAGGCCCTCTAATTGCATCGTTGTAGTACGCACGGAGATGCGAATGGTACCAAAAAAAGCCGTATTCGCCTCGGAGATTGAATCGATAAGTGAAGTTTCCCCCCGCTGGTATGGGGTACTGCTAGTGGTCAACCAAGTTCCACATCGAGAGGGAGAAGGTTGCCATACTTGCGTTACACCTGGCACACCGTCCATTTGAGGAGACCCTCGCTGCAGAATTCCTGGGCCGAATCGCGTCAGTAAAGGCCTACAATAACAGAAACCCCAGAAAACACAATGCTTGCAGGGTATACAGACCATGCCAGTGGATCGTGGTGTCTACCGGGAGGTTGTTCTGGACAAAAACTTCCAAAATATCTCCCTCGTCAACGTCGATGAGAGGTCCAGGCTGTTGCCCATTGATAAGGTACACTTCGCGGGAGACGCCATCTGTAAGCAACAATTAGTTTCAAGTCGCGCTAATATGCCGTCAAACCAGTCGCCTCACCTGGAGCTCTGGTTTCACTATGAATCGTGAAATTGTAACTCCGCGATGCTGCAAACGATAGCGAAGACTGGTAGAGTAGAATTAACACGGAGAGGAAAGTTAAGCGCGAGAGAATCATTTTAAGTTTTGGCAACACTTTTGTTCAACAATTTGGCAGGAATCGTGTCAAAATGATATGGTATTAGTGAAGTCGGTTCTAGCCGCTGGCTCTATGGAAACAATGCACAAAAGGCCGCAGTGCGACATTTTTGCGGCGCTAAGCCCCTCTACTGGAAACACGCGGGAAGACCTGGGCGGGAACCGGGGAAATGTTTCAGGCTAAGAGTCTGCGATTATCATCTTGACTACGCCCAAGCGTATACATAATGCCTGCTTTATGATACTGACTCATGCGTTGAGCCTTTACGTGGCGTGAAGTAAGATTGAAGATAAACCCTGGTGTGAGCCCAGGAAGTTTCCTGGTGTGAATCCAGGGGACCAGTTGATGTACCTGCTATCTGGCCCCCCCCTACTCCGTTATGACGTTCAACCTGAGACACCGCACAAATGCCGCAGGTTGCTCCAGATCGAGACCATCCGGAATCCGGAGACCCGTTACACTCAGCACCTCATCCATTCAGGAGAAGCCAGCGTGGGAATATACTACTGTGTGGCACGTTGCGCGATTTGTGCCTGTCATTCCAGTTGGCCGATTGACGCGGCCCTTCCCACAAGCCCAGCACGAGTAGTGGACAGTCTTTCCGTGCTTCAGAGCGCCACACCAGAGGTACAGATCTTGCGAAAATCACGCATAGGTGCGAATCGAAACAAGGCGTATAGTATTTAAATACAACAAGAATGCCAGAAATGCGAATGTGGATACAATATCATGTACACATGGTTCGTTTTTGATTGCTTTGGAAGGCATGTCGTCTTGTTGCAATAAACAGTCGCCCCAAGAGGAACTGGAGCAAAGGCCGACAACCCCAGTTGACTCTCCTCATCGTTGCATATTGGCACAGGTGCAAAATTCCTTTACAGTGCCCTTGATCTCGGCTGTGCTACATGGCTCTTGCTGTTGGCTTCCGGTATTTGATGATCATTTTTGTAATACTCGTTTCTTTCCCTACAGCGACGCTAATATTGATGAGTATAAGACCGTCCTTGATATATTCACAATCGGATCTGCCTCTGTCTCGACGATTCATCGCCTTCGCCCAATATTTTTGCTTGTCACAATTCTTCTACTTGTAGACAGATTTCGTCGCCAGGGGCTAAGGCGCGATACTTTCCTCCATGCTGCATTTAGCGGCGCAATACTTCTGTTGCCGCACGCGTTGGAGTTCTTCAAAGAACAGAAGACCTCGGTTTCACGAACACGCAGCTGCCACTGACTGTAGTGTCTGATGTTGTTCAGAGATAGTGGGTTTCTCCGGTGAGCTGGTAAACTCGTGCAGAGAAGCACTTTTTACATAGGGCAGAAGTTCAGAAACGGTTGCTTGTCATTTACGACGCGTAAATTTGCATCTGAGGGTGTTATAATTAGGAGGAAACTCGTCAGTTATTTCTCGAACCTCTTTATGCTCTATATTGTTTATAGAACCTAGTATCTTTTACGCCTATATATACAATTCTGCTTATAGGGTCTCATTTGCCTTTCACTGATAGGACAAGAGCATTGAACACGTGCTTAACAAGATCCATTACTCGCAATAGGTGCCCTTCCAAGCAAGCTCGGATTTGCACTAAATTCGTAAAACAAAAATGGCAGTCATTCGCAGGGGCAGCAAAGATGCAGGGGTATGGACGACAAAAGTTGAGAGAGCTTAGGTTTTGCGAAACGCAATAGACTCCTGAGTATGAGCAACGAATATCCAAAATCAAGAAAGGGGGAACGAATGACGTACTGGATGATGATATCCTCGCCCTTCTGGACACCGCTGTCCACCCACAGGCCGCAGTAAGCTCAGCATGGGGCTTGTCGCCGGTCTTCACGCTGCAGAACATGCGGAAGCTGTACTGCCGGGGATCAATGTCCATCGCCTTTCGAATTCCGGCTGAGCACGGGCAATAAGAGAGTTGGGCAGGGAAAGTGGTCGAGGAGCGTTTAGAGAGTTCTTCTAAGCTTCTCAAAGCCAAGTGATACGCGAGACACACCAAGTAGAATATTATATACCAAGGAAAACAGGTAATGCGAAAAATGATCATACGCTGCGAGTCTCGGGTCAATTCCCCATCTTTTCCGGCCAAATAACTGCTGCTGAGATCCCTTGCGTCCAGGCAGAAAGATGTTGGGCATGGAGCTGCCATCTCAACTATAACCGAGGGTCTCGTCGCTTGTTTGCTTTGAATCCGGCGTGGCTGGAGCTGGTTATGGGAGTGGGAGCACTGGCAGGATCAGCTGTCGTGGGTAGGGACGAGGCATATATGTCCGTGGCCATACCAGGCTGTAGGTTGACCCTGGTGCAAGGTTCGTCAGCTGTAGCGGTGCTGGCCGTAGCTGCTGCCTTGCTGGTACATTTGTATTTTGTTTCGCTGTACCTTTGAAAAGAAAAGCATAAGAAGGCGTTACTATGGGTTGGGGCGCGCGAGACGAGGTGAAGTACGGGAAGTAACCGGGAATTCCCTTTGGTGGCAGACGTTTAAAAACTTTCACTGCGCGCAATTGGTCCTGGACAATCTTTAGTAGTGGCATCGTAACGGGCATCTATGAGTTAAGCTGCGATACTGATGTAATGGAGCAAAACATTATAGAGCAGTCCGTACTTTATGACGCACTGGGTTAAGGTTACAAGCCTGAATATCCGCCCGGTACCAGAGAGTTCCGGCAAGGTGTGTTGTGGTGGTCTGGCTGGCGATACCAAAATGTACATGTCTCCAGGGTTTCGCCACCCGGGAGGTTTGCAGGTCATGTCATGGCCCTCACCTAGCATATTGCGCCTAATATTGATGCTGGAGCTAGCATAAACACCACCGCACAAGTCCCGCTTTTGAGGAAAGTGCTGGCGTGGGGGACAATTCGAGTGGCTTGTTGACAACCTGGAATGTACCTCTGTCCATCCTGAATGTTGGTTGGCCATGGAGCAGTCACTGGCCATGCACAACCGAAAGGACTTGCGTGGAGAACGTCCTTTTTCGGGCGCTAGTAACTATCATTGCAGGGGAAATAGAACTGATGACAAGTAGCATACAGTGTTTCAGAATGGAGTGATGATAACGCACAGAAGCACACACAGAAAGCGTGGTCATAGACCTCTAGGTGACAACCGCTACCGTTTGTCGAGAACGCACAACTAAATTGATTGCTCAAGGTGCTGGCAGATAACATATCATCTCGAGACCGCCGTAATAGGGCATTGTTACAGACTTGAACCCATTTTCAGAATCGTGTATATATCGCAGGAACTCTTTATACATCGGTTTAGCGATCGTCGTGTTGTCTGTCAGAATGATGGCACCACGGCGTAGTCGCGGCCGAATGATCTGGAGCACAGGTAGTGCCATCGGAGTCCAGACTTATGATACAAAGTCAGGTTACTTTAATACTGTATATGTTGACTGAGGTGTAACATGAATAAGGACGACTTACTATCCAAAAGCAGCATATCAACCTGCTCCGGCATTCCTTCTGTTACCTTGAGTGTCGCTAGCAAATCCCCCTCTCAACTCAATCCACGGCTCCACCTCGTCTCCGGCCTGTCTCCAGTAGTCCCTGGCTTTCCTTGCTTTGGTAGGCTCTTTTTCAGTAGCAATTACCTTTCCGGCAGCTCTCATAGCCATCGCATCCCCCGTGTCGGTTACGTTCTGACCTACAGCGAGGGCAAGATAAATGGTTGACACCCCAAAGCTGGTTCCAGCTTCGATGATGTTCTTCGCCTGAATGGATCGTGCGAGGAGATACATGAGCTGGCACTTGTCCTGTTCCAAGCTGACGAATTTGTCGCGCATGTGATCGTCCGCTGCTTTAGACCAGGCTGCCTTTTTGATGTAGAACTTAAGAATAGTCTGAAGATAAAACAGAAACTGTGAGACTTTCTTCTCCTGAGCAGCAGAAGCGGCATGGAGGCGGTTCAACAACTCGTGGACGCGAGGGCTGGCTTCAATAGCCCATGTCGCAGTTTCGACCGTTCCCATAGTGCGGTTCGTTGGTTTAATTGGAGGTTCTGCTTCGTTTGAGATGAGTCCATATCGCCTTCCAACGCTTGCGACAGCTGCGGAGAGCTACCTTATTTATACGATACACGTTTGTGCCAAGTCGGTTGGTGTGTGAACTCGGTCTAGCCGATGTCGTCAGCCTGGTTGCCTACCATGTCGTATTGCCTTCGTCTTTTGTTGAGATGTGGTCGGCGACGGAAACATGTGCTGTCGACAGGCCACGTGCTGCCGTACCTCCTTCCACGTAATGGGCACAGGGGCGATTGATTGACTCCAGCCAGAGGCAAAAACCACTCACTTGCTTGCTAGCGTGACGCAACATTGGCGCTAATTGTAAGTCTGCCACTCAGCCCCAAGCCATGGCGTTCGCAGCTGTCAATGGGGCCATCCCCCTATTTCCAAGATCTATAATATCGTCTGGCCTTTTTTCTTGGGAAGTTTCAACATCAAGATGTACACAGCTGAAGCCCTGAAGAAATCTGGGTCATGGGAGAGCGTGGATCTAGGAAGGAAGAACGGCGAAAGGGGCTGGGAAATGCTACGCCATATTGTAGGTAAGCTGGTGAAAAGTTCGTAATCACTTGCTCTCCGCCAAGTTAACAAAGAAGTAGAGATGGAGAAAAGGAGAATGCTTTCAACACAAAATGATCAGTTTGAAAAAATATATATTACGTCACCGTATCGTATTTCCAACCTCGACCCTAAGCTAGAAATATGCCTTCTTAGATGCAGGGAGCACCTTCCTTTGTCATCTTACCTCTGAGCATGCAGCTGTTAAGAAAGAAGGCCTACAATTATTTGCTTAACATTTCTCGTAAATTTTAATTCCTGCAGCCGCGGCGGGAACGGCGACGGCGACCTCCAGCCCGCCACTAAAGACAGATCCATTCGATCTCGGCATCACACACCAAAGAACTTAGGCTTAAGGGGTCTGCGCAGCCCTCCTATTAGACAGCTCACCCGTATCGGTGACCGACTTTAGCATCCCACTTGCACACGGCAGAACATAACAATCAGTATAACTAGTTCAGATGTCCAGCCATGTTTCGCAGAGAAGCGTATCTAGTGTCACCCCGTAGAGCGGGAGGAGCTGGCTTCTCATTGGCTCACAGATAGACTGCCCCGTATTATTCCCCGGTTACTACAACCGGTGATGATAGACGCACTTAGAGAGAAGACAACCCAGATGCAAAAACACAAAATAACGACCCTGTGATACGTATCACCCAAAGCCTTTGGTTTCCGGCAGTATCTCTGGACATCTTGTGATAAATCTCTAACTTGACCCTGGCACGTCCGAAGACTTCCGGGTCAACATGCTAGTCCCAACCTTAAGCCAGCCTTTTATCACAGTAGTTGCTTCGCCATATTCAATTGGAATATGTTCCGAAGGGTACCTTGACGGCCTTTTGTCCCATCCGTGTTTTTCCTTCGGCACCACCCGCATGGTCACCTTCTTACCACGGGCCCTCAACCGATCGCCAAACCTCAGACCTTCGGCGAGTAGCATATCATACTCTGCGAGACACAGATGAATAAATGGCATACCATCAATCAGGTTATCTGACATGAGGCCTGGAGACAGCCGGGGGTCATTCTGATCCGCCCTTGGAAGGGGCTGATGCACGTAAGATGCGTCAAAAAGGTCGGTTATGCTCTTCGAAAGAGTGAGATCCGGTCGAGTGCAAGATAGACGTTTCTGACGACGACTTACGGTCCAGTCAAGCAACGGATAAAAGAGAACTATCCCAATACATGTCGGCTCTGATGTGTTGAGTGGACAGCCCCATCTTTCCGGGTCTTGAAGCAGCACCCAACTTGCGAGGGCCAAAGTCCCACCAGATGAGAACCCACTAAGAATAACATGATTTCTGTCGATCCCGAACTCAACTGCGCGATTGCAGATTTGGACTATAGAGTCAGCGCAGTCCTCGACAGCTGTAGGAAATCGGTGGCGCGGAGCGAGACGATAGTTTACCGAGAAGACCACTGCGCCAAGGTCAGCGACGGCAGTGCTTGCCCAGCGGGCATCGTCAGTGCCTTGGCCAAGTACGAAGCCACCGCCATGGAAATTGATCAGGGCGGGCCGCTTTTGTTGATATCGAGTCATAAAATTACAGGGGCTCTCCCAAACCTCCACCTTAATCTTTCTCGGGCCGTCCCATGCTCCAAAGGTCGAGTCCAGCCAGACAACTCTTGTCGGAGGCAGTGTCTGGCGATTAGTGATGGCGAATGCCAACTTGGCGACCGTGCGGAGGGCAAATGCGCGGGCTGACAAGAGCCATCGGGGGCTCGACTCGAGTGGATTCACGAGACCTTCTTCACGGTGCATAGCAGGAAATTCGTATGGTCAAGTAGCGTATATTTGACGCTCTATGATGAGATCAATCTGACCTGGATGTGATGGCAGCCAGGAAATGAGGTCAGTTGCAGTTGAAGTTTCCAACGAGGGGCTAATGAATTCAAGTACCATGCAATAGTTCAATCTGTCCGAAGGGTAACGACTCCCATCTTTCTCATCGGATCGTTAAATATGGTGGTGCTGTGATGCAATGTATGGTGGCCTGCGACATTTGTGCGGAAATTGCCACGCTAGAGGTCACTGGGACTACGGCAGCAAGAAAGGCCCAAGGAAGTTACGGAAGTGGCTTGAACCGGGTAGGTAGAGCCTCCGTGCCATTTCTGGAAGTCTCGCAAGTGTTGGTGGTGTGTGGAGTGGAGCGGAATGCTATCGGCGTCAAATCGGCTTTCTCGAATGGCTGGCATCACACCACGTTGGCTGCGCTCTTGGGTGACGATGCGTCGATGTGGCCGGGAATTCACACGCCGCATGCAGACGGCCAGCATTGCCCCCTGAGTTTTCAGCGGCTTTTCCAGCCTGTTGGTACTGTAGGTCGGGAAGCGTTTGAGAGGCTAATAGGTGCGTTGACTACATATATAAGTAGTGGTGTGCCGTGGATGCCGCCCTCATAGGGGAGGCTGGATGACTGAGATGGTTCATGACATCCTCGACAGAAGCCCACTGATTCATTTATCTTCTTTACAGCCCCCAGTTGTGATTCTTTGGTTGTGATGAGGGATGCAGCATGGGGCGTGGCTGCTCCATAGTCGGCCATTACGTGCGAAGACGCGATAACATCGGCGAAGTTAGACCACCCTTTTGATTGGAGTAGCTCGCACGTCATCCATACGCAGTGTTCTCTACACAGAAGCAGAATTATCAAGTGTGTACGAATACACGCAACTCCTCAGACTCATCATCAGACGCAACCGGATACTCATATTTATGCGAGCGAAACCGACGCCAGTACAGGCTAAATAATTCCCAAATATTGTCGTTCAAAGCCGCTTCAGAATCTGCATGTCATCTTTTTTAATAGAGCGAAAAGGGATACCCTGCTTTCATCCATCTCTCGCAGGCCAAGCCAGTCCTCCAAGTACAGTTTGCGCTGGCACAGCGCGACTTTTACACTAGCAGTGACCTCTCGAAAGGATGATGACTCGCGCGCAGCATGACCAGGATGTCATCTTCAATTGCATGGCGTGAAGGAACGCTCTTTCTAGGCGACATTCTGTTTTAGCTCGACGCCAAAATAACGCCACCGCACAAATGCCGCTTTTGTGGTGACGTTGAGAAGATTCTGGGCAAATCACATGCCTCGTATGCAGCACAAACGCCGCAGTCGGAATGCCGCAGTCGGAATGTCAAATTGAATTAGATTGGGCTTGACTTGAAACGCCTGTCCAAAGGTACCTATGAAATCGGTGTATCGAAACTTGCCGTTAGAATGGAACTTTCCGGGCAGTCCTGGAGCGAGCCCAAGAGCAGCTTCAATCCGTACGGATCAGATGCCTGTGCTGTCTCACTGACGGATTGGGAAGGGTACAGAATCGAAACAGCGCTTAATTTTGCGTCTATGAGGTGTGTGCTTGGTGACGCCTTAGATATGATCGACTGAGAGACCTCCTGTGTCTTTCCACTTGGAGAGTAGACAACGCACTTGCAACCCAAACCGTTTCGCGAATGGATATTAACGCCCAGGCTCCAATTTAAGGCAGATGCAATGCCGGATAGAATACCGTGGTGGGCTAAGAACACAGCCTGTCGGCGGCAGCGTCATCGAGCAACAATTTTGTATCGTCCAGTTAGGGGATCCCGAAAATAGTAGAACAAACAGGAAGTGCAGGCTTAGGGATAATAAAAGCCCCGCAGGGCACCCCGAAAGCGGCATTCAATACAATAGTAGTGACATGAAGTGAACTTTGATCTCCTTGGTACAGTAGTCGTCCAGGACGCTCATCTGGTTCTAGTTTTTGGTGCTATGTACGGAGTAGGTATAGCTGAGCCGGAACACTGAAGTGGCGTTTCGCTGGGTCCACAACAAGCTTGTGTTGGATGCATTGATCGGCTAGTTATGGAAGAAGAACCCGCTCAAATACGCTCATCTGAAAGCCCGATCGTCGACCTTTAAAGTACTTAATAACCACGCTTTGAATGTTTATTACAACTAACCCGCAGATAATGAACACACAATGTTCCCCTTTGACCACCCTCGTCCACTGTATTCTGCCGCCTGTGCTCCTATGTCTGTCGGCGGTTACACCGGCACTTGTATCTACCTCCTTGTTCTTGGTGTCGCCCTGCAATCTCTTGTCACAGCCAAGTCTGTTCTGGAGCGCCACTGGGTCAATGCTGAGGCCCAGTATCACTATGTCGCTGAAACTTCTAGCGAAGTACGCTTTTGTGCGACGTCGGGCACATTGACAGAGAATGGGGCCGGGAGAGACGTCCCCCTTGTACGACGGGGTATGGAAACGCGGCCGAGGAGAATCGCTCTTAATGGAGCAAGAGCCACTATTGATACACTGATCGTGAGCATATTGTATTTGACGTAGGCGACTGATCAAAGCTCGTCGGACAGCTCGTTTACTGACGACAAGCAGCATGCTCGATATCATGCCGATGAACATCAGCTACTTCCTCTCTATCCTCGGAGGTATTTTCTTTGGAAGCCTTGCGGTAGGGAGATACGGCGGCTGGACCGATGCCTACCTGCATGTCTAATGATACTTCAATTTATGCGCTCTTTTACTGGTAGAGCCCTGCCGCAGCAGCATCTGGCAAGCAAAACTGGATCCCGACATGGTGGCTGTCATGGTTACCAATCAAAGTTTACAATCTCCATCGCCTCATTGCTAAAGAGGGAGGTCATCCATCGGCCAAGTATACAATTATCCGCAGTTCATACCTCGAATATTGTCTGGAGCAGGTTGCCGCTTTAGTTGCTGTAAATAGGATGATGTACATTTAAAATTAAGCAGGCCTGCTTGCGTAGTTGACGGTTGTTGCTTGGACGGGAATGGCAGGCATGCAGAAGAGGAGGAGCGCAAAGACCAACAAAACTACGAGGTTATGGCCAGTTGCGATCGAGATTAGCTAATGTCGGGGAACAGGTTGGCAACTCACAGATGTCAATTACATTGGCAGCGCAGCCATATCTGCCCAAGGAGAAGTTGTCATCCTCAGCAGCCGCAAGGCTGCTGGTCAAGTTAGTGGCAACAGGGTAAGCGTACGAGGCTGCCAGAGAAATCACAATAACACCGGAGAATGCGTTGAAGGCGGCAGACGAGCCAACATAAATAAGACCCAAGATAACCTCGACAACCATGCAGAGTATCATGGCGTTGACGGGGACACTGAGCTTATGTTTGACCCCCATCCAAATCTTGGAGCCGGGCACGGCACCATCTCGAGCAAAGGCCGAAACCTCCGTTGGCATGTCCGACCGCGGGCTTTGATAATGTGAGGGACAGGTTGGCCAGAGAGAAGCGCAGTGTGAGCCAGGATCTCAGGGAGCATGAAGCAGAGCGGGATGAAATGCTCTTGTTCGTTCTACGGCCTATGACGACGCGAGACAAGGAGCTTCTTAGCAGCAATTTATTTCCACTTATACTTGGCGATATAATGAGGCGCCATAATGAACATCCATAACATTCAAACCTATCAACGCTCAGCAGTATATAGAAGGAATAAACATCCTGCCTGTATCGATGCTCTGCTCGGCTTTGTAGTTGGCAGGTGATACATTTCAGGTCATTTCCTCGACCTGTCCGTCCACTATAGTCCTGCCTCCATTAACTTTTTTGCCCGCGTTTACGATAGCTGACTTCAGAGTCCCAAAGCACACCCCGTCTTGGGCGGCGACGGAGACCTGCTGTTTCTCCATCGAGGTTTCAACAAATTTGACGTTTGGAATTGCATCTAATGCTTTCTTGACGGTAGAGGCGCACCCTAGTTGTGAAAATTAGCTGCCAACTCCTAAGTTGGCGCTTATATAGAAACATCTCTCACCTCCGCAAGACATTGTAACATCGAGCTCATATATAGTTGCCATGGCTTAAACTTAGTGAAAGATGTGCGGAATGAAAGAGGGCCACTTGGATCTGGTTTTATCATGCAAATGGTGGTTAGTGTTTAGGAAAATTGAAGAGGGGCATCAGCATCTTTTGTAAAAGCTTTGGTGGCCGGGAACGCGCCGCAGTATATAGTGACTTCTAGAAGCTGAAGCAATGGAGCGCTAAAGAGACGTTAAAGAGACGCGACCCCTCTGCGGGGTTTGTGCGGGATGCGACATTTGTGCGACATTTCATACACCACCCATTCAGTGCGTATTCGCTCAACGCACAAATATCGCAAGCTGACATGTGACCGAACCAATTTACGCGTGCATGCTTCCGTGAAAGTGCTTAAAAAGACAAGAAAGTGAATTTGTAAACTCTTTTCACGTCGCACCCTTCTTGTTAAGATCCACTCTAGAAGGCTGCAGTTCTCAACATTCCTTCGTATTCGCCACTGATACTTAAGAACAACGCTTGACCTAAGGCCACAATACCCTGCTACAAACCAGTTTTCCAATGCTAGAGATCATACATACTTTGGCTGAACATCCGCTTATTTGTTAATAACCATGACATCGCAAACTATTTCTAATATCGCGGCCGTAGCATCGCTACCCACTACCACATTTCTCGTACCTAGCATTCATTGTTCGACATGTGCTTCATTTATTGAGACCCTCATCCATCGCATCGACCCAAAAACTGTCGTCGAGATATCGATTATCTCTCACAGCGTCACAATCCGCCATGGTCACCGTGCCAACATGGATAAGATGATACGAGCTTTGGGAGAGTCGGGCTATGAGGTACACACAATCGCCGCAGACGATGATGCTCAGGCGACGATTCAATCCTATACCGAGACAGGAACAGCAGACGACGACTTTGTGATTGGCGGCTGGTTCAGCCAGGCCGCAAAACCATGGAATCTCGTCGGGCGCTTCAGGCAGAGGAAGGCCAAGCAGCGTCATGTTGACAACTGTATGGAATGTCGCACGAAACATGCGTCGACCGAGAGTCCAAAATCTGACCTTGAACCCTCTTCAGCGGAAAGACTTAGCGGGCTCGTTGTCATAGACTCGGTCACTCCCGCTGAACCTCAGCCGTTTCAAGCAACAGTCACCATTGATGGGATGAGCTGCAGCTCTTGCATCGGTAAGATCACTGAGACTTTGCTGTCACAGACATGGGTCGAAGCTGCCGATGTCGCTCTGTTGACACGAACGGCCTTGGTCCGCTACTACGGGGCCGACAAACAACATGAGATTGTCCAGCTTATTTCGAGTGTTGGCTATGATGCGACGATCGAGCTAGTCGAGAAGCTGAAGGCGACTCCAAAAACCCGCGATCCATCGGCGGATGTTTGGCGTGCTGAGCTCTCCATCAGTGGTATGAGCTGCAGCTCTTGTGTGGGAAAGATTACACATGCAGTCGAGGCTCATTCCTGGGTTAAGACAGTCGACGTCAATCTTCTTACTAGCAGTGCAACGGTTACGTTTGAGGACAGAGCCCATCTGGGGGAGTTAATTTCCACCATTACTGATTCGGGCTACGAGGCTAAGCTGAGCGACTTGGTCAACACGAATGCAGCCAACGACCACGATGCGCGACGAAATTTCCAGATTCGCGTGGATGGCATGTATTGCGAGCACTGCCCTGGTCACGTTGCGGCAGCACTACGAAGCCTGGGATCACTAGTAGAGGTGGAAGAA
Source organism: Lecanicillium sp. MT-2017a (assembly GCA_003056585.1). NCBI lineage: Eukaryota > Fungi > Ascomycota > Sordariomycetes > Hypocreales > Cordycipitaceae > Lecanicillium > Lecanicillium sp. MT-2017a. The sequence goes on from PXYN01000351.1 coordinate 28,900, forward strand.
GCGCCGACTCTGGCGAACCCAATTATGGCCGTTTCATATATACCTGAAGCGCCAAAATTCACGATCAGGACAATTCTCTCTGCTATCACCTCAGCCGATGGGGCGCTGCGCCCGACCATCTATCATCCTCCTACCATCGAAGAGCGGTCAAGGCAGATGCACGCACGCAGTCGAAGACGATTACTTTACCGACTTCTGCTATGTATCGCCGCCGCCATTCCCGGATTAATTATCGGAATTGTGTACATGACACTTGTATCTGAGCACGATCCAAATCGCATGTATTTGATGGAGAAGCTGAATGGAGTATCGCGCGCCGAGTGGTCCCTGCTCGTCGTTTCGACTCCAGTCTACTTTTTTGGTGCCGACATTTTCCACCGACGCACCATCAAAGAAGTCTATGCCATGTGGAAGCCTGGCAGCCCAGTCCCTCTTCTACGTCGATTTTACAGATTTGGCAGTATGGACATGTTGGTCTCCCTTGCAACCACCATTGCATATCTCGCCTCCATTGCGGAGCTGATCATTGCCGCAACCAGGCAGCATGATATGGCAATGATGGATATGAAGGAAAAAATGCCATATTTTGACTCCGTTATTTTCCTGACAATGTTCCTCCTGGCTGGTCGTATGATTGAAGCTTACAGCAAAGCGAAGACCGGCGAAGCAGTTACGAAACTTAGTGACCTACGACCAAAGGAGGCTCTTCTAGTGACCCCTTCAGAAGAAAGGGATGGTGGCAGCCTAAGTACCAAAGTTTCTATTGATACACTCGAGTCTGGGGATACTGTTGTCGTTGTTCATGGCGGGTCACCTCCGTGGGATGGTATACTTCTCGACAAAGAGGCCGAGTTCGCCGAGGCAAGTTTGACCGGTGAGTCGAGACCGGTCATAAAGACTACGGGCGATGAGATTTATTCCGGTACGGTCAATAAAGGCGCCCCTATCACCATGCGGATTCACGGCGCTGCAGGTGACTCGTTACTTGACAGCATCATTCGGGTGGTCAGGGAGGGCCAGTCAAAGCGAGCCCCCATTGAACGAGTTGCGGACACAATCACTAGCTACTTTGTGCCTTTCGTGACCTTGGTCGCTATAGCCACCTGGCTGACTTGGCTTGGTCTTGGTCTGTCTGGACGACTTCCTGAGGATTATAACGACGCCAAGGTCGGGGGCTGGCCATTTTGGTCCCTACAGTTCGCAATCGCTATCTTTGTTATTGCCTGCCCTTGCGGAATCGGCCTCGCTGCACCGACGGCCTTATTTGTTGGCGGCGGATTGGCCGCCAAGCATGGTATTCTCGCAAAGGGAGGTGGCGAGGCATTTCAAGAAGCTAGCGACATCGATATAGTGGTGTTCGACAAGACAGGTACTCTCACGGAAGGCGGGGACCTAAAGCTTACGGATCACCTACTCATCAAGGCGAGCACAGAGAAGTGGGGAGAAAAGAGTCTACTGGCCTGCCTTGGAGAGATTGAGCGTAATAGCAGCCATCCTATTGGTAAAGCCCTTGTTTCTTTCTGCGAGGAAATGGGTCTGAAAGGTGCGACACCACAGGATGTCCAGGAATTGCCAGGCAAAGGCATGCGAGCAACGTTTGCTGCCAACGAAAAGTCATCTGCGATGGAAATGATTGCCGGAAACGAGGCCCTCATGACGGACTATGGAGCCCGCTTTGATACGGTGACGATCTCGATACTAGACTCTTGGAAGGATCAGGCTAAATCCGTTGTTCTTGTTGCCGCAAGAGAATTGAACGTCGACCAAGTCCCGATGCCGGTGGCGATTTTTGCAACGTCGGACCCTATTCGAGCTGAGTCTTGTTCTGTCATCAATGCTCTTCGAACCCGTGGCGTCGAGGTATGGATGATCTCTGGAGACAACCCCAAGACAGCGTATGCTGTGGGCGCCATGGTGTCCATCTCTCCTGAACACATCATCGCGGACGTTCTCCCGGAGCAGAAGGCCGACAAAATCAAGTATCTACAAGCCAGTCAACCAAAGCGGCAAAAGGGAGGGTTCCACATCAGTGGGCAAGTAAAGAATCGAGCTGTTGTGGCCATGGTCGGTGACGGCGTGAACGATTCACCTGCATTGACTGCTGCAGATGTGGGCATCGCAATCGGTGCCGGCTCTGATGTTGCCATTTCTGCTGCCGAATTTGTCCTTATCAAGTCTGATCTCAACTCGCTCCTGACATTGATCCAACTTAGCGGCGCTGTTTTCAGGCGTGTCAAGTTTAACTTTGGCTGGGCCAGTGTGTACAATTTGGTAGCACTTCCAATTGCCGCCGGAGTCCTGTATCCTGTGAAGACCAACGGATCCTACACACGCTTGGATCCCGTTTGGGCAAGCTTGGCTATGGCACTTAGTAGCGTGAGTGTTATCTGCAGCAGTCTGCTGCTTAGGACAAGCCTTCCCCTCGTGGGTTTCCGCAATTCTTCAAAAATTGAGAGATCGGCTATTCCTAAATAGTGAATATTTGCTTAATAGAGCAAGGGATGAAGAGTCAAGATTGATTGAGGGAAGTTCACATTTAAAGTGTTTTTTGGTCAATCTAACATCACAAACATTGTCAGAATTCTATAATAAAGACAGCATGAATGTCGAATTATAATATTGCTCATATCGTCCTCGAGATAATATTCATCTTCACAGCACGTAAGCAATGACCGTTGCTGTGCTGCTACCATGCATGCCATAAGGAAGAAAAGCGCCGTTTCTCTTGAACTGTATGAAGACGTTTCCTGTGTACATCCGTAGTGCGTATAACTGATATTTAATTAAATACACAACCTCTGAGCTTGTTCTAAAATAGCTGTCAGACAACTTAACAGTCTTACAGTATTGAGCACTTGATCAAATGCACTGGGTCTGGCTCAGTAGCACCAGCCCCAGACTACTCCTGATCCTGGGCACAGCACACTCGAGGCCATGCTCAGCGATCAAGAGCGATCAAGTCTTGATCGAACCGCTTCTTGTCGTTTATAAATACATCTGAAGCATAAGGCGGCAAAATTGTCAAAGAGCGACTATTTTTGAAAGCGTCAATCTCAAGAAAAACGTTCGCGGCCTAAATTTGACAGCCCTCGCCATGACAACCAAGCATCTGCGGATCCTAGCGGGGGTTCTACCTCATTACCTGCATATGCATCCATCATTACCTGTACTTACCTCCATCTGTACATACTTGGTTTTACCTCGTTACTTCCCCTCATTACACTGCCTCTTGCTTCCGTCCTTATCAGGCTCAACCTCCCTTCAACACAGCGGTCGTGCCCGCTTCACGCTTCGTCTGGGTCTTGTCATAGAAACGGCCTTTTGCTTTGGGCTATCCAAAAACGCCTAGTTCCATCGGCGATGCCTCTCACTATCGATAAAGTTTGGTCCCTGATTGATGACGCATTGAAGAGTCTGAAATCATGCCAGCTCCTCAGTGCACACAAATAAAGGAAGATATTATACGCACTAGGGATTTTAAAAGCATTGCTGCCCGAGGTAGTTAGTCCCCACTAACTGTGTTCCCTGGGTATGCAGAAACGCCGGAAATTCTACGACTTTCTCCACATGGTGCTTCACACTGGTGGACCCTATGTTGTACTTATCGCTGCTATCAGCCCCAGACAACTGTGAGCGGATTGACAAACGACTACCGTAACGCCCTTTGTGAGAAAGTGGCAAGCTATGAAGACTGGCAGCTGCCAGCTAATCCACATCTTCAGTCTTTTGTGGTTGGTATCACCCTGATGAGACTGACAAGACCTCGGGTCTGCATTATCGTGTTGTCGGCCGTTGGTGTTGATGACGCTGCACTGCCATCGATGCCATCGTTGCTGTCGCTGCTGTCGCTGTTGTAGCTGTCTATGAGCAGGCAGGCCTTCATTGGGCGCTCGTATGGAGGAGGCGTGGCCTCTGACTGACTTGTCCCACCAGTAATGGCCATAGTGGCGGAATACTTTTCGTATTTGCGTGGTACTAATATTTGGAACCCTGGAGACTGGATTCTGTTGTAACTGTTGCATGCAACTTTAGCAGGTGGGCATTATAGGTATCATAAGGGTATCTATCTGGGTTAGCGCCTGCGCTTGTTACTCAATCCCACTGTGACCTCGTTGCGGGAGCGTCTCACGTGACGCCTGGGTCGTGCGGCAGTAACTCCATTCCAAGCGTACCCCAAGTAAGTCGCAGATCAGACCCAATTCTAGGGCTGAAGTTGACATCTGGATTAACACCTATCGTTCCAAGCAGCTGCATCCTGTCATTTACTTTGTATATTGCTTCATTAATGAAACTTGGCAGCCTTGAACCCAGGCAATGTACAGAGACTTGTTCACCAGAACGAACTGTTTCAGGCTAGTGGGGCATGGAAGAACATGGAAAGCAGAAGAATGCAGTGGCGGCCGTGGCCAGGTGACTGGCGCAGGACTGCTGCCTATCGCTCGCTGGGCAGCGACGACAACTGGCCCAGTGATGATGTTTTCCGCTCGGAGGCAGGCACACAGCAAGATGTCGCGGACAGCTAATCAAATGACGATGGAAAGTAAGCTCTTAATAAATAAAACGGGCGTAATACATTTATATCAATATTATTGGAAAGAAAGCAGCATGCGACAGCCCCAGTTGTTTGCTCAATGGCTCTTAATATTCAAAGTTAGGTGCACGTGGTGCCCAATTGATTTGCGAGAAGCAGGGGCCTGACCTCACGAGCCGCGCAGCAGTTTAATGATTCCGCCGCCAACACCGTCGCCCGCTATTGCTCCATTGCGGCCTAGGAATGGATCTATCGACGGGTACTTTTCGGAGGCTGTCTCAGTCTCGTCGTCAAAAAATTGTGACCAGTCGTGCTGCCATGATTCCATCATACGGTCCTTGGACCTCTCACTAACCCACATTGATTAAGTCAAAACTTCTGGTGGGTTGTTGGCAGGTGAATTCCGTAGCGGCCGCTACGGGGGGATTCGTCGACAATGGGCCATCATCCACGAAGCTGAGGAGCTCTCGGAGATCTATTTTCGTCAATGCAGAAATTTTACACTCACACAAGGTATCCAGACGGGGTAATCTTGTCGGGCGACTTATGATCGACAAGGTGGTTTACGAGAGATGTGAGGTCTGCAAGCTCCTCTCTCAAGTTAGGATGTTCCGCAGAAATTCTTCTGCATAATTGTTCTCTGCGTTCGGCGGTAAGCAACCGACCACTCCAAGCATTAGTGTCCGAGCAGGCTCCTAGCACGTATTAATATAAGCATAGAACTTACTGTTTATTTTTAAACTCTTCTGGGAAGATGGCTAGCACGCCTGGCCCATGCTTGTCTGACAATTGAAGCCAGAACCGGAGGCTGTGCACCCCCCTTTCCACTTGCTCTTTATTGCCGCCAGCTTATCTTTTTCTGTCTCGCCCTTTGGGCGACGCCGTCGCCGCAACCAATCTTTCATAGTAATTTTTACAAACGCTTCGGCGATTGAACTCCTGCAGCAAGTCCAATGTGACCAGCTTGTTGACTCCTGCATCGGCCGCTTCATTGGCGCGTTTGTAGCGCCCCTTGGCAACGACCTCCTGCCCCACGCTTTTAACGCGTGGATTACCGTTGAAGCCGCGTTTCCTCTTCTTTGTCACAGGTGCAGATCCGTTGCGTCTTGGGGGAGGTACTTCGGAGGTCGTATCTCGCGTTGGCTCCCGGTTCAGTTTGGTGTCCGCCAGACCTTGATCCGCCCGGCCGCAGATTGTGTGGGTACGCTGCAACAGGCTTGAATCGGGAAGGCTGAAAGGATCACCGATGCGGCGCCCGGGTTGTCAGACAGGTAGTTTGTTATCTCGCTGCCCCGCTGCTTTATCAGCCCAACGAGCGCCTGAAGAAACTGTAGGCTCACAATTAGAGTGTACTGGACATGACAGTGGAGCAACCTACATTTGGAACACTGCAAACCGTGACTCCTTCACTGAGAGTAGGGCTGAAGGCGAATGCGACATGGGCACTTCGTTTTTGCTTTCCACGGAAGGCATCACTCACGACGGCAGGCTGGGTAAAGTGAAAAGGGAAACAAGAATGCGAGTCCAAAAAATTGGCATAGTATTTATAAAGAGCAACGGCCCCTGATGCACGACCAGCCAAAAGCCATTCCTGTTGACGCACTGCGATGTGAGCAGCTTGACATTTTTGAGGTGATCATTACGTGATTGGCCACTGAGATGGTCACCGCCAATTCCGTCATTGGAGCGACTCTGCGATCCAGAAGTACCTGAACATAGATTGTTCGCTGGTTGTCCCGCATTACTATGATAGTGCAGGTACGAAGGGTAGTGGTACATAACCGCACTCCTCCTCAGTAGTACCTATTACGCAAAGTCGGTTTACTGAAACACGGTGCGCCCCGCCCATGACTAGATGACTAATAGTCTTCTCCAAACCAGAGTTAAAGTGCACCTAGATGTAATTTCTCCTATCGAGTCTCATTTTCGGTAGTTCTACAAATGAAATTCTGTATTTAGGTCTGCTGGCTAAGACTTGCACAGTCATTGCGACGTCATAAGTCGCTGTCCGTCCAGAGCCACCAACGAGGGATACGCAACCCTACCGTCCAGGAATAAAGAAGGTGGTGCTAGAGGTTTCAGATCTTGCCCCAACTTCCATGCTACTTCGACCAGCTACCATCTGCAAGATACCAGGCTAAGCCCTCACCTCCTCTGGAAGCACCTCGAAAAATGAGACAGGCTACTGTATTAATAATAGCCCCTGCTTCTGTTGCGAGATCCTCCCAGGGATGAGTCCTTTATTCTAGCTCGTTGCGCAGGCCTGTCAGGCTCTTCTTCTTGGCTGTTGCTTGTGCTCTAAGAGCCGGTTTCATCTATTTCCATCATGGCACCAGCTGCTACATTGGAAATCAAGAATAAGAGTCTCCTTGCACTTGCATCCATCGCAGGCCGTGTCGCAAGGCCCTCTGCATGAACAGCTAAGCAGCCTTTGCATCTTATTTTCGCGTCTGTGAATGAGCTTCATCATACCGGTCAGTTCAATGGGACAGAACTCACGAACAGACAATTCGAATAAATCATATAAGTGCTTCCATCCGCTTATTGGCTGAGATGGAATGGGCTCATCCGTAAGATTTGGGTTCTCTGCAATCTAAATAGGCTTATCCATCCAGTGTAAGGTATCATGGATATCGATGAACATCCCACCATAATACCACCCATCGCCAATAGTGAGGACAGCGTGAGGTGTTGGCTGGAACAGTACCACATAGTCGTTAGGCTCTAGCACGACAACTCGAACCTCAAGGGGTCCATTCGTCACCTAGGACATTAAAGTCTTCCAAATAGGCAGATTTAGAGGCAGATATGTAGACTTTCAGACCCATGATATTGCAAACCCAGGTCCCACTGGAGTCGTCAACATGAAACCCGCTAAAGAAATAGTCTGTTGTAAAACCTGTGAATGCCGTCGATGATGCGGTGGGATCAATATCTCTTCCTCCAATTGAGAGAGCATGAGTCTGTTTCCTGGCTCCAGTATATTCTGCTTCTAGCCTAGAATTGATCGCCTGTAAAGTATTAAAACGGCGATAGTTAAGAAACTTGGGGAGTTGTGGCGCTACTCCTAGGAACCTTATATTCCGCAGCGTAAATGGGAGTTCTCCACACATGGGTCTTTGGCCTTTAATAGCTGAAATAACCTTGTCAATACTGTATGTGTTTGATAATTTCCTTTCCTGGCCTTTGAAAATCCTGGACATCTATAGTGTAGTTCGCTATATTGAAGTAGTCGTGTAGGCTCGTAACCGCCGCATACAGGCTAATACTGTAGGCCTAACCCAGAGACTAATAAGCGGAAAAAGGGCTATAATGCTTAACGCCCACTAGTTCAAATTTTGCATGTTTTCGCTCTTTTATTTTGAATAATACTAGCATAGTTATAGTAACGTTGACTATTGCACTGCGATCAGGGCCCGTGCAATTGTTGCCTTATGCCTTCGGAGACAATGGCTCGGTTCAACACGGAGAAGCAGCGAGAGAGGGCCAATAGGACAGGTCCTCAGCAGAGAAAACTGCATATTAGACGAATAATAAGGCCCGTGAGCGAGGTGGTAGCGGGCGTCTCGATTTTAGGTTTGCATATCGAGGCCTGCATTCTGGTTGTGACTACAGGTGTTCGTGTATTAATACTACCAAATAAATTCAGAATCAAGAAATTCGGTGACTACTTCATTTTAAAACAGCTTATTCCATCTGACAAATTCAAGTATTCCAATTTTAGAACCAAGTGCCAGGACCAAAATATCCCTTGGGAGGCATCTCAGTGCGAAGAACAAGGGGAGCGTTTCCGCCACCTCCGTCCATCGTTTTCGAATTGATCGAGTTACCCCACCAGTTCACATCAACTGTCTTCCACTCAACTGCGAAGAAGATAATGATGGCAGAAAATGCCACACCTGCGGTTAATGCTGCGGAGGTGACGTAATTGTACTTCTCCCACCATGCTGTCTTATACCTCTTCATGTACCACATGAATGCAAAGGAAACATAGACACCACCCCACCAGTATGACAGATTATAGGGTGCCCATAGAAGCATTCCATTAAATATTAGTGAAGGGTGAACATGCTTCAGCCATGAGATTGGAACGAAGAGTGCTGCGTTGACCACTTTAAAGAGACCGGAGGGCAGGACAGATCGAGCTGCATTGCGAATTTTTGGTCCGGAGCGCTTAACGGTCCACCAAGCCAAGCCGAGCAGGAAGCCAAACAGGAAACAGTACTTGATGGTGGGATAGATCTGGTTGAAAATTCTCTTTGGGCCCAGTGCTCCCTATTGACGCGATTAGAATTCTAACCCAGTGGAACTGTGTTTTTACATATGCGCGGAGTACCTACCCAAACAACAGACGCGGAAAAAAATACGACGGAGGTGGCCACGCATGTGAACTTTTGAGGTTGATCCGGGGTGCAGATACCTTCGATTGATGTATCGACGAAGTTGATAGTAGCGTAACAGACAAGTGCCGTGATGAAAGCGCTAGTGATTTGACCTCGGTACATGGCACGAGGAGGGATCTTACCGTAGTATCCCATTTTCTGGTCACCAACATAGTTATCCGTCTGGCCATTGATATTATATCCATACGCTTTGACGAACATTAACGCTTCAGGATGTCCCGGGAGTGCATAACCGACAATCAACTCTGTCACAACGTTTAAGCCCTCAGTTGTGCCAGAAATCGCATAGAGATAACTCATAGGGATTAGGAATGCCAGATTTAGACCAATAACAAAGAAGATAGACCAGACCGGCGTAGCAAGTTCTGTCCACTTGGTCAAAATGATAATTGCGAAGATGAAAGAGATTAGGGCGATTATCAAGAACCACCAATCAGGGACTTCAGGATAATGCCGCATGAGGTTTGCGAGCGGGTCGTCAAAGCCGTCATAAATGGATTCATCGACGGACGTCATCTTCACAACATGACGGCTAGCTTCTTGGAACCTTCCTGTGAAGATGCAGCCAATAATATTTCCAGTCATTGTGATAAGCCTTTTGACGAATGAGACAGCAGATGCAAACATCGACTTGAAAGCCTTAAGAAGAGGCTTCCATGCATCTAAGCAAATAAAAACCATTGTCAGGGGGTAAAACGCAAAGAAAGCGCCATATACCATGAGATTGCCAGCACTATAGAAAGCTGGGGAATAAGCCTGATAGGCAGTCTCGTTCACGATGGTAGTGCCAGGGATGATGATTTTCTCAATCTCATAACTTCCTCCGGTGTTATTAAAGATGCCAGACGAGTTGATGGGCAGGTATGCGGTCCCGCTATTGTTTGTAAAGTAAAGGCCGATAATAACCATAGCCGCAATTAGAGAACCAGCGAACTGCTGCATTGTCGCAAAAAAAGGAGCTTGAAGTGGATAGGCGATATAGTTGATGACATTCCAATCAAAAGTCGGGATTGGGTTAAAGCCTAAGCCCTGCTGCGAACCCGTAATAAGGTTCAGCTTGAAGTTATTTGGCGCAATCCAGCACATCCAGGCAAAGGTGCTTAGTCCGGTAAAGAGATAGTCTGGAATCCAAAAGTAGATGAACATTATGCCGAAAGCAAGGAAGAACCACTGATAGCGAGTGAGGCGCCAACCATGAATCGTCTCCCGACTCTCCGGCACAAGCAGTGCTCTGTTTAGAGCTACAGTAGGCAGAATACTCGGCCAGATAGCTTCGATAGGATAAACAACGAATCGGCGCATCATACCGGCGAAGCCAAGACCCATCATCTGCGTAGACAGCACAAGAAGAATTTCATAGCCTGGTGTTAACCATTTGTCGTGGTAAAATATCGTCTGAGTTTGGATGTTGTAGAAGACATATGCTGTGCCCAAACCAACGTTAATGATAATTGTAGAGAGCATTTGCTCCTTATAAGTCCATGGACCAGGGTTGAGCGATATGCGTTTGCCACGGAAGTTGAAGCCCCAGTCGGGAAAGACGTATGCCCATGCTAAACCACACGGGTAGAGCAGCATTTGAGCAACTTGAGAGGTGATCGAGATGCTTGGAAAACGCGAGACGAACAGGGTATTGGTGAATTGGGCAATGACAGCCCAGATATAGCCGAGGAGATGCGCGCGAATGGTCTCACATGTCATATCTGGGTCGTCATCAGGCGTGGTGACTGCGCGAACCTCGGGGTAAGGAGAATAGAACTTGTTGAGCGCGGCTTCGGTCTTAATCTCAAGACGCCAGTCAACCTCCTTCTGTCCCTCACCAGGCCCCTCGAGCAGCGCCTCCATCTTCTGCCGAGTGGTCTCTGCGAAGTTATAGTCATACTCGTGGTCTTTGAGTATGTCTTGCAGAATTGTCTTGGCGTCGTCGATGCTCAACTGATCGACCTTATCCATAACACGTTGAATATCATCTCTCGGTGCGAGGCCATCTGGGCCATCGTCACCAAACCTGGTAGCAATGTGCTCCAGGGCGTCATCTTCAGTATTGGTTTTCTCGTGACGGATTTCCTCTGCAGAGTCATTCCCGGGAGGGGCTGTCCCAATATAGGTAGCTTCTTTAGACATATTGTCTTTCCTCTTCGAAAACAAGTGAGGAAGTAGTAAGGGTGACAAATGGGATGATGGACTAGGACTGGGCACTTTCGCTACTTGTGGAGGGAAGTACGGGGATTATATCTGCGGTTCCGGAAATCCACTGCAATAAATGTACAAAGTTATAACTTACGCTATCTGGCCCATGTCGAACTTCAAACATGCCAATACTGGGCCGGGAGTTGTTTCTCAGGCCATGCTGCCCGGTTTTCCGGTGGCAATCAGCTGGCTATTACGTGACGCCGAGCAGACAGCAGCATTGGACTTAAATACTTTCCTGTTTCGACCTTAGTGCCGAAGCAAAAGTTCATAGTGTATACGCTAGAACATGAAGTTACGAGTAGATGGTCAAACACAAGCAATTTCGAGCGGCTAGCTACTTTCTAGTATGATAGCGTGTGGACGCATGCTTTGCGAGAAAGCCATGTGGCGGCAGCCTCAGCTTGCCAAGAAGTGGCAGACGCAACGAGCGGCACAGGGCCACAGCGCTTGTCAGCCCTTCGTTATAATCTTTCGAAGATGTGTACTCCGCTGAGCGTTTGGTGAGTAGGGTCGACTATAGGAACTTTTGAAAGAAGGCGTTGCTTGTGGCGGCAACCTTCACACCACAAGAGACTTCCTGGTACAAGTAGTTCCGGAAACCCCTCGGAGTACGGCACAGTCCCAGGTTTCTTTTGACAGCCTGCCGGTGTGGCAATATAGACGGTACTGGGCTACTAGCAGGTCAATCACGTAGTGGTAATCATCATCACCTTCCTAGTTTGGTTGGTTCTGCGGCATCATTTTGCCGTACCAAGATTCGCGTGGCGTGCTTAGCGCGCCAGCAGCGGCTGCGTAACGTAATCCTGAGAGATACTCGTACATACATTTCCATACCCGTACTCGTACGAGTACAGAGCATGTAGCGATAGGCTATGGCGTTTACTCGTACGAAGCATGTACAATGTACGAAGTACTCGCACAGCTTTGCGGGGAACCTGCAGTGATAGCATCCAGCACGAACTATGTAATGCCAAGCCCGTGGTCTTGGCAAACTTTTATTTGTCACGCACGAACAGTCCGAAATCTATGTGCCGCTTGATCCGTTGATAGCTGGCAGGCTGCCTCTAAGCATATGGCTTCCGTTGCGCCTCATCTGAGGCCCACTACTTTGCCTCTTGGAGAGGGTCTTGGAGGTGAGGACATCCAACGTGGAGAAATGAACCATTGTCAAATGTCCAACTTTAGGAAGTTTAAGAACTGATAGCAAGCGATTTTAACTTACACCTAACTATGGCTAACGTAGAACCAAATGCAAAATTTGTAGACCGTGATGGCTCTGTGTAAAACAGCTAAAGCAGACGAGTAATAGGCAGGCTGTAACCTGAGCATAGCCATTGTCAGGTAACAAGCGACCATCCTAGGCGCCAGGCCCAAACATCACTAGCCAAATAGCAAAGTACAGAGGAGTAAATAAAGGTGGTAATTCCTCCGCAGCAGAACAGACTACTCGCGCCTTTACTACATAGTAGTACGGCCTGATTAGCGCTGGAAATTAACTCGCCGCTGACACCATAATTGCCTCGTGCTGCTCTGATATACCCGACTGATTCCAGCTACGAGTATGTAACTGTTAGAACTACGGTTGGATCAATCGTTCAACTGAGCTCCCCCTGTGTGTACTGAAACTTAGGTGTCACAGTCAGAAGGGTGTAAAATGTAGGGATGACTTCAGAGTCAGAAAAGTGCTTGGATTCTAGCTTATGAGATGGTCTTGATGACCTGTATTTATAGTCAATTAAGAGGCTTTTGAGGCCTTTCAGCTTCTTCAGCTTCCTCAGCTGTATTTGCTTCCTTCCAGCTTCTTGTGTGTCACGGGTTAGACCCTGAAGGAGACTCGGCCTAGGACGTCGTTACGCCGTCGCGATACTGTCACACGGAATGTAAACTATATAAATCGACGCATTAGTGCGGCGCCGGCTTTTTGGCATAGTGGTTTTGTGACAGATGCCCTTATCAAGCGGTTACCTATACAGCTAACGTAATGACCAGTGCGCGCAAAGCATATTTCAAGCAGGGGATCTCCCCTTTTTAATTTGTTAATTATTCCTCTTTGTACGAAGATCGTTAGTTAGATTGAAGAAGCCTTTCCAAACCCTGACAGCATGGTCCAAAACAGGCTGAAGCGGTCGCGACTAGGACGACTCTTTTTTTTTTCTTCGAAAATTACTGTAAAGATGTACGGTTTTCAACTTCGATACGACAAACTTGCTGTCTAGGGGGGCTTCCGCGGGAATGGTACGAGTATGTGGGCGGACCACCACAGCTTGCTTGCTTCCGCCGGGCGGTCAAGAGTTCATTGCATATGCATACCGCTAGCGGGTGTATTTGGTACAAAGGCGACTGCTCGTAGATGAGTCGGTGACAGAAGCCATCGCAGCTGTGACAAGATCGACAGAATTGTCTTCCAAACGGTCGCAGTGTTCAGCTTCAGCCACCTCGCAGAATATAGCGGTTTCTAGTAGATGCAGCCATGTTATTTGGTCAACAAATAATGGGAGTATAATACAGCATAAATGAATATAACAACACTCCAGAATCCGTTTATCTTTCAATTCAGTCGCGAATGCAGTAACTCGGCTGAGTCGGCAAACGGTGAGCTTTTTTTCTTCTGCCGCTTAACCGTCGGACGCGCTCTTCGGGAAAACCACTCTCAGCGACATCAGCCTCCTGCAGCATTCGTCTCCAGTCCATCTTAATGGCCTTTAAGCAATTTACCTACAATATATCCTACCATTTCCCAGCCCACTTCTCTATCCTTCCGCTGTAAGTCTACTTTCTTCCAGCTCCCTGCTTGCTTCAATACCTCCGCCGTGTCCCGGTTGATATTGCACCCCCCAAGAAGAAAGGGCCAGAGCCTTTGATACATACGCTGAAGGCGTGTGGACATCCAATACCGCTGATCTGCAATGACATGTTCGTAGACGAGCCACTGGCCACCCGGCTTGAGAAGCTGATACAGAAACTGGCATATAGAGTTCGGATTGGGCACGCTACAGAGAACACTAGTCGTAATTATAGTGTCTATATTCGACTGCGAAACACCGTAGGATTGTAGAGTGTCTGCATCCTCAGCACCGCAGGCTAGAAAGCTTAGCTCCTGTCGAATTAACGGAAAGGCGTCTGCCTAACGTACGTATTATGCTCGAGATATCCCAAAGCCCCGCCCGACGCAGGTTCTCCTCTAATTGCTCGTGCATGAGAGTATTCGGCTCGATGAGGTATATTCGGGTTGCTGCGGCGCTGAAGTGTTCCACGTGCAGACCGATGCCTGGTCTGTCAACAAACCCACATTAGCGATCACGTAACGTGACGGGCTGATTCAACTCTTCGGCTGCTTACCCTACGTCCACGACCACGCCGAATGCCTGTTGCATTATTTCGGGAACGTAGAACTTCCCTTCACTGACAATAACTGGTCCTAGCAGCCGCATGAGCCGTACGGAGTTATTGTCGCTCCAACGACGGTAGCTACAGGCGAGCTGGCCCTTCCGCTCAATTAGAAGGAGGTGAAGGAATGTGTAAGTACCAACAGCGGCACAGAAAGATATGACTGCGGCGGGTTTCAGGGCATCGAAGAGACGCTTAGGAAGAGAGTTGACATTGTATAACATGCTTGGTTAAAAATATGAAAATCTTTTCAAATAACAGACCTGTAGAGCCTGGAAGATACCATCCTGAGTGACTGCCATGACCCTACAAAGGTAAGTATTGTTTGAAACTGGCTAGTCTGAAGAGCAAATTGATATCCGCCAGGTGTAGTGTAACAGCCTAAATGACAAGCCTAGATAAGAACGAGCAACTGACGCGTACATAGACAGAGAATGACAAATGTGCTTATAGTACTACACGTAAGCCACGTTTTAGTGGTTCGTGACAGTCTACGAGGTATGATGACGCTTGACGCCACCGCACAAATCCCGCGCTTGGAATCGAGTACTCGTAACGTGGTGCAACGGTGGCGTGTTTCTAAGTCGCAGTAGGCTCTGTTTCTTTAGGAAGCACGCCAGGCTAGTAGTGCAGCTGGGACAAGTGGGGCATTTGGAGGAGGGCACTCTCGTTCAGAAAGGCGAAGTGGGACGCTCCGGATGAATATTCGAGCCCTCAGACGACCCCGCTAGCCGGGCATGCCAGCGCTATGAATAAGCGGCTAAAACCGAGTCGCAATACAGTTCAGTTCAGTTCATACCGTTAGCCTGCAGCTCTTTCGAGTTCGTTCGCCTCATCTCGATATTGGGCCGTGGTGCCGCAACTGATAGTCTGATACTGCTACTGCCACTCTACCTCACAGTTTTTAATAATCCCCCTTTACTTATCAATTCATGATCAGACAAGCTGCGTTGCTAAAATGGAGAACTCGAACATGCCTTCCTCAATCTTCGTACCTAATCTCGCCCTCACCGTCATCTCCTCCATCTCGATTGGCGTTGCTGCGCTTGCCTCGATATGGCTCACCTTTGACATCGTCCGCCGTCGAGGATGGAGGTCCATGATGGCCATCATGTAAAACGCTCTGTCCATACTACCCAAACCCACAGTCTTTTCTCCATGGTTGACCACACACTAATTGAGAACGTTCTTTTGAGCAATAGGATCCCGGTTTACATCGTCAACGCGCTATACCTGTGGCCGATCACTGTATGGACGTATATCAAATACGGAAGGCCAGAGATGCCGAAGAAGGAAACTTACCTTGAGGATACAGCGGAGAGCGAGGACGACCCGCTATTACACTCGTATCGTCGGATGGATCACAGCGGAGGAAACTCAGGCGGCGAAAGGCGCTTGGACAGGAATGAAACTGTCATAGGTCCTCGTGCTGGTGACCAAGTTGTAAACACGACGGATGAGCACAGTAGCCATGGCTTAGAACATAGTGAAGACCACCGCCACCACGGCATGAGCGCTGACAGACCAATGTTCGCCACCATCACCATCGCAACCTGCCATTGCGGCGCTGGCTGTGTTCTCGGCGACCTTGTCGGGGAATGGCTGATCTATCGGTTAGATGCAACGATTGGTGGAAGCATGCTCTATGCAGCCTTCGTTGTGGGTAAGTCTGAGCCTGTTTAGGGTCCTGATCTACGGTCTCTTAACAAGACCAGCTGACACGCTTGCGCCTCTCTCAGATTTCGGGCTCGCCCTTGCTTTCGGCATCGTCTTTCAGTACTTCTCCATCGCTCCCATGGCCGGGGACTACGGATGGAAAACCATCGTCCGCTCCCTGAAGGCCGATTTTCTGTCACTGACTTTCTTCGAGATTGGCCTCTTCGGCTGGATGGCCATCTTCGACCATTTGATCTTCGATCAGAAGCTGGGAATGAACACTGTGACATATTGGTTTATGATGCAGGTAAGCAATATTTTGGTTCTAATCCTTAGTGATGGGACTAGCGCTTATTTAACGTGTCTCAGATCGGCATGTTCTTTGGACATTGGACTGGGTTCCCGATCAATTGGTGGTTAGTCAATAAAGGAATCAAGGAAGCCTGTGCATGATAAATGGCATTTATCCAAGCACTCTACAGACTTTCAGCGCATTTCGCCCAGTTCTCTTGGGATGCTCCGCCTAATAGGGATACGAGGAATGTGGCTTGTGTCAGTAAAGATGTTAATTGGCTGTGATTATAGTGATAGCGCAACTTGGAGAGTAAAATTAGCTGTTGCAATGGCAAATACCTTTCATTTGCCAATGCTAAAAGTCAGTGACGGTAATCTACTAATAGTCTGCTACTTCTGCAAAGGTGGTACTGGCCAACTTGACTTCAACCGTCTTCCGACATCTATGAATGAGTCTCCACCTACAGATCATATCCGTAATTGGACAGCGACGCCCCATGCATGGCCACCTAAGATCAGTATCGTCAACAGTATAAGGCTCTAGGTGGGCATCCTTTTCTTGGAACATATTCATCTTCTAGCCTCCAACTTCCCTTCTTAAAGGCGTGAGCATACCCTCACGAATCTCCTTAATATAGTGCACTGCGGAGGAGGCCCAAACTGTTGGTGAGTTTTCCCAGGGTCTACCGTTAAACCATGAAGGAATGAAGCCGACCTATGACGTACAGTTAGTCACAAAAAGTCAAAGACACTGGAAGGCACTACAAAGCAAGCAAACGAAGCAATCACTGCAATAGAACCACGGGCCAGAGGCGAGGCATTCCATTTCGACCCTGCGAATTTATCACGGAGACAAGGAAATACGAGCGTCGAAACCAGTGCGATGGCTAGCAATTTGGCTGGACAAGAAACTCACCTTTGATGACCAAATGAAAATTGGGCTCATAAAGTTCGCACAGTTATCAACCACCTCTGAGTTATGAAGAGCACGATCCGCGTCATGGTCAGCCGGGCAGCCAGCCGAGGATTTTAAGCTGTGGTCATGCTAGCCTTGTTCTATGGACTGGATGACTGGCTGCCTGGACTGTACATGTGCGATTTCCTCGTCTCCAACACAACCATATCTCAAAGACAAATCTGTCAAAAAAACAGCGTGTACTAAACCCTTTGAGTTTAACAAGCAGGAAACTGCAGCTCCACTGCTTGTGCTGGAGACTGTACAGAGTGCGCCAGTATTATACACGCTACAAGAGTGCAAGCTGCGATTGTTGATCTTTGAATGGTAGAAGTCAGCAACGCGCACAAGACTGGCGTGGCAGGATCATGGTGTCATCTTTAAACATGGACGTGACAAAGGTTTTTAAGCTAGCCAGGCTCTTTTGTACTTGAGACTCTTGCACTCACTCGTTGTTTTATGCTGGTGAGGAAATTGGAGCCGTCGACTGGTAACCCTCGGGATCTCTAAAGGACTGGGCGGGGATGAGAGGCTTTGCGCAATGACGTCAATAGCGGGCACTTCGGACAGGATGGGGTATGAAGCTAAGGCATTACGGAGAGTGGCGATCTGTGACAAGACGTTGCCAAAGAAGGCGGATGAGCGGTCGCCGCTTGCGTAGTTGGTGCAACGGAGATGCTGCATACGAACGTGGGCCCCAGGGCATTATTTCGCTAACAGGCTGGACAAAGTCGCTGCTAAATATGCCGACCAGGCCATCACAGACGACGAGCGGCAGCGGTATATTGTCGACAGATGGAGGACGAGTGGCGAGGCCGAGAGCGGCCGTGGTGAAATTCGCCGCTGCGAGGAGGCGGAGCGCAGTGGTAGAAAAGCCCATAAAAATGTATGACTTTCGTTATACAACTACGATAGACCAACGGCTGTTAATAAAGGTAAGGCGGCTGCTTGCTGTTAAATAGAATAGCAGACCTCTGGAGAACTAGAGTTTCTTGTTGCAGTTGGCAGTCTTGCGTACGCACCAAAAATTATGGCATGGGCCAGACCACCCGCTCCGAGCACTGGACCAGCCACCTGCTGAGCCGTAAAGCGACAGTCGACGCTGCTTCATCAAGGTGCCGCATCACTCTTGGCACGTGTCGGGATTGGAGAGAAGTTCAATGCCATATTGTTGATCAGTTCCGCTTCGTCGCCGAAGTGCAGTGGAAATCAAGAAGAAGCATTTCATTATTCTCATTGACTCTTTCCAGTCCCTAGCCGCATAAATCAAAGTGTTTGTGTGCCTCTCTTTAGCATTACCAAGCTGTGACTCAAGCTATGACGATGTTGACCCGGAAGGGCAGCAGAGCGCTGGCGTGAGGCGGAATTGAAGAGAATTATTGGCGTCCCTGCCCGGCGACTCCGTTTGTGGCGAAACAATTGGGCAAACCATAAACTGCAACTGCTTAACAGAGACACCGCACAAATGCCGCACAAAGTGTGTTGTTGCAGACGTTTTGCAATGCGGTTTGGCGCCGACCGCGGCCCGTCCAATCCAGATTGCTTGGATCACAGCTCAAACACCACGCTCCACAACCTGCAAGAAGGTGAAAGCTAAACACAAGCGACAACAGTGCATGCTCATGCTGCCCTTGTACCTGTCCTACACATAAATCGCAACGGCATCGACAAGGGCAAGGAGCAAAGGGAAATTGGAAAATGGAACCACAACAAGCAAAAGGATATTGCGGGTGGATGATATTTAGGTCCAGTTGCTGTGGAGGCCTCCATGCAGGGATTGTGTGCCGTGATAGCCGGTTTCGTCTGCAAACTTGGAGGTGTTATAGCCATATACATAACATAGCAGTCACCAGCTGTGTCCGAAGTATAGTCTAGAATCGGTTTTCCAAACATTGCCTAATTGGGTGCCTATGTACTCTCATCCTAGTTTGCGTGTTCGGAAGAAATGCCAACCCTAGCTCCTAATTAGACAATAGACAAAATCTGGCGATATTGGTAAGCCTAAATCATACTAAAACAGAAATTTTTCACAAAAGGAGACATACTTATACATATATTGCGTAAAGCTCATTGGAGTAGCCTTCTCCCACGCGTGGTCTCCTGAAAATGCTCTCTGTTCACCTTTTCTGCCTTTTCCCGCCTTGTTAAGATGCAGGAAGATCCATGGAGGTGATGGGTAATAGGCTACGGCATGCCCTAAGAACGAATCACCGCGGGCAATGAAACTGTATCGACGGAGGACCCCTACCGCTCGAACTTCATGCAGCGCGATAGGGAGTGTAGCTGCCGACACCTCTCCATGCATGCGAGCAGTGGCAAAGGATTGTTGACTCAGCTGCTGCACTGACGAACTTTCACATGAAGCAAGGAGACTCGTTGAGCAAGGGGAATGAAGTGGAACTCGAAGGGAGGACAGAACAGTCTCTGGCACAGCCGACAACCAGGTCTTGTGCGGTATTTGTGCGGTGTCTCACGGATCGGAAGCGCCACGTAACCACCTGGAGGCAGCGCAATCGACCCTAGCAATGCTGGCTGCAACTAGCGTCTGAGGCGGCCTGTGGTCCAACAAAGTAACTCTCTGCTCTCAGGGACGCGCGCCGCGGATGAGGACGTCGACGCAGGCCTTCATTCCAAACTATTACCCAAAGAGTAGTAGCTTCTTGGCCGGCTGGGCCATTCTGTTGGTGCTTGTGCCCGTTAGATTTGCGACCTTCTTTGCCAGCCAACCTCTGCTCTCCTCCTTTTCGTCTCCGCCTCGCCTCGATATGCTTCTTCTCCTACCCTTTTCACCTTCATCGTGCTGCGTGTCCAACTGAGAGTTTATACTCTCTACCACACTCCTTTAACCTGGGCAAGGGCAACACGCGCCGTCTCGCTCTCTAATTCGAATTCGCTCGTTCACGAACCCTACGATTTGCAAAATCATTGTTAGCTGGCCTCTCAGGTGCGTAGCGATCCGACTCGACAAACCCCCGACCCCAGCAACTTAACACGCTTCGCCCCTTGCTGACCTGATCGCAACGACACTACCAGCACTCCACGCTCTCTTCAACTCTACATCCTCCTGACACTCCCCTCCCATCACTCCCACCCGACACCAA
>PXYN01000352.1:0-32324 GCA_003056585.1 Lecanicillium sp. MT-2017a
TCCAACAGAGGTAGCCGAAGTAGCAAGAAAGCACACAAGAAGAGTGATTAGCCACAACGAGCAGGCGGGTGAAAACAAAAAAAAACGCGCCAATACGAGTCCGAGCAAAAGCCTCCCAATATCGCGACCGGCCTTCCCCCCGAGTAATACTACACGACACATCCAGGTTCCCGCGGGGTGGGCATACATATTGATTACGCTGTCAGACCAGGGCTTTATCGATCGCGGTCCGCAATTGCACATCTTTTCCCCCCCCCCCCCCCCCCCCCCCCAGGTCCAGGACGGGGAAACAAAGCTTTTAGCGCGGGCGACAAGCATCCCTGCCCGCCCCAGACATGGCCTTTTTCGGTCAGAACGTCGCCCACGTGCGCCGTATAAGAGGCCTGTATCGTCCACGTCTCAAACTTTTTTTGTGTCGCTGATCGATGTCGTACCGAGACAATCTCACTCAAGCGGCCCCAGAGGGAGCTTGGCCGCAAACGAAATGGAAAGTTTCGTCCATCGCAATCTTGTCTTTTCCATTTCGGCGAGCTGAGCTTGGCATGTACGAGTAGGACAGGGACGCGGCAGTCGCCGTGGCATTGGCATTCACTACTCGTGCAATTTGCTATGGCCAATATGCGCATTACTTATGCCCTTGTACGAGTGTGCACTACGAGTAATTCGTTCTCGGTGCTACAAGGCCACCTCCGACCTGAGTCTGTCCTTTGTTCCTGTCCTACTTCTGCCACTCGTCCGCCTTTGTCACACTGCTCTCGCACGACCTGGGGACAGTATACATCCGATTGGGGTCTCGCTCCCAAGTGACCGTCCCGTCCGAGCTAACCTTGATGTACTTGTACAACATCCGCTGTCCTCCCGACAACTCTACTGTCCCCTTCCACACCGGGTTGCTCGACGTGTACTCGCTTGCATCCAGCGGTACCGCGCTGTGCGGCTCCCAGTTGCCAAGCTCACCAGCTTCGCCTACAATCTTGATGGTATCGCCAAACTGCGTTTCCACACGCACACGAAATGTCACGGCAACGTCGGTTGCAATCGGGCAGCCTGGTGTAGTTGTCTCTGGGGGCACTCCGTCCTTGGGCGTCTGGTTTGGCGGGAACGTTGTTGGCGTCGCCGCTTCGTATGAACCCTGCGCTGACTTGCCCACACACGTTCCAGGAACAGTGTTCGCCTCGTCATTTGCCCAACCCGGGGGCACGATCCCGGCCCTGCGATCTGCCGCGCTCAAAAATGACGCATAGGACCATGTGAGGTCTCGTGCCGACATTGGAGTGCCGTCGTCTTTGGAAAACTGCTCCGCCAAAGCCCCGTTTGCAGGGGTATACTTGGCCACCACATTGACAAAGTCGTCCGCGTACGCAGAGACTGCCTGCACCAGTGTCTGGAAAGTCGACGAGTCGCTGCGATAGCTTCCAGGAGATATGCCAGGCACCAGGTCCTTGAAAAATGCTTGTGAAATGTCCGTGACCTCGACAGACCCTTGCTTCGTCCACACGTAGACCGCATCGTAGAGCTGCTCGGCGGCAGCTAGAGTCGCCAAGTACCATGGGTTGCCGTTGTAGTACACATCCTCTGAATATCGTCCAACTGCTAGGGCCTTCCCTTGCGCAATGCCTTTGTTGATGCCGTAGAATCGGAACGAGTCAACAACCGCTTTGTGGTTTGCCAAAGCCTTGTCACTGCATGGCTGAAACGTCGCACCGTCACACTCCAGGCCAGCGTCAAAGTTGTGGATAGAGGCGAGGATGGAGTTTGCATCCTTCCCAGTCCTTCCATCATCAACGTTGACTGAACCAGATTAGCGTCTA
This sequence comes from Lecanicillium sp. MT-2017a, assembly GCA_003056585.1. Taxonomy (NCBI): domain Eukaryota; kingdom Fungi; phylum Ascomycota; class Sordariomycetes; order Hypocreales; family Cordycipitaceae; genus Lecanicillium; species Lecanicillium sp. MT-2017a. The sequence continues at coordinate 1,812 of PXYN01000352.1, forward strand.
GTTTATTCACTTGCAAGAAGCAACATACTGTTAGAATCAATGTATCCTCCAGAGGAAACCCAGTAGCGTTGTAACAAGCACAGCACTTGTGGCGCGACTTCGGCATACGTATTACCACTTTCGCCCAATTTCCCAGCCAAGATACTGCCTTCAATAAGAGCTGCGGGAATTAGCTACAGCTTGCACGGTGAAGTACCTAGCTTCACTTACAGCGATGTTGGCCTATCGTTGTGAAGAAGGAGCTTCCCTTGACCTCCTCCCACAGATCAAAGCCAGTCTGGTTCCTGTACAGGTTCAGCAGCTACACTGCCGCAATACCCCTGGGCTACTTACCAGTATTGGGCGACATAATTAAGATCGTTGCGAACAACCGGCCAAATAATGTCCTTTGCCGTGTCCGAATAGCCATTGTCAATGAGCCAGTTTGCATAGGAAATCATCGCAATAGCTCGCAGAGGAGGTCCATCTCTTTGGGGGCGGCCTACAAATTGGTTAGAGTTGTTTCCTTGCCGAATGGTTCCATGTGCTCACCCCAAGATCCGGTAAAGGCGGTGAGGTTGGCTTCGAACTTTGGCTCGCCTAGGCCAGTGCCGTCTGAGAATGAGCCGGACGGGTTCGATACAGTTTGTAATTCGGCCTGACTAATAATGTAGTCCTCAATCATGACCTGTAGTCCGGCGTCATATTCATGCGTGAATCTGTCAACAAGACACTTGAATACCAGGGCGCTATCTCGCGTCCACGTGTAATAGTCTGTACAAGTCAGCATCCTTATAGTACCTATAAGAGCAACAATACTTACATGGTGGATCGTTTCGGCTTGGGGATGCGATAACTGCTCCTGCTGCTGCCGACGCCGCCTCGCACCCATCGGGCCCAATATTGCATTTGAGCCTTTCAAGTGCAATGGGACCTTCGGATGCAATAAAGTCTTCCACGGATCTTCGCCCAATATGCGCCGAGTGTCCTCCGGGGAACGCAAGAACAGCTTGCAAGGCAGCTGAGCCCAGCAGCAAGGCAGTTGAGAACATGTACATAATGGGCTGGACGAGGTGTGTCGTGTTGTTCAAAGCGATGCTTGCCGACGAGGACAACGGCTCCATGACGGGCTTATATACCCTTTGACAGGGACGTGCGGGTTAATGCTTGTGTATGACGCTCCCCGTGGGGTGCTGGGGTACAGATGAACGTAGACGACTGAACGGGCCGATTCTCCTGGGCGCTTATTGATGGAGACTCCAGTTGTGCTAGTTACTCGTACGGCCCGCACAGCTAAAGAAGTTGTGCAAGTATCGACGGTGCAGCGTCATCAAATCCTCGTTAGGCGGTGCTTATCACGGAACAAACGGGCAGCATCACAAAGAGGGGTATCCAGAGATGATCTTTGGTCAAGGTTCAAAATTGGTGGCTTTCCCTCGCCTGCCAAGTCAAGAGGCGCAATTGGTCGTGTGCTGTTCTTGGTGTTGATGAGTGTGGGGTAGTAGCTTCCGCTGCGTCACATCGCGGCTACCTATAGGCGGCAGCACCTGCAGACACCATGGACAGCTGATCTTATTACTCTACAGCCACAATTATTACATGTCGGACCGACGACCATGCGGCCAACGTTGCTGTTTTTGGATCTGGGTGAAAGTTGGTCTTCAAAAATGTCACACTTGAGCTGGACGACGTCCCTGCTTGGCTACATGCTCGGTTCGCCATATACAAACATTTTATATGGCGAATAACGTTCACGCCGGCGTCAGGGCAAATATGCATGAGACCATTGTAAAGAGGACAAAGTACATAGTAATAGAGCCTTATGTTATTCCATCTGTACACACGTAAAAGAGAGTCGACAGGCAAATAAGGCCGAAAGCGTAGAGAGCAAACGCCACGCAGTTTCAGCCTCATGCTGGCCAGCTGCGAGTTACTCCAAAAGCTCCCGTCACAAGCAAATGTTGACAAGATCCTAGTGCCGGTACTGGTCGCGACGTCGATCGTCAAATCGGTCCGTCTGTCAATAATTACTTGGCAGGTTGGCTCGAAAGCGGTAGCTGCGCCACCAATGGCACGTCGTCAACTCCAACTTCCAAAACGGGAACATACACCGAACCGTACAGGACAGTAACTGGGTCTTGCGGGCAGCCAGCTGAAGGAGCTGGCTCTACGGCTACAAAAAATTGGACAGCATAGGCTACAATACTTGGATTTGCGGTACCCTTGCAAGGCACGCAGGGCAACCCCCTAGCTATGGCATATTGCTCGAAGCTTTCGAAGTAGGGCCGGGTAGAGTTTTCAATCGCGGCGCCCGTCTCTCGCTCGATTCGTGGCCGAAACAAAAAAAAAAAATCACGTCATAGAAATGTAGGACACCCATGGTTTACCCCAACCGCATAAGCCAACGGCCTAGGAAAAGGGGAGTGGAATATAGCGCCTTCGGGAAATGCCAGCTAACCAAGCTCAAAGTCATCTTGCGACGACCGAGCGAGGCAGCCAAACACCCCCATCCTTCTAGGACCTGTCGATAGGAAAATTGACACCATAGCAAGTTGATGGCTCCATAAAGTTATCGAGCTGCTCAGCAGTCAACCCTGACATTATGAAAATGCAGAGGACCGCTGGCACAGATCCGTGGTGGAAGAAGGGAAAGAAAAAATGTCTACGAGAAATTTTGGCGGGGCTTTTGGCCTGCAGCGACGCAGTGGCCCCGTCACGTGCAGCCTCTGTTGGGGGTGGTGCGGCAAAGGCGCGGGTAAACCGCCGTCCCAAAGCTAACGTTTTGGAAGCTCTGGATTTCCACAGTTTTTGGACAGGCAGCGACCTCTGTCTTTCGCCAACGACACAATTCACCTATAGCTTCCGCTGCAGCGACCAAGGCCATCATGGACGCCGCGACGATAGAAGAGACGAACCGTATCCGGATATCGCTGGGCATGAAGCCTCTGCCGGTACCCGGTGCGGACGCGTCAAACGACAATGCAGGCTCCGAGCCCGAGAGTGACGAAGACCCCGGAAGCAATATCGAGACCCGGGAGGCGCAAGGGCAGGACAACTACAATAAATACCAAGAAGCTGAAGCGGCGAAGCGTCGTAGGGAGCAAAAATCTGCCGCCGTGCGCAGAGCGCGCGAGCTGGCGCAGCGCAACCTCGTCCTGGAAGGCAAAGGCTTGGGCGAGGAAGAAGATGGCGGCGACCTTGGTGCAAAGGCGTGGCTTACCGGTCAGAAGAAGCGCCAAAAGAAGATTGACAAGGCCAGGAAGCTGGAGGAGGAACTGGCTGCTGCCGAGGCTGCTGCGGCTGCCCAGGTGCAATATACTTCCAAGGACCTCGCCGGTATCAAGGTCGGCCACGACATGTCATCCTTCTTGGATGGAGACGAACAGATTCTCACCCTAAAGGACTCTGCCATAGACGCAAACGACGAAGACGGCGACGAGCTGGAGAATGTCGGCATGCGTGAACAAGAGTCGCTACAGAATAAGCTTGACTTGCTGAAGAAGAAGCCGGGCTATAATCCAATGGACGATGACGAAACTGGTGGCATCCTGGCTCAATACGATGAGGAGGTAAATGGCAAAAAGAGAAAACTCTTTACCCTCGACAATGACGGGATGAATGCCGACTTGGCAGATATTCTCCAAGAGCCAACTCAACAAAAATCGAAAAAGGCACAGAATGTTAGCTTGGATGACATTGTTTCCGGCGATGCACCGGCGTCATCTGACTACCTGGATATTTCGGAAATCAAAGTGAAGAAGCCAAAGAAGAAGAAGTCAAAACATACTCGACAAAAACAACACGACGACGACCTGTTCGCACCCGAGGCTGTGGAGGTCAACGGCGACGCGATGGATGTCGACAATAAGGCCACAGCTCGGAAAACACAAAAGACGGAATCCGACACTTTTGTGGATGACGATGACCTGCAGGCCTCGTTAGCTGCCCAGCGTCGTAATGCTTTGAAGAAGCGTAAGAAGGGCCGGCCCGAGGACCTAGCTAAGCAATTAAAGGAACAAGGCGACGATCAAGATCAGGACGGAGATAACGGAGAAGGTGGCCTCGTAATTGGTGCAGTGTCCGAATTTGTCTCCGGTCTGAGCAAGCCAGAGGATGAAGAGGAGAGCAAACCGAAGAAGGCTCGCTCGCGTACCAAGGAACCGGAGCCGCAACCCGAGCCAGAAGCGGAAATAGAGGCTGGAGATGATCAGCCCATGGAGGATGTCCCGACAGAGGCGTTCAAGCAAGAATCCCCCCAGCCTGTCGACGACGAAGAAGCCGAAAAGGATGATGAGGAAAAGATGGTGGGATCCGGCATGGGCGCTGCGCTCTCACTACTGCGCGAGCGAGGTCTCGTTGAAGAGTCGCAAGGCGACGAACAATACGAGGCCTTCCGACGCCGGCAAGAATTCCTGGCTAAGAAGAAACTGCTGGAAGACGAGCTAGACGAGCAAACGCGACAACAAAGAGAGCGCGACCGCGCGAGTGGACGTCTCGACCGCATGTCTGTGCGTGAGAGGGAGGACTATGCCCGGCAGCAAAACCAGTGGCGCGACCAGCAACAATCACGACGCATGGCGGAGCTGTTCGAGGCCAACTACAAGCCCAAGGTCGACCTCAAATACGTGGACGACCACGGCCGCTCGCTCGATGTCAAGGGCGCATTCAAGCATCTCAGCCACCACTTCCACGGCAAGGGAAGCGGCAAGGGCAAGACGGAGAAGCTGCTGAAGAAGATTGACGAAGAGAAGCGACGCGACGCCCAGAGCATGTTTGACGCCAGCCAGAGCACGGGCATGAGCCGGGCGACGGCGCAGCAGCTCAAGAAGCGCAATGAAGCTGGTGTGCGACTGGGTTAATGGTCCGCCATGACGCAAATATATTTACTTGTGGGGGAAAGCGGGATTCTGCAAAAGGTGCTTATATTCCTTGGACTATGGTGGTCAGGCTGTTACTGCCTGTTTTTTGTATTTTATGATTGCTGACGCGAGACTATGAGCTTTTAGATACCCCAAGATACTCTTAGGTCTGTCGTCACTCTCCTCCCTGCTCGTATTGCACTGTGCATTTAACCCCTGCCTATCAAAGGTCTGCGGCAACTGTAGCATGCCAAATTGACGAGAACGGTGAGCTTCCACCTGCACTCTGAATGATCTGTAGACGTGCCAGTAAATTGTATATGATGCAAGTGTATAAATGTTTCCCAAAACAAATATTAGATCTCTTGTTACACGGGCGAGGTGTTTTACACCAACCCGGCCTTCAAACCCGGCCAATAGAATGTCTATCTAGCATGTCCCAGCGCGGACCTACCGAATAAAAGTCAAGCGAGATACTACTTTCGAGAACATTGCCTTCTGTAAAATGAAGAATATTGTAAGGGGGAAAAGGGCTACCTGGCAGACGACCGTCGCGTTACCTTTTTCAACCGACGGGCACCTCTCTCCGCTGCCTCGCGCGCCATCCGCGTCCATTCCATCCGCGTAGCAATTTCCGCATTGACAAAATCGAGCAACTCCTGCATCATCCTGTACAACCTCTTCCGATGCTCCTGTCCCGCCTGTTCCGCAATGATGGACTCTTCTGCCGCAACGACTTCCCGCCTGGGACGGGCTCGGAAGCGGAGCGGCTCGACAGAGAGACTGCGCGTTTCAGAGGCAGACTTTCGCCGCCCCAGGAAGCTCTGTTCATCATCTCGCTTGCTGTGCATAGGGCAACTGCTGTGGCGATTCCTGGCGAGCTTGGTGTCTGTGGGCTCGGCTAGCTGGCGGTATAAGTTCTTGAGAATGGAGAGGCTGCGGGGTCGTTCCTCGGACCCGGGAGCCATGTCTGCAACAGTCTGCGACTTAATCGTCAGTGGGATATGAGGGTCAGGGTACTTAGCTTTCTTTCAGAACGTCTGGTGTTAGTATAAGGGACTGTCCAGCTCAACTGGACAGATGAGGAGTCGGCAAGGTATTATATGGGTTAGCATGGTGGGAGTCGAAGAACAATGACATTGTTCATTGTTTGGTGCCCGCACGGTACTGATGCCCGAGGCCAGCGAACACATGGACTGTTCTCTGGTTTCACTGATGCGGTGATCCCAGGAATGGATCCGACTACGGTTCATACGGATCGAAAAGCAATTAGCACCCGGTTCACATTTGTCCTATCGTGATAGAATGACATGGCGACGGAAGACCGCCATCAGGATAGGTGCCGATAGATATCGATCGGCTTAGATGCGTTGTGTCAGAGGTCAGAACGACGTCCGCATAATAACAACAAGCGATAGTCTCATCTACAGGCCAGATCGAAAACTTTATTCTTCAGGTACGAGTACGATGTCAGTGACCTGGAAGCGCCGGCACGAGGCGCACGATATGGCCCCACGGCGACGCATTTCGACGCCAAAAATGGATTCTCCTCTCCACAACGCTAATTATCGCCCCAGCCTGGCTGTCACCTGCAGCCTGCCTACGCGTACTCGGACTCCTACGAGTCCGCATACTCGTGGTCTTTGGCCGAGGTTGACATTCTCGGAATGAGAAGTCGTTGCACATGGCGTTTCGTATGCTTTTAGGCTTTATTTCTTGATGCGGTGACGGTGACCGTTTACGACAACGGTGACGAGACGCCGCCAAAAAGCCTTGCACGCTACCACCTCGTAAGGCGACACCGTACAAATTAGTGGACTGGAAACCCCCTGACATAGCGCCGCCGGCGCCTCTAAAGCAGTGGAATGGGCCTCCCCATACCTCTATGCACGACTAACATGCAAGGCGGACCCCTAGAAAAGAATACGACGGCTCGGCCAATGGGCATACAGGACCCTGTGGGCTGCCCTGTCAGTGGGTGGCCATGAGTGGACTGCGGTTAAAAACAACCTTTGCAAAGCGGGCCGGCCGAATATTCGGTGCTCTGCGCAGGCACTGTCGAGGCACTGTCGAGGCCCCGTAGCGTACCAGTAGCCAGTGGGCGAGCGGTGGTGCCTTTTTACCCGTCCCTTTGTCATCGTTTCTCTCCAGACGATCCGCACTCATCTCGCTGCCGATCTTTTGCCCACGCCGGCGCCTGTCAAAGTCCCATCAAGTTTTCTGTCGAGCCGTAGTCGTCTGGTCTTGTTGCACGCCGCGAGCAACTCTGTCTTCGTTTCCTCGATAGCGTCTTCTGCAGCCCGTCGGGTGACTTCTCTTGGCGTTGCGCGTTACACAGGGGCCTCGACTCTGTCCCGGCGATCCCCGTGGTCAACATCGAAGCCCGAGTCGGAACCCCCATCGCATTGTTGCCCGACGACGACATTCCGACGACGACGACAACAAGGACGCCTTGCACAGACGTTCCTCTTTTCTCTCCCCGCTGCGGTATTGCCTTCGAGATGATGTGCCGATCGATATAACAGTCGTTTCCCTCGTCGCCGCGCCGAGCCGTCCCATGCTCAGTGTCCCTCGACGCCGTTCCGCCGCCCCTCAACGCCGTTGCCGTCGCCGCGATGAGAGTCGCGATCCGCGAGCAGCTGGCGGCGCTCGTCATCTTTGCCGTCCTCGTCGCCCTCGCCGTCGTCTCCGTCCCGACATGGATCTTTGTCCACAACTTTGTCATTGGCGTCGAGTCCGACGGCCTCTCGCTGACGGCCTCGCTCCGGGCCTCCCGCATCAGCGCCGAGATCAACCTCGTCTGGACCCTCTGCCAGACCGTCGGCACCCGCGTCATGCTCCAGCAGTCCTTCATCGACTTCTACAACGGCAATAGTTCCGATCCGCTAAAGACAGCCTTTACCGACCTCGACTCCGCCATGAGCAACTCCCGCCTCACCGGTTTGCTCCAGGCCAGGCTCTACTCCCGCAACGAGACCGGCGCCAGCCCCGGTGGCCTCCTCAACGTCACCGGCCGTGGTGTTGGCCAGGCCGAGTACAATATCCCCCTCGGCTACCTCGACGACCAGGGCCGCCCCGCCAACCTTAGCGACACAGAGTACGGCTATCCGCCGTCTCTCTACCCCAACATTACCTACACGGATCTCGGTCACCCGAATCCATACGACAACACCACAGCCGCCGTCGCCGCCAACGCCTTTCCGGGCGTCCGGGTCAGCGATGGCCTGCTTCTCGGCCCCATGATGATCAACGAGACCTTTGCGCTCATGTCCCTGACTGTCCCGGTTCAGTCGTTATATATACCAAACTTCATCCTCGGATACATGACCATGGTTGTTCCTGCCGACTCCCTGCTCGAGGTGCAGTCCTCTCGTGAGGGTCTCGGCAAGACGGGCATGATGCTTCTCATCGGACCCTCAAACCCTTCTAATCAGTTCATCACGCCTATTTCGCGTCCCAACGCCACCTCCCTACCGTCGAGACAGGCAGTAGCAGACTCATCTTCGCGCTTCGTCCTACCTCCGTTGGAAATACAAGGGCAGCCCGACAGGCATGCTAGCCGGGACTACCACGACAAAGAGTACAAGAGAAGGTTTCCTCTGGAACAATATCCAACCGTCCTTGACGTCTTTTATAAGAATATTACCGAAATTAACAATGCCACCGCCACCTTGTCGACGACCAACGAGCAGGGCATCAAGGTGGCTGTCGGTGTCGCTCGGCCGCAAAGCATCATGGTTGACTGGGCTGTCGTGATTGAAAAGGCTAGAGACGAGGCATACGAACCTATTTCCATTCTGAGAAAGATCCTGCTCGGGTGCGTTTTCGGCACCACGGGTCTTCTCATCATTCTCGTCTTTCCCTGCGCCCATCTCAGCGTCAAGCCAATCCGACGCCTCAAGGCCGCCACGGAGAACTCTATTGCTCCACCCGGCTACGAGGACGAATTTGACGACAGCGATAGCGAACAGCGAAACCTTAGCACGCCGAAATCCCGATCCACAGGGTCCTTGAATGGCTTCTTTGCATCCTTGCGGCGCAAAATTGAAAAGAAGCGAAAGGCACTGACGCAGTCGGAAATTGATAATAGCCGGCGCACGTTCAAGATCCCGGGCCGCGTTGCAGAGCGCAAACACTTCATCACCGACGAGCTGACTGAGCTGACTCAAGTCTACAATAACATGACGGACGAGCTGGTCAAACAGTATACGTCACTGGATGAAAAGGTGGCCCAGCGGACGCAGGAGCTGGAGATAAGCAAAAAGGCTGCCGAGGCGGCCAACGAGAGCAAGACGCTCTTCATTGCCAACATTTCTCACGAGCTTAAGACGCCGCTGAATGGAATCATGGGCATATGTGCCATTTGCATGGAGGAGGATGATATATCATATATTAAACAATCACTAAAAACTCTCTATAGATCAGGTATGTATACTGAGCAACACGGCCGTAGTGGCAGGCGACACTAACATGATCTTTGCAGGTGATCTCTTGTTACATTTACTCGAGGATTTGCTGAGCTTTTCAAAAAATCAAATCAGTCACCAGGTCAGCCTGGAAGAGAAGGAATTTCTCCTGGGCGATATCCGGTCGCAGATTATATCCATCTTCGACAACCAGGCACGCGAAAATAAAATCTCGTTCGACGTCTTATTCATGCCTTATAGGAGCCCCACGGGCACGCCGGTTCTACAGCAAAACGGCGTAGATACCAAGGGACTAGTGCTCGGTCCACCGGGCATGGGACAAATGAAAGATGTCTGTCTCTGGGGAGACCAGCACAGAATTTTGCAGGTCATCATCAACCTCGTCGGCAACAGTTTAAAGTTTACTCCGACTGGTGGAAAAGTTCAGCTGCGCATTCGGTGCGTCGGTGAGGTTGAAGAAGAGGAAGAGGACGGCGGCAAATTGTCGCCATCGCGGAGCGCCTCAACGCGACTGCACAATGGCAGACGAAGGGCCAACTCCAGCTCGCAACAGTCTGCTAGCTCCATAACAGGCGGCACAGCCCTCGCTATTAATCCGCTCGATCCCAAGCCCGTACCCAGAATTCGCTCCAGAGATCGGTCGTCGTCCCCGCCGCCGACCAGCAAGCGAAGATATATGTTCGAGTTTGAAATCGAGGACACAGGTCGGGGGATCCCAAAGCACATGCAAGAGAAAATCTTTGAGCCGTTTGTACAAGGTGACTCTGGTCTAAGCAAGCAGTACGGAGGAACCGGGCTGGGTCTGAGCATCTGCTCACAGCTGGCGAGACTGATGGGTGGCGACATTACCATCACGAGCGCCGAGGGGGTTGGGTCGACGTTTACAATGCAGATACCTCTCGACTACGTAAAGAACCACGAGCCCAGCCGATCGAGCAGCACCAGGTCGAAAGCCGTAAGCCTTGCACCCGCCGCCGACGATGGGCACCGCAATTCGCTCAGCAGCAGGACAAACCAGCCAGTCACGGACGAAAAGGCTGGCGCCGTCACCAATGGCACCTCTCCTGTGATGGAGGCTAACCAGGCACGTCTGGTTGGTCTCAGCGCACCGTTCTTTGTCTCGAATAATGTGGGCAGCAAGCAGGGTGAAAAGCGACGGGAAGCCCGCAAAGGTGAATGGCACCGACTGCGCGTGCTGGTTGCCGACGACAACACGACCAATGTCGAAGTGGTGAGCCGCATGCTCAAGCTCGAGGAAGTGTACGACGTGACGGTGGCCAAGGACGGGCAAGAGGCGTACGACCTGGTCAAGCAAAATATGGGCCAGGAGCAGCAGTTTGACCTCATCTTCATGGACGTGCAGATGCCCAACGTAGATGGCCTGCAGTCAACACGCCTCATTCGCGAGATGGGCTACGTCGCGCCCATTGTGGCCCTCACGGCCTTTTCAGAGGAGAGCAACGTCAAGGAGTGCATGGAGTCGGGCATGAACGAGTTCCTCAGCAAGCCTATCCGGCGGCCCGCGCTCAAGCGGGTGCTCACCAAGGTGGCCACCATCCCGGAGGAGGAGCCCGAGCTCGTGCACGAGACCATCTCGGCAGACACGACGCTAGAAAACTCACCCGAGTCGGAGAAGAATGGAGAGGTGAGGTGAAAACGGCTATTTTGTTTGATACCCCCAATTTATTAATGCAGCGCACGTGCCTACACGCCGGCGCAAACACACATACACTAACTCCCTTTCTATGGAGTACGCGGGAGTATATCACACGTCATTGTTTCATAGCGTGGCGCTTGGCATTGCGTTGTGAAAACGAATGCAGAGCGGCGCGTCTACTCGTATGCGCGGAAAGAGCTTTCTGTTGACTGTTTTTTTTGGGTTGCAAGTCACATTGTATATAGGACAGGGGTTTTGCCGTATGTACAGGGCTGTTCAGAAGAAAGCAAGACATGTCTGTATTCACTCATTTTGTATTTCTATTACAATGTCTTTGTGAGGGAGCCAGGCGCACATGGGAGGGGAAACTGGGAGTTTTTTTGTCGCATCATCATACGAAAGAGCCAGGGCTGTCAAGTAGGGCAGGCACATCTCAATATAACCCTGATTCACAGATCCTGGACCGTTTTCCGTCTTGGCGTCCCCGCCACCAGGGGTGCGTGCCTAGCCGGGTCTTGGTGTGTTTGCTTTTTTTTGGTTGTTGGGCGCCATGACGTCCGAGATTATTGGCCCATCCTTCCCGGTTTCTGTGCTCCGCATGGGGCAGGCCAACAAAGAAACAATGGTAATTTTTCAACGTGTTTGCCTTGTTTCATCAGGGGGTTATGGTGGCGAAATGACGAGTTTGTGATGATGCCACGGTAGGTACTCCGTACTCCCGGGAGGACTGAACGGGACTTATAAACACCCATTGTCTGCTCCTGCGCGAGTGTCTGTTCTCTTGAAGTTTTCATATACATTCACCTACTCTTTCTTGCTTCGTTGCTTTTACAAAAAAAAAACTCTTTGTATATACGTTTACGCACTTTTACGCTCTTTTACACACTCGCCGCAACAATGAAATACGCAGCCATCACCGCTCTCCTGGCCACCATCGCCATTGCCGCCCCGACCGGCCCCCTCGACTCGGTCACCGACACGGTCAAGGGCGTCACACAGGGCGCCGGCGGCTCCGGTGCCACTTCAGGCCTCGGCGGCGTTGCTGGCGGCGCGGGAGACCTCACCAAGTCGGTCGAGGCCATCGCTGCCAACCTGAAGGCTCTTAACGCCGCTGGCAAGCTTGCCGGTGCCGGCGGCGCCGGCAGCGCCCTCGGTGGTGTCGGCGGTGTCGCCAGCAAGCGCGATGGCGGCCTCGGCGGCGTTGCCGGCGGTGCGGGTGGACTCACTCAGTCGGTCGAGGGCATCGCCGCCAACCTCAAGGCTCTTGACGCCCTGAGCAAGGTCGCTGGTGCGGGCGGCGCCCTCGGCGGCGTCGGTGGTGTCGCCGGCAAGCGCGACGGCGGCCTTGGTGGTGTTGCCGGCACGGACGAGATCACTCAGAAGATTTCCAACGCTCTCCTCCACGCCGAGGCTCTCAAGGGCGTGGCGGGCGCTGCCACTGGCGGCAAATAAACCAGCTCCTCGCTTGCGCGCGCGCGAGTGGGTGACGGATGCAGATCCACCGACCAAGATAGACAAGGATAGATTATCACGCACATATGAAAGCGTGGGTGTGGGCTGTTATGGCTTACATGACCTTTTGGCCTGCCGTGGAGAGGGGATCTGGCTTAGGGTGGTTATGATGATTCGCCGTACATAGTTGCCATTTGTATCAATTTATTCTGTTTTGCAGAAGCGAACTCGTTCCATCAAGTGTATTTTGTAGTCGTGGCAGCCAGCGTACTCGTAGTAGATGCTGGCATCGTGTCCATCAGGTGATCGACCTTTGTGCACAGAGCGTCCTGCCTGAGGCACGGCTTGGGCAAGGGGAAGAACGTTCAAAGAGCGGCAATGCTTGGTTTCATGGCCGTAGATCAATCGAGCCGCCAGTGTGATACAGTAAAGGTCCGTGTGGGTTGGACGGCGACGCATGTGGCCAAGGCTGTCGAAACGGGTCATCATGTCATGACCACTTACACGGCCAAAGGCCATCACGTACTATCTGTCCGGCCAGTAGGTCGGCTTTGGTGCTGTCATATATACATAGAGGGATTTCGAGGAAGAAAAGGAGACTTAAGAGTAACCTTCGCCGCTCGCACTTGGTTCTGGCGAAGAGCAAGATAGAATGCATTTGCGTCGTCATTTATTGTCCGTACAAGGGTTCACACACTCTGTGCATGGCATGTATAATCGCAATATTTCAAGTCTCTCTCGGTGTGAATTAGCGTCCCTCACTTGGGGCGATTGTGCTGCAGTCCAGTCGTTGGGAAGCGCGAGTAGCGTGGAAACTGCAAATGCTCTCTGGCCGTATGAGGCATAGCACATCAGACATTGGACAGCTGAATCACGCCGGAACATGCGGTCGCGTAGTCGTATATTGCCCATCGTGCCTCGCTTGCGACCTTGGCTGTTTTGCTGGGGTCGCTCGCTTAGCGTGGGTTAAAAAGTGGATGAGATGGACGGCAGCTAGCGAGAGAAGCCTATGAGAAGCGCCACAACCGGGGTGCGCAGGCTCCCTATTGGTGGCCAGCGGATCTACCAGAAGCTCATCGCAATGTAAGGCTGTCTCACAAGATCCATTGCGTGTCAATCACTCGCCTCACTCAACCACATTGTCGTCCACGGCGTCTCCGCGAGACGGATCCTAACCAGCTACTATGTACACGGCCTGTGCTGTGACTGGTCTGCACCTGACCATTGCCCCCAGTTCCCGACTAGCCGACCCGAACGAAGCCGGTGCAATGGCCGTAAATACAATTCTTACCATGCCACTCGCATCTCGCGGGAGCTGAGGAACAGGCCTCCGCATCCCTTGACGTGGAGACCCGTCTCACTACACCGGCGATAGATGCCATTGGGCCGAGCCTTGGAGTCTGTTATAGCGACTATTCGTACATAGGAGCGTGGTGATTACGGCTAACCGGCCATTGGAAGTTGGGGGTAAACAACTCGGCTTATCAATCCAACCCTCGCCCGGCCCATCTGCCCCCATCGGTTCTTGCCTGCTCAGTTGCCCGCTCGTTTACAACAAAGGCCAATTCCCACAGGTATTCACATAACCTTGTCCGTTGCCGTTTCAAGCAGCGCACGCGTTGCCCTCTTTTGCCACAAAGCCGCCATTGGACGAAAGCTGGGTTAGTTGGTTAGGCGAACAAGTACTCGTAGCAGACTTATGATATCAGCGAAGCGTCGCCTATTTATATATTTATCCGCGTCCGTTCTTGTCATCCACTTGCCCGGCTCCTTTACACGCTCAAACTGCCTTTTTGACACAGAGGTGCTTCATTCTTTACCAACGACAACTAAACAACCCAACACATAGATTCTGCCCCGTCGACTCCGCCACCAATGGCGTTAATCCCCGTTCTCCCGACGACCCTCTTGATGGGCTCATTGACACCCTCGAAGACTTTCTTAGCGGCATCCTGGAAGTAGGTGGCAATGATGAATACTAGCCTCAGTACGGTGACCCTCAAAACAAAGCGCTCTACTAAAGATAGCTGCCTAGTGGTGTCGCCTCGATTGTGTTGAAGCCAAATTCATCAAGATCAAGTTCTGAGAGGCAACAAATGGTGACTATGTTTTGTTCAGACTATGAACAATGGCAATTTGTGTTTGGACAACATTGATGTCAGTGCGGCGAGCAGTCTTCAGAAGGTGGCATTCTTAGATGCGTGCTCATAGGGCTGTGCGTGCATTGAGAGGAGTAGGTATGGACGCTGTATATGTTGACGACGGACGCCACTAGAGCTCTGCTTCTAACCAGTATGTCCGCACAGTACACAGGAGCGCATTGGCAAACAGCGTTGAATTCAAGACAGGAGTCCACGCTCTTTATATCTCCTCTTTCTCAGGTACTTCAATACAATGTACTCCCTCACTGGGCCGCAGCTCCCTCCAGCAACGCTGTTCCATGTGCCGTACCTGTCTAATAGAAGCTTCATCAAGCTAGGAGCAGTGTTGTAAGCGCGAATCAAGAGCATCCAACTGCCACTCCCGAGCAAGGGCCGTGTGCATGGACTTCGCTGGTTGTGGCGTTGGAGATGGCCGTTGCGCATCGTCAATTCCCATGGCTTGAGGTATTACATAGCTGGAGCAAGCTGCACCATGATTCCGTGCATTGCAACTACATAGTACGAATAAAGCATTCACGACCCACAAGAGTTTGATTGCTATTCAAATCTTCCGCTAAACCAAGATTAACCAATCCCGTTCAACGGTCATGCCAACCCAGCTGGTTGCCCCTCCACTGTGCATTCCAGACGGTCACTCTGCGCCCACGCCACGTTCCCATTCTCCGACAAGTCTTGCGCTTTCGAGCTCCTGTGCAACGCCTTCGAATTCCAATTCAGACACCTATCCGGCTCAGACGGCAGAGTGTGTCCCAATTGTGTTATAAAATGCCGCACCGTCACACCGTCAGCCGGCCCTGCGGCGCACTTTATGCTCTCTGTCATCTCCCTTGACTCTCTCGCCGCAGCTCAACCCTCACTTCTATTTTTTTATTTAGGCCTTTTTACGCCTCAGCTCAACAGATAATACGATAAAGATGAAGTTTGCTACCGTCCTTGTCGCGCTTGCCAGCACCGCCCTGGCAGTGCCCTACCAAAACGTTGAGAGCGAAACAGCCGCCACCTCGCTCGACATTGGTGCCATTCTCAAGGGATTCGGCGACCTTTTGATCTCGGGAGACATCATCAGGGGCATTGCGAATGCAAACGCAAAGGGCATCCCTCTTCAGGACATTGGAAAGGTGGTGGCGGAGCTGCTCGGCAAGAAGGGCGGCGACGCCATGATGGACGGCGGTGACAAGATGAAAGGTGGCGAGAAGGAGGATGGTGGTGACAAGAAGGGCGATGACGACAAGAAGGATGGCGATGACAAGAAGGGAGGTGATGACAAGATGGACGATGCTGACAAGAAGGGCAGCGATGACAAGATGGCCGGTGGCGACAAGATGGAAGGTGGTGACGAGAAGAAGCCTGCGGCTACTCAGTAAACTAGAATCAGTCACGAAATCTCACAAGCAACTTTTTAACATTGTCCTGGCACAAAGTCCTAGAGTCTTCCAGAAATAATGATTAGGCAATAATGGCGACTAGATGGGATATTTGCAGAGGAAATAATGATAGACCAAAAACAAAACACGATGCGCATGCTAAGCTATCCAAATTCTCCCCTTTGCGCCGTACCGTTCCCATGCTTAAATCTCAATCAGATCATATATATAACGTGATGTAACAGAAAACGAATGTTTATAATCGGACCTTGGCACCGATGCCATGTCCCTCAAAATATATCACCTCAATCCAGTTGCCGAGCCGGACTGTAACCTCGGCCAGGGCATCAAGACGCAGGCTCCCGCCCAGCGCCGACCGCAGTTTGTCGTAGCCAACACTGTCGGCAGACCACTCCACCGGAAGCTTTGGCGATTGCGATAGGCCAGGCGGTGCGTCAAACTCTTCGTCATACTCTATGTGCCCGACGGGCTCTGTATGGTTGTAAAATGCAGTAGCGTTAATATGTTCGATATGTACCGTGTTTTGCTTTAAAGGCGATGCAAGCTGAAAGCTGGCTGATGACGACAACACGTGAAAGACCGCTTCGCGGATAAACCCATGTGTATAGTTCCCATCCTCTGAACCGTCACCTGGGAGCTCAACTCTTGGCGTTGAAAATGTCAAGTTCAGTTTCGACAGCGCCTCGCCCACCACCGGCATACCTGGGATGCTGTCACGGTGAGCGCGTAATGCAATAGTCGTGTTCTTCCCAGATATATAATCGGAAAGGAGTTTCTGTGCTGCTGTATGGCATTCGATGCCTCCGAACCCAGTCGGGTCCCAGGTCGCGGAGACGACGACGTCTGTAATGTTACCTGTGGTCAGGTAAAGATCCGACACCGAAGCGGCTCCAATGACACAGTCACCAGCTAAAACATGGATGTTTAGCGAGGGGATGGACGCTGAGTAGGGCGTTGGGTTTGTGAAGTTGACTTTTGACTCCAGGTTCAGCGAAGTGGTGGTAGTGTTGCGAATCCAAACACCATTGACGTGCGGGTCGATGCCTGCAGTGGCATTACCTGGCATCCCTTGTTCTGGTCAGCATGCTTGTCCAGTGATGTTGACACTGGCATATCATCAACGCGACAGGGTTTCTCATCCTCACAAGATATGTCAAGAGATTCGGGCGGTTACCAGCTTGAAGACGGACCGTTTACTGGAACTTTCCCCTTCGCAGGGACTTGCTTCAACACCAGGTTGCCAAGCACCGTATCGACGTTGACGTCGACGGAAGCATAAACGTCGAGAATAATGTCGTCTTCGCCAAACAAATATTCCTGCATCAGTGATGAGAATACGTTGCTGTCTGTAATATCGATCGGGGCGTCGACAATCTTGGCCGTAATCTTCAGAAGATCTTCCTCCCCCTCATCTGTGTTGATTCGCGTCGAGTTCGCGGCTTGCCATTCGCGAAGGTTAAGCTCCCCAAATTTTTCGTCCTGGTAAGTCAAATTGCCTAACGACCGAAGGCTATCCACTCCAAGGTCGATATTGAACCCTTCTGGCAGGGCAGCAAGTACAACCACGCTGCCCGAAACGCGAGGTTTGCCATCAGGGTCGCGCGGCCCAGCGAAAGGGTTGGGCAGCTTAAATTCGACGTCGTTCATGGAGAAATTGCGCAACAAATTGTCAAATGAGCGACCAGGGAACGCAACGGGAAGCGTAAGGCTCTCCAAAATGGACGAGATCCATTCTGGAAGGTCTGAATCCTTGCCCTGCTTGCCACGAACAAACACCTGAGCCTCTTCTCCGCCTAGATACTGTCGCAAGAACTCGTCGAGCGGCGAGAGCTCCGACTGAGGGCATGCTTTGGTCAGGCGTTTAGGTAAATCGCGCATAAGGCCTTGCGCCTCCGCAACTATCTCAGCTTTTGGCTTGACATCAATCAAGTCAGAGCGCGCGGTTGCGACGACGATTTTCGGTTCGGCCGGGTCACAGCCATCAACGAGTATCTCAAATCCAATCCGTGGAACGGTCAAGGCTACCGGGTAGTCATTTCGCACCGAGAGCGAAACATTAGCCCCGATACCAGACTTTCCGTCGTCTTCGAGCGGCACTTCATGGAAACTGAGGCGCTGGATATCATACTCGGGCATAGACGGAACATTGTCACCTGTATAGAAAAAAATATGTCAGCGGGAAGGCGCTGTAGGGGTGCAAGCAGGATTATCATTAAAATATCGACTTTTCTCCAAAGAAATACGAGGCAAAGGCTTGGTAGAGGTCCTGACCTTCAAGTACCATAGATTCCACCACATCATGTGTACCAAGCGGCACGAAACCAGATTTGAGCTGCAGCGCGGCAGTACCCTTGAGCTCGAGAGCCGTGAGCTTGCCGGTCAACCAGTCGTTGACGATGTCGCGGACGCCCTCGCCGTCGCCGGGTTTAAGGTCAGTGACGACATCGATAACCGTGTTTCGGCCGTCAACCAAGTCAAGCGTGATTGGGGGGACGATCGCCGACCCGATCAACGAATTGCCGTACTGGGGAACATAGATTTTGACCTCGGTCTGGTCTGCGCCAATCTTCCTCATGACGCCCATGGCGAATCTACCGAGTCTGCGAGCATGTTCGTCGGTGACGCGGTTGCCATCAAGGCGGAAATTGGCCTGCACGCGGGCCTGCACTCCGTTCTTGTTTATGGACTCAAGCGATAGCCCGGTGGGTTCGACGACGACGGCATTTTCAATGTAGGTTTGAACGGCGGGAGGAAGAAGGAAGCCAACAACAATGACTGCAATGACTGCACCAGCGAGGACAAAAATGGCGATCAAGGATGGCCACCTGTACTTTCGTTTGCCAGGCTTCCCTGATGGTGCATCTTGTGATGACCTGCGCGATTCGCCGTTTGTGTTGTTTGCGTCATTTGCTCCGTACGAGGTGTCGTCGGTGTTGCCAAGCAAGGGCTCCGATTCGGCTACGCGGTCGTTATCAGGTTCTGGCGCATGGCGCGGTGAGACTTCTTCTTGGGCCATGCTGGCGACAAAGGGGTTGATGCCTTTGTGAAGAATGCGTTGCCGTGGCGTATCGTTGACGGCGACACGGCGGGGTTGTCGCCGAGGCCGAGGCGAGGCAAATGCGACTCGTTTGGCACTTCTCTGCCTCGGGTGTGGGCGTTTTCTAGGTGAACAGCCCGTAACGGAGGGGGCTTTGTAGAAGGGGCTGTACTATCGACAAGTGCCCTCAGTGTCGTCTTGATGGGCGATGAAGCTCGAGAGCTGGTGATGTAGGAAGGAGGAGAAGTAACTGGTGGCGGGCCGGAGCGAGGCAGTACATCATCACGCAGTCATGAAACCGGAAGCGACTGGGCGGATGACGACGAAGAATAGTGGGTCTCAGTATGGGGTGATTGGTCCGACTGCTTATCATCCGTCAGCGCCGATTCAGGTGGATCACCTGGGCACTGTAACCAAGGTACACACCTTCTACGAGCGCCTGCTGCAGGGACCTTGCTCGAACAGCGCGATAAAGGACGGTTGAACAAAAAAAAAGATCAGGGTACTTTTTATTCATGCAATAAAGGTGAATCTTGGATTTGAAGGTAATAATACACCTCGCATCTGGCTCTCGCCGTATGGCAATCTAGAAATCATGGAAGACAAAGTATCTCTCAAGCGTAGCACAGACGCCAAGTACCCTCACAAGCTTATTATTTAATCAGCCTTGCTGAGCAGAATTGCAAGCTCCATGCTATGGGATTGAGTGGCTAGTATTTTATAGGAGATATGCTTGGGTGTGAGAGTGAAATGAAAGAGCAGAATCCATGTGAGCTGCAAGGGCTCTCTCAGTCAATTCAGTGTCTGTAGCGCGCAGGAGTGCACCCACTTCACCGCCGTAGCCCAGCACTCCCAGCACTGACCGACCCGCTCCGATCTCCGGCAGAGAGGTACAATGACTCTTGATTTATTGCTGGCATCTCGGGCACAGCTTCCGCCTTTGTCGCAACATCCCTCCAGCACTACAGTCTGAATTTACAGCTTCAGCGTCACTCCGACAAGGCCAATTAGCTTCAGAAGACGGCTAGCAACATGAAATCGACAGCTTTCCGCGTCGCCCAGTGCGCCAGCAAGGGCATCCCGTCGCAGGCCTTCTCAACCACAGCCTGCCGCGCCGCACCACGACACCTCATGTCCATCAGCGACCTCAAGCCCACCGAATTTGCCAACCTCGTCCGCAATGGCGCCGCCCGCAAGGCGCTGGTCAAGTCCGGCCAGGCACCAGCCTCATTGAGGGACAGCCTCGCTGGCCAGACGATTGCCATGATGTTTAGCAAACGCAGCACGCGCACACGTGTGTCGACTGAAGCCGCCGTCACGATGTTGGGCGGTCACCCCATGTTTCTCGGCAAGGATGATATTCAACTAGGTGTAAGTGTTCTATTTATCTCACTTGATACGTAAGCTCTCGGGGTCTGACGCTTTCCAATGCAGGTTAATGAGTCTCTCTATGACACTTCAGTCGTCATCTCATCCATGACCTCGTGCATGGTCGCCCGCGTTGGGCCGCACTCAGACGTGGCCAACCTGGCCAAGGATTCCAGCGTCCCCGTCATCAACGCCCTGTCGAGCGACTTCCACCCGCTGCAAACCATTGCCGACTTTCTCACCATCCACGAGGCCTTCCCCGCCTCAAATACGTCTGGCGGTTCGCTCGGCCTCAACGGCCTCAAGGTTGCCTGGGTCGGCGACTCCAACAACGTCCTCTTCGACCTGGCCATTGGCTGCGTCAAGCTTGGCGTCGACATTTCCGTCGCTTCGCCCAAGGGTTTCGGTCTCCCCGACGCCATGAGGCAGCTGATTACCTCTGCTGCACAAGGCGTCGAGAGCCCGGGCAAGCTGAGGGAGACGACAGTCCCCGAGGAGGCCATCAAGGACGCAGATGTGCTCGTCACTGATACCTGGATCTCCATGGGCCAGGAGAGCGAGAAGAAGAAGCGCCTTGAAGCATTTGCGGGGTATCAAATTACAAACGACTTGGCCAAGCGGGGAGGTGCCAAGGAGGGCTGGAAGTTTATGCATTGCCTGCCCAGGCATCCTGAAGAGGTCGCTGATGAAGTATTTTACAGCCCACGGTCGTTGGTATTTCCTGAGGCTGAAAATCGCCTGTGGGCGGCAATTGGTGAGTCTCTACACGTTCCCCATGATTCTGTTTCCAGTATTTCGCTAACCCACGTGAAGCTGCGCTGGAGGGATTTGTCGTAAACAAGGGTAATATTTAAAAGCACCGTGTTTCATAGATTTTGTAGTCATATATCGTTGCGTCACAGCGAAAGGGCGTTGGTTTCAAAAAGTCGTACAAAAATACAAAATGGTGGTTTTATTTCAAATATGGAACTTATTGAACATTACCCATCCTCGCCAGACGCCATTCCTATCCGGTTACAACAACCCGATAGTAGTCACTCTCCCCATTTGCATTTAGCCAGGAGGCAGCTGGCTGGCATCAACAATCTCGTCGGCTTCCTTGAGGAGAGGCTCCTCAGCGGGTCCACGGAGTGGCGATCGGGGCAGGGCCATCAGACCGGTACGTGCGGACTCGAGGATACCGAACGGCGCAACGAGCTTGAGGAAGGAGTCGATCCTTGAAGGCTTGGCAGAGCTATAGTGCCACGTTAGCATTTTGTGAATAATATATTTCGAGGCAGTAAAGGGTCCTTACACTTCGACGATGCAGCTGACAGTACTAATGTCAAGCACCTTGCCGCCAAACTGGTGAGCGAAAAACGTAATCGACTTGAGATGTTCGTGCTTATGGCGCAGGGCCTCGGATGCAGCGAGCTTGCTGGGGTGGAAATCGGCGGCCGAGTCCTCGAGCGTCTGCTGAGCCTGCTGTTCAAGCGACTCGTGGCTGGCATCAAATTCGGCGTCGCCAGTGGTAATCTCTCGGTGGTGGGCGAGCAGCTCCTCAAAGTACTCGGGGCCGAGAATGTTGATCTTGGCCAACAGCAGCTCGCGCTGGACGAGGGCGGCGTTGCTGTAGTCGAGGACGGCCCAGACAGGGACGAGGTCCTCGAGCTGCCTCCTAGCCTGCTCAACGACGCCTTCCTGGCCCGTCAGCACAATGGTCATGCGGGACAGGTCCTCGACCTCGGTGTTGCACACGACGAGCGAGTCAATGTTGAAGCCGCGAGCGGCCAGAATACCCGACAGCCGCGACAGCACACCGGGCTCGTTCTGGACCAGGCAGTTGAGGATGTGTCGCTTGGGAGGGGCCATGGAGGGCGTCGGGGTCTCGTAGAGGATGTTGGAAACGGCGGCCTGCGCAGACCACGCGGGCGGCGCCTCGGTCAGCGGCAAGGGAGCAGAGCGTCGTCGGAGGGCCTTGTAGGCAATGGCGGAGGTCGAGCTGCTGCCGGACGAGTTGTATCGGACGGCGCCCAGCGTCGAGGCAGAGGCGCCGCGGACAGTGGCGGCCCAGCGCAGGGAGCGAAGGGCGGCCATTGTTGTGGTGGAGGGGAAAGAAGGACGTAAATGCACTCTCTATCCAATGCTGGCGATAACACGGGCCGCGGCAGCACGATTGATTGCTCAAAAGAAACGCTGGGCGGTTGTGTGGTGAGTCAAGAAGAGAGAGAGCGGGAGTCAAAAAGTTGGCTGGCTGGCGCTGCTGCGATCGGAGCTGGGCTGGCTGCACGGATCACTTTCGGGCCGGTCTAGCGGGTGGTTACAGCGTCGAAAGATGGTGCTGGGGGTTCCTATAGGTAGTCTTCACCCCACGTTTTTCTTTCAATCTGTTTTAGCCTGAGCAGCTAGCCTGCGATAGAAACACAAAGTATTTTATTGGTTTTTTTTTTTTCTGAAGGTCTAATAAACTTCCGAAGGCTACGCTATACATGGCGTTTAACACATGCAAGGCCAGGCGCCCGGTGGGCAACAACCTGCATGTGGTAGTGCGTCACAGTTATTGGCATTCAAGCTTAGCATGGTCCGAACCCTCGCGCCATTTCTTCGCTCTAACTAAATTATCTCTTGATCGTTGCTTGCAAATCTGAATTGATTTGCCTGTACAAACCAGCCCAGCAAAGCTGTAGTTCGCAGGTAAACAATAAAACAATAACTGATTCTGGCAACCGTCACAGGCCTACAACCCAAGGTGGGATCCGCTGAGCCTCCGACACCGCACTACATCTGCAGGCTTTGTCGTCCCCTGTAATCCCCACACTCCACAGATGCCTGCCTAAGGCCAATCTGCCACAGACAAGGACCCCTGCACGGAGTGTGGATTTTTCCAGCCGGCCGCCCAATACAGTTCAACCGCAAACCTTCAAGTTTGTGCATCACTGCTCTTCGTGCTACCGTCTCGTAAGTAGCTGCTCGCCAGTGTTTCCGTGTCGCAAGGCTTCCCGGCGAATTTAGTCTTGTCTATTCATTTGCCCGTCTTTACCGCTGCGCTCCATTCTAGCTTTAGACCACTGCATTTTTGCCCAGCACACCTCACAACATGGCCGACGAGCAACGGACGAAGCGTTCGCGCTTCGATCAGAAGGAACCCGAGCCGAAAAGAGCCTCTCGATTTGATCGTCGATCGCGCTCGCCGCCGAATCGAAACTCGGAAACCAGAGAGCGAAGTCCCCTCAAGGGCGACGAGGCCGACGGAAACGCTGCAGACCCTGCTGCTGCCGCAGGTAAGATGCGACATGCGGCGGCGAGCCCTTCTTTGATGCGCCCGCCGTCGGAGATCATCATTCGTCTTGAATTCATGCTGACCCTCGTGTACAGCTGCTGCCGCCGCGAAAATCAATGCCCAACTCCAGGCGCGCAAGGCGCCCCAGCATGTCGATGTCCCTCCCGTCGAAGAGCCCAGCACCACTAAGCCTACCGAACACATCTTCACGCCCGGTCCTGCGGCAAGCGGCAACAATGGACCAGCCGTTCACGGAGAAATGTACATGGCCGATGGCGATTATATTCAAGACATCGAGGTCAACGATTTGCGCAACCGATACATGTTGACAAAGCCGCAAACGCAGCAAATGGTAAATATCGGCCTCCTGTCGGGTCCCTTTGTTGCCGTGCAATGCTAACCATTCTCGTCTTTACAGATTCAAAAAGATACAGGAGCTGGTAAGCAGCATCGTTTATTTTGGCGCTCTGAATAACGACTAACATACCTCCAGATGTCACCATTCGCGGCAAATACTACCCCAACAAGAGCATGGCCACCTCTGCAGTAAGTTCTTAACGCTCGCTTCAACAATCACCACTTTCTAATCGCCACATAGCACCCGCCTCTGTACCTGCACATAACAAGCACAACCAAGGCTGGCCTCGATGCTGCAGTAGCCAAGATTAATGAAATGATTGAGCAGGAGCTCCCTCAACTGGTTGATGAGCGCCGATTCCGTCGTCGGGAAAGAGAGGAGCCCGAGAGAGACGAGTTGGGTCGTGTAAGAGAACTTGTCTTATAACGTGCGTAATGACCCTACTGACAGATTCCTAGCGCAAATGGCCGGACGAGAGAATTCCCATTGGCCTGGAGTCGGTGCCTGGTTTCAACCTCAGAGCCCAAATTGTTGGCCACGGCGGTTCATATGTGAAGCATATTCAGCAGGAAACAGGATGCCGTGTCCAGATCAAGGGCCGAGGGTCAGGTTTCCTGGAAACCGCAACAGGCCGCGAAAGTGACGAAGACATGTATCTTCACGTAGCGTGAGTATGCCCAGCGATTTGCTTTCAAACGCCACCACCCTCTAACATTCACTCGCAGCGGACCCGATCCTAGAATGGTCGAAAAAGGAAAGGAGCTTTGCGAGGACTTGATTGAAAACGTCAAGGAGCAGTATGAAGAGTTCAAGAACCGACCTCCTCGCCATCACCATGACCGCGGCGGTTATGGCGGTGACCGAGGCGGCTATGGTGGTGGTGGAGGCGGCGACCATTATCGCGGTAGGGGCCACGGCGATTCGTCCAACTCACCGTACGGCAGATACAACTCTGAAGGTCCATCCAGAAGCCCTGCCCCCGGGGCAGCCGGTACTAATAGTCCCGCAAATGCTGCTGACTATGCTGCCCAGTATGCCCAGTACTATGGCCAAGCAGGCGCCAATGGAGCTGACCCATACGCCGCCTATGGAGGATATGCCAAGTGAGTATTTCCGAAGTCCCCATGCTTCAGATCACGACTAACAGCGAACAGCTACGTTGCCATGTACCAGCAGTACTATGCTCAGTACGCGAACCAAGCCCAAGGCGCCGCTCCAGCCCAGCCGGCAGGCCAATCCTCGTCGCCACCACCTCCGCCTCCAAGCGAATCGGCTCCCCCTCCTCCTCCCCCTCCTTCGAACGCGGCTCCGCTGCCGCCGCCTTCTGGATCTCCTCCAGGGGCGGCCGGAGGCTACAGTGCTGTGAGTATAACGATGGCAAACTCACATGGTGCACATCAAAAGCTGACTATTTGTCTAGGTCCCTCCGCCACCTGGTCTATGAGGCCAGTAATGCGCGAACGATTCGACATGAAGAACAAGGGTAAAAAAATATAAGGAACAGTTGCTTTCGATAATCGTGTTTTTACGCACTGACTTCTTTTTCTGTAATCTGCACTGTTGACTTTAGGGGGCACTAGGCAATTCTTTTACTCTCTCTCTCTCACTTTCCCAAGCCGCGAGGCACACGCACTAGGCGTGGTAAGACGCAAGAGCTGTGGGCTCTGGCAAAAGTTTTCGAAACTAAGTATTTTGCTGTTGGCTGCGCGCAAACAAGAAAAAGAAACAACTAATACCAAAACCGTGCAGAGTGCGAGAACCAAGAACCCATATTACTGATATTCACAGCGTAAAAGAAACGGTGACTTCGATTTTTGAAAACGTCTTTTGTTGTATGCTAATGCTGGCAGATGTTACTCGGGATCTTTCATTTTTGACTGCAGTTCCGTGTTTTTGCCCTGTTTTCTTTGCTGTAATGTCCAACATCGCTAGCCCTCCCTCGCTAGGAGATTGTAGTACGCACGAGGCGGGCTAGGCCTCGTGGTCGGATTTGCCCGTGTATTTACATCAGCTCTCTATGTAGAACAGCTTCTGTAGAAAAACACAGAAATATAGCCCATTACGGATGAGCACCGCCTCAATGTGGTAATTCATGAGACGATAAAAGGGTATCGCCAACATAGATTGTAGTCCCAGAATACCGTGTGCACAACAACAGCTTGTATCGATAAGGCACCCTGGGCAGCCAGCGTGGGCGGTGCGGCGGGGCTCACGAGCTGTCCCACTCCACCTTGAACGACTTCAGGTCTCCAACAAGGGAGCTGGATCCAACAACCCAAACGGACTCCATGCTACGCCTTGACTGCGGCAGGAAGCCCAACATATAGCCATGAGCCACCAAAGATATCTATCTCACGACCCTGTAAGGGAGCCACACTCTGTGTCGGTCAAAGTCCTCCGGTAGGCAGCCTATGGCAGCGCAAAACAAAAGCAGCACAGAACGGCCCGGAAGCTAACCCCAAGCTCGCGAGCGACTGAAATACAGACTCTCCCGCCCATCCCTCGTCACACAATACCCGGTCGAGCCACCGCTATTACCGTCCAGCAAAGCCAAGTCGGCGGCGGCGCCATTGGAGGCGTCGCTGGCGTACCGCTCCAAGGCCGACACGAACCCGGCGCCGTTCCTGCTGAGCCCGATCCTCAACCTGCCCATGTCTTTTGGGTCGGCGTACGTGGGCGAGACATTTAGCTGCACGCTGTGTGCCAACAATGACCTCGCGTCCGAGGGCGGGACGGGCAAGACGATACGCGACGTGCGCATCGAGGCGGAGATGAAGACGCCCGGACTGGGCCAGGTGCAGAAGCTGAGCCTCAGCCCGCCCGACGGACCGGACATGAACAACAATGACGAAGGCGATAAGTCTACTGCTACGACGACGACGTCGGCGGGCGTGGACCTGGAGCCCGGGAGCACGCTGCAAAAGATTGTGTCGTTTGACCTCAAGGAGGAGGGCAACCACGTGCTGGCGGTGACGGTGAGCTACTACGAGGCGAGCGAGACGAGCGGGCGCACGCGGACATTCCGGAAGCTGTACCAGTTCATCTGCAAGGCGTCGCTGATTGTGCGGACAAAGGTGGGCATGCTGGGCACCGACGAGCGCGGGCGCCGGCGGTGGGTGCTGGAGGCGCAGCTGGAGAACTGCTCCGAGGACGCGATGCAGCTGGACCGGGTCGTCATGGAGCTCGAGGCTGGGTTCCGGTACCAGGACTGCAACTGGGGGTCGGCACCGGCGGCAGCGGCAGACAAGCCGGTGCTGCACCCGGGCGAGGTGGAGCAGGTGTGCTTCGTGGTCGAGGAGCATGATGTCGATGTCGTGGCGGGCGCGACGGCGGGGGATGGGCGGCTGGTATTTGGCGTGCTGGGGATTGGCTGGCGGGGGGAGATGGGGAATCGAGGGTTCCTGTCGACGGGGAAGCTGGGGACGAGGGTAGCTAGGTGAGGGGGCTGAGGGTTGGATGTAATTGTAGAAAGCGTTGCATTTAGAGCACAGCGAGTGTAATTTTGACGTTTCATATACGAGCAATAGGAAGATGTGGGTTGATGGTGTACTGCATCATTAATTGATGCACGGTGACTGACTTGCGTCTAATGGTTGACGAGTCAAAAAGAGGCAACAGTGTTACATTTGTTATATCCCCGTTATATTAAACGCGAACCTATACCAGTACATCTGCCACGCTTTCCACCAAGATCGTTGGCAGGCATCTTGGCAGCTGCCGTAACGTCAACTATATAGGCATGGTTGGAAGCCTTGGTTAATTGCTCGAATAGCTTTTAATGCCTGATCTTTTGCCGGAACGGGGTAGCAATACAAGGCCTTGTTACAGCTGCAAAAGCGTCCAGGGTAGCATCGCGAGATCAGCAGCCAAGGGTCCACACCCAGAAAGCGGAGGGTTCAAACTCCACCTGTGTGGACACTTTACGAAGTACGAGCGTGGTGGTCAGAATGGGAAAGTTGGCATTTGCCCATGATTTCCCCGTCTGGTGGGTAGAGATGGTTACACAGAGCGCAAGCTGCAGAAAAAAAAAGCCATCAATATTCTCCGAGAGCGTGTCTTGCACTGTGGTTGCTGCTCTCGCCTCTTTTTTCTTTCCCGCTCTTCTGTGTGTTTTTTTTTTTGTTTTTTTTTGTGCTTTTTTTGTTGAGATGACGCTAGTGTGCTTAAAATAGACGCGTTGGGCTCTTTGTTTCGTCTATCATACCATACTGCGCTGCCCTCTATCTCTCTCTATGAGTGCTATAAGTACGCAGAACTGAAGGCGTCTCCTAGGGACCCGCGGCTGCCCGTGGATGGCCGCCGCTCTTGCCGCCTCCAGAGGCAACAAAACTCCAAAGAGACGCATCGGGGTCGCCTTGGCTGGTGGAGGGTTCGTTGGCTGCTCCAGAACTTCAGAGACCCCAAGTTGGGCTCTTACTGTACACGGCCAGGTGGAGATCGGTCCGTCTGTTGGTGGCAAAGCCACACCTCGCCTGGAGTGAGCTACTGCGCCAGCGGTTCGCGACCAGGTCGGTTTCGCCGTTCGCGGTATTTTTCGTTTCTTTTCCGTATGAGCGATTAAGAAGGCATGGCTTGCTAGAAGGCGATATCCGGACTAAATGCTGGGTTTACAGCGACCGTAATGCGTGGCCCCCCTGTTTGTATGAACATCATCCTGCCAGTATAGGTGCTAAGCGCCGACACCCGTGCTGCCAAACCCGCCGTGATGACGCACAGGTGAAACACGGGCCTGTGGCTCGCGTGGCCTGTACCTGCATCCGGCCTGGTGCCATTGGCCTTGGGTTTGGGTTGGGTTGCATGTGCCTACTTTTTCTGTCTCTTGTCTTATTTATTAGTCCTCCGTTGTTGTGGTGGCGTTGGCAGTGGGCTGCGGGAGGCAGCGTTAGCCTGGTACTGCTGGCCTGTGATGGCCTGTGCTGGGCGATGGTGCAGGAAAAGCCCCTGACGGCTGCATATCGTCGCTCGTCCCAGACCTCGAGCCGTGATAGTGTACTCTGTGCCAAGCGAACTCTTCTGGTTGAAGAGAGAGCGAGAGCCAACGTCGGGTTCAGCATTTGGATTGGACACGCGTGGTGTAAATAACAGCTATGCATCGACGTCGAAGCGGGCTGGACGCGCGATGTACTCGTAGTAGCTTGAAGCCGGTGAAATGTCTTGGTGCCGAAGAGTCTCGGTTACAAGGGTACCTGGGGCCATGACGTCGGAGCCGAGAAAACCGCGCTCCACGCGTAGTACCTTATGTAGATTGCCGTTTGTTTCTTTTGCATCCCATCGCCCGGGTGAATTATACTGTATCAGAGAACAGCCTATTAATATTAATATCAATACCTCACCTTAACTAATTGCTGGCTCAAACACAGCGAGAGAGAGAGAGACTGCGGTACGGCCATGGCATCCAACTGCTCGTCCACCCCGTGGTGGTACGCTGGCCGTCCAAAACCCCCCACCGATGCTACATGACGTGAATAAATTGCCCGGGACACATACTGTCGCCTGCCTGCATGGCGCTGGCCCCTACAATGTTACTGTCCAGTGTCTCTCGGCCGTTAAAAAAAAATGACAAAAAGTAACCAAGACACAGCTTTCGATGCAACCATATCCAGGCACACCGTACTGAGCCCGCCTTTTTCTCTGATGCAACCTCTCTCCGTCAGCCTGGTGGTGTACTCGTAGGTATCCCGCCCATCGCAGGATATGCCCATCTTGCCCGTCGTCCATTGGCTCGATCAGGCTGGCCTTACTGGACTTTTAGCCCCAGGGCCCGCTCGCCCACCCGTCCATGTGCGCTGTACAGTGTGCGGTTGCTGTCTGGTACATGCGAGCCTCGCCAAGCAGAGAGCTACCAAAGGTACTGGACCGACCTACATTAGCGGCTTGGGGGTTGCTGCGCCCACACACAACCGACGCCGTACATAGGAGCCCTCCAAGCCACAGCCCAACCAAGGCTAGGCCGTACCAGACGGAGTGTGGTGCGCCAATATAGTACATAGTAGGTAGGTAGCGCACATCAAACCTTCTATTCTCCGGACTACTTGTTCGCTATTCTGGCCGCCCGGTCTAGTAAAAAATTGACCTTGGTCTTTCGTCGTCGTCGAACCGGCCTACCTACGCACCTTCTGTGATGAGCTCCTGTCCGCCGTACTCGTAGCTACAGCTCACCGAGCCCCGTCTACTGCTCCTAAAATGGGCGAGCCGACAGCATTCTCCATACTCCGTACAGTGCACTCTTAGCGAGTGGTAGCGATTGCGTTTAGCCGTCCGCCACCAACCTCCACCACCACTCGCGCCAAAACCTGGTTTCCGCTAGGCCAGGCCCGTCACATCCCCCCCTCCCCCCTTACACCCCCCCCCCCCCCCCCCTCCCCCCCCTACCCTACCCCTCGAGCCCTAGGGTAGGCCACAAAGGTGGGTTCCTGATGGGTATGGGTCCCCCCGGCCCGACCCCAAGGGGGCTTTTTTTTTTCAACCGCTGCCTGTGCTAGCACTAGCCTGTCGCTGATCTCCGAGCCGTTCGTCCCTTGGAATGGTACGTACCAGGAAAAATTTGCCAACGTCGTGTGTAAGTCTAGG
>PXYN01000353.1:0-49069 GCA_003056585.1 Lecanicillium sp. MT-2017a
AAAAAAAAAAAAAAAAAAAAAAAAAAAAAAAAAAAAAAAAAAAAAAAAAAAAAAGAGAAAAAAAAAAAAAAAAAAAAAAAAAAAAAAAAAAAAAAAAAAAAAAAAAAAAAAAAAAAAAAAAAAAAAAGAAAAAAAAAAAAAAAAAAAAAAAAAAAAAAAAAAAAAAAAAAAAGAAACATCAACAGAGCTCGCACGAGGCGGGCTGGAAGCGGGGGAGGGAGCAGAAGACTAGAGGAGCTGCAACAACGAGGAAGAAATCGCCTTACTCTACTTGGAAGCACAGCGTGAAATCATCGACACGCCATATCGGCCACGAGCACTGGGCGAATCCCGGCATGGCTGTGGTAGTAGCACAGGTTGACGTTGACGCCGTGGATGCGAGCAGTGAGGCCAAAAACAAGGACGGCGACGTCGGCGCGGGGGCCCGGGCAGGCTCGAGGATGGTGTTTTGCAGCGCTCAAAATGGCGGATCAGCAACTTGGACAGACTTGAACGAGGGAAAAGAGAGTCAGTCTGCAGTCTGAGCGTGAGGTTCGCCTCGCGCGTGTTTTGCGGAGGGCGGTTTCCAATTCCAAAGAGCGCTGCTGGGAGCGAGGGTTTTCGTTTGGCGTGCGGGAAGAGGGTGGAATGGAGCTCAAGATTTTGTCGACTGGGAAAAAAAGCACGGATCACTCGTCCGAGCCGAGTCTCCGGGGAGTGCGGGAGGGCGAGTGCGGGCGAGGCGGGCCAGCAAGCGGGCCAGCAAACGGGCCAGTGGCAGTTTGGTGCGGCCGGCGGGGGGAGAGTGGAACGAAGGCGTACCAGTACTAGGAGTACGAGTACGGAGTACAGCGAGAAAAAGGCGACGACGAAGAGAAGGAGTGGCAAAGGAGGCAAGAACAGAATCCGACCTGTTGGGATTATGATGGAGCTGAAGCTGAAGCCGAAGCTGGACTGCCTTTGAAAATTTGCGCGTGCCGTGAGGAACAAGTGATCGGAATGCTGTCACGCACGGCCGCTGCGCCGGGCCGAGTCGCTGGGAACGCACAGTGACAACGGCAGGAACCAGTGAGCGGGACCCTCGAATGCGAACAATGGAGGGATCGCAAAAGACTGGAGAGGCCAATCAACAACAAGACAGATGGCACGACGGACAATGTACGATGGATGAAAAAAAAAAAAAAAAAGACAATTGTTGATACGAGCACGGGTACGAAGACTGCGACCTTTTTGTTCAGGCCATGTTCATATAATGACGGTTTCATGGTCACGCACGCTGCGAGCTATGTATGTACTGCTAACAACCCCACGAGCGGCGCCTATGACAAGCAGACGGACAAGCCACACTACAAGGAGACTGGACGAAGTAGGCAGGCCCTCTGGTGACTTGACGGCGGAACGGTGAGAACCACGACGAAGAAGAGCCAAAAAAAAATAAAAAAAAATAACTGACCGCTGGCCGTAGCTAGCAGCGCCCTCTGACACCCACTCCAAGCCCACTGATGAACGGGAAGCTGTCCCGGCGAGCGAGTCACACTCTGTCGCCAAGGGTGGAGAGAGCGACACACCACCCTGGGCGCCACACATCCACCGTGAAGAACTGTACCCAGCGTTTGGCGAGGTTCAGGCCCGTCGTCTGCTCTCATTACTCCACGCTCTTCTCGTGCATTGTCACAGCAAGAAGCCTAGACCAGCAACTATATGGTACTTTCACCTTGCCTGGTACTCCGTACAAAATGAGGATATAAAGGCGCTCGTAGCAAGGAAATGCCGTTATAGCTGAGCCGGTTAGGGGACTTTTGCGAGAGTTCGAGTGGACGTCATATTTACCGACTAGCTTAACTTCCATAGAGGCTCATCTGCATCTGGCTAGAGACCAGCCTGCTCAAAGACTCCTTCCCGGCCGGCCAGCGCTCCCATGACTCACCAGCGGGCCGGCAGGTCACTTACACGCTCGCCAGTCGCAGGGACGCGAACCGGCTGAAATAGAGTCTTCGCCCGCCGTAGCAGGTGCTTAACCGTTCCCCTGCTTTGTATGCAGGGCTTGCTATTTGGAGCTTGCTGTTTTGGACAGCCGGGCCTTAGCGGTCCCCTGTCTGGGGCGTCAAGCACCAATCGATACGTAAGAACTAGGAGGGTCTCGCCTGAGCGATGCACACAGTATAAACGACGACGCAAGCACCCTGGAGAAAACACTATCGCACATCGTACATGGAATTGCCTCCGTACATGCAGTGGATGCCAGTATGGGCACCGAAGAGTTTCCCAAACGCTACTATTGCTCCATTATGCTGTGCAAGTTGTATCGACAAGGGCCGTTTATGCCTGTTGCTTTTGCCCCACGAGCTGAATAACTGCGAGTGCAAATGTGGCCGAAGCTATGTACGAGTACGCGCATAGCGAGAGTGCCGACTCACGCACGCCACGTTGTACTAAGAATATCCTAAGAGCATACTCGGACTAGTGCGAGGGTCGTGACACTGTCCGGCGTCGTCCCAACCGGCAACTTCACATTGAACGAAGCCGGACGCCCAGTATCATCTACTCTCCTCGCCCAGTAGGCGAATTACACTCAAATGATAACATTGATCGTCGGCCGATAATAACCCAGTTGGCAGTGAAGACTATGGTGATTTCCGCCTTGGAGGCAAAATGTCCTTACCCGGCCCGGTGAAGTAAGTCGTGACGTCAGCCCTACATACATCTTGTCTTGACATCACACAGTAATATTTACATAGTACTAGTACTCGTAGTCCACCATCTCAGGGGCCAACTTCCGTCTGCAAGTAGTGGAGAGAACACTGGGGAGCACCTACTATGGTATTAGTGATGAGCCCCAGTTTCTTCGACGTGCCCTCCTAACTACGAGTACTAGCGTGTCATGCCCGACGCCTTGGCCAGCTGCGCTAAAAATTGACAGCCCCCAGCCAATCGGCTTACGACGTAAGTCTCCTTGACTGTGGCGTTGGAGAGGGTGAAGCCGCTGCGAGGGCTCGCTGCGATGGCCTGTAACGTGAACGCCATACTCGTACGAGTAATACATGGCTCCTTTCGCAAATGTTTTGCATCTCATATCGCGTTGATCCATCCCGCAGCTATGAATGCCTCCAAGGAATTTCTGGACCGCGACTTGGCCACTAATCCCGACTAAACCTATTCCGTGCATCCGATGCAGGCCGAAATTTGCCTGTACACCCAGTTACATAATACGATCATCGTCTGTCGATATTCATTATGTACATTGTACCGGAACTTCTTCAGAAATTCTAACAAAGAGGTCTGTGCAAATGCAGGGCGAAGAAAGGAGCCAAACATCGGTGATGTGGCTTGCTCCGGGGCACACGCGCCCGTACGAGTGCCTCCCAACATATCTCAGACATGAAGACCCCTGCCACCAAAGTCCCAAAGCCACCAGCGACTGGCATGGTGGCCCCATATCAATGTCAACAAAGAGAGAATCACAGTCTAATAAGTGTTCAAACAGTACTCGTACTCGTAGCTGCGTCTATGCTTCCATCGCCATTCTTGAAACATTAAATGGGGCCTTCATTATTCTTACTCGAACTCATTCGCGCCCTCGGCGTAGGGTACAGTATCTCATACCTTGCGTTCAGCCAAAGCACATCGCTCGGCTGCTTCCCGTGTGACTACATTGTAGATGACTCTTTTCACGC
Organism: Lecanicillium sp. MT-2017a; assembly: GCA_003056585.1. Taxonomy (NCBI): domain Eukaryota; kingdom Fungi; phylum Ascomycota; class Sordariomycetes; order Hypocreales; family Cordycipitaceae; genus Lecanicillium; species Lecanicillium sp. MT-2017a. Next base: position 3,654 of record PXYN01000353.1, read on the forward strand.
GTACTACGTGATGTGCGCGGTCTATGGACTACGGAGTCTATCAACCAATAATGATAGCCACAGCACTCTGTCGCTATCAGCCACACAAGTACGAGAACTCCGTAATCGCGGTAGAATTATAGGCCGGTTCCCCCCTCTGCACCTTGCAGGTGTCGAAGTGACGTACCGTGCTTACCCTATACACGTTTTCGATGACTGTTGTTTCCACAAGCATTATCAAATCCTCATCTAAAGCACTTTGATTTTAAATATTGTGAAATTATTTGACAAGATTAACAGTTTTGCTCTGAATGAAACGGGTGGCAATTGTGTTGCGCCCAAGACAGAGTGTAGTACCGGTCACCATTCTGTGATTACAGTAGTCGGTCTTATTGAACGAGACTACCAAACGCCTGCAAACTCCAACCTGGCAATGAGGTAGGAAAAAAAAAAACTTTCACAACAGAAGTACACGTGCATAATTCTATCCAATCTTGACAATATCTGTCTCACCTGTGTACTTAACCTGTGCAAACTCCACAGTCAAGTCGTCGTAGTCGAAAGTTACGTAGACGCCCCGTAAGAACGAGTCACCCATAACTCCAGCCAACCGCCGACATCGATGCTACACCTATCGCCGACTTTGGTGACGAGACTGTGCATAGCAATCGGAATGTCTGCACCATCAATCATTGACACCACAAGAACATCTTCTGTCGGCTGGCGGTAGGCGCAGTCAACCTTGTAGTGCGCCTCAGCCGGGTCGACTGTATTCGGGAGACCAAAGTATGCCGCGACTTCCCAGAACAGCTCTTCTGGCATATACCAACGTGGGCTACCCGAATCCCAGAGGTGACACAAGGCTGTCTCCTGCGGGTATGCAAAGTCAAACCTTGTTCCGTTGGATTTGACCAGGGAATAGGCTCTGACTTCAATCTGGTTAGGCTGGGACAGAGCACCGTCGGTAGTTGGGTCCCGCATTTTTCGCTTGTAAATAGCTCCTTGTCTCTTCGCTTTGTCGACACCACCTATGAGTAGAGTTCCCGTGGCGTCGGGGTCATTGGGCCCGAGATATAAACTAAAGGCGCGTCGTGAAATGATGCCACGGCCATACAGCCCCTGGATGAATGTCTCTGTCGTGTTACACTCCCTAGTGATACACAAAGCGCCAAGACCAAAAATGGGAACAATCTGCTGGTCAAGGGTTCCCGAGAAGGAATGCCCCTCAACATATCCAAAACGCATGTTGGGAAACACCTCCCCGCCAACCCATATCGTATCGTTGAGGAAACTTCCATAGCCATGGTCGCTTACCCACATTGTTGAAGTCGGAACCGGAATACACGCATGTCGATGACGTTGTGTTGTCAAACGTTCCAAACTCGTGGCAGAGACCTCGCATGCAAAGCTCATCGTCTATGCCCTTGAATTAGCACGTCGACGAACTAGGAACGGCTCTACCTTGCCATGTCAAACAAGCTGGGCCGGTCAACACACCAGGGGACTCAAAAGAGTACGTATTGCTGCCAGTATCGACTAGCACGGTGACCGATTGTGGCGGATTACCGACCATAAGATCAATGCCGTAGGCCGCTTGGTTTCTTATCCTCTTCAGTGGAACAGAATACACTCCCTCTGTCACCTTAGTAGCGGCTCCGGACGAAGCCAATGCCAGGAGCCAAATGGTGAAGACCTTTGTAGCGGCGTACATGGTAAACGCCAGAGTGCTGGGCGAAAATTAAAACAAAGAGGGTTCGAACACAAAAAGGACGCCAGTCCGGTCATGTAGACAGGCATAAGTATTTATACCTGTGCAATAAGGTGACGTGGTATTGCCGCTCCCCAACCTCAAGGCACCGAAACGAGGTTGGGTTCCAAGCAGGGTGTCGCATGGCAGGTCCAAGCCTTGGTGCAGCAGCTACTATTGTCATCTCGCAGACGATTTCCGTATCGAGTTTACTGACGCCATACATTGGTGTGCTCGGCCGCCAGCTTCGTATTTTGTAGTGGAGAAGCTAACCAGGAGTAGCGCGTTGCCAGGTTTTCACCAACATACAGCACTAATTATCTGGACATCTGCTCGTGCGAACGCAGGCTAAATTAGGACGGTAGGGGCACACTGGCGCCAGCACAGCGCATCGCCAACCGTACTTACAAGACTGCCTGCCTGCCAGAAATCTTTATTCATGCCCCACCTCTAGCGAATATACAGCGTGTAAACGAACCACCAGTACATGCGACCACTGTTGCATCTAGGCACCATTGCTCTCAGTCTGCAGGTTCCGTGTCAAAACGATCACCCTTCAGATGGTCTGTAACCTCGGGAATCTCATTCTGACACCACAAATGACCATCAGCCTTCGTCAAAACAGTTCCATGGCGCTGCAAGTCTTCTTTATCGAAGCACCCGACAGCCAAATTGATGAATTTGCTCTCTTCCCGGCGGAAAAACATGTAACTGCCACAGCTATTGCAAAACCCACGGTGGCAACCAGGGGTGGCTACATAGGTTCTGAGGGTTGACTCGGCTTCAAAGACGACCTCAGCCTTTGTAAATTGGTGAAACCGAAACAACAAAGACCCTGTCACCTTTCGGCACCAAGAACACTGACAAGTTCCAATCTGATCACCAAGTGCATCCAGTCAGCATAGGTCACGATAAAGTATACGAATGGCCATCAGTGACGGCATGTTGTATTGTGCTTGGGATGTGTCGCTTACCGAGTCAACCCAATTATGCTCCGGAGAGATCCGAACAACATATCGCACTTGGCCGCATAAACAGCCCCCGTTGACTTTTACCGGGTAGTCGGGCATTCTTAGATCGGTGTACAGGAGAGTCTTCCAAGCTCAGCACCGACCTGAATGAAGTAAGGAGAGTAGCTGTGGTGGTACCAACTGGTGGGTGGCAGACGGTGATATACTAGGGCGAGGCATGCCACTTTCATTCATTCTATGGATTACCCACGAGCTTTCAGCTCTCGATTCAGCTCTCGAATGAGTCACTGCTGGCGATCGAGCTGCTTGTTTTGGCATGGCTGACTTCCCCGCCATGGGGCGCCACACCTTGCTAATATTATCGTAGCCCGCCACTCTGTACAGAGCCACTTGCACGCATCAGCGTACCAGTGTATACTGGCTGGCGGTCATTCAAATACCTTTGCTGTGGCAAAATGAAGTGACTTGTTCATGGCATATGTTCTTATTAAATGGTATTAAAATGATTGTGTAAAGAGTAGCCTTGAGGGGACATGTCCAGCAAGTCTCGACCTGTCCATGCGGGGAGCGGCAGGAAATGGCGCCTCCCGACGCGATGAATACCGCAATAGCCCTCGTGAAGACACAGCAGATGGTCAACGAGGTTACAATTAAAAATGCTAAACAGAAAAAAAAAGAGTAATCAAGTGAGGACCAGTCGTTATTAAGAACATGGCATATCCCATCGATTTCCACCTCTGTCAACTGCAAGCCAGCAACTCCTGCCTGACGAGCCAGTTTTATGCCACTTTAAAGTTCTCTGTTAAGCCACAGCCGATGCCCTACCTCTTAGCGCAGCCATCAACATGGTGGAGAAGTGCGTCCCGCAAACCACCAGCCCAACCAGGGGTACTCTCTGCACTGAAATAGGACCTTTGGTGGTGCAGGAAGTGCGCCCAGAATACTCGTAGGAGTCTACCCGCTGCCGCAGTATAAGTAGTACAAATTTGACGCAAATAGCCGGGAAGCTGACCCACTACCAGGCGACGATGATACTTACCAAATCAATGGCACCTCACTTTCCACTTGCTTCTCAAAGAAGAGCTTGTGGAACTTCCCCTCGGCGACACTTCCAAGTACCTTCCAAAGAGAGGCTGGCGGCTGTAATGTATCGCAACCGAGAACAAGCACAGTGCACGGTAAATGACGGGAAATGTCAGCGACGTATGATTGAATATATTCCACACTCGTAATACGTCCGTACAAAGCTTGCGCTTAGTACCCAATACCTCCTTGTTCAACTGGTGAACGTTTTCCACTGAAGCGGTGCTTGAGCGAAGATCGAGACAGCACGTCGCATTAACCCAAAACAGGTAATCCGAGGATGCAACACCAAACCCACAAATTGTCCACAGTTCCACTACATCGTATACGTCAACAACTTGTGAGTTTGTCACAGTCACTGGCTCAAAGCCCAAGAATATTGGATCGATTGGATTATGATCAGCCGGGCTGCATCCGAGTCGCCGGCGAAAGCTCTGACGAGCGAGTGACGTTATGGACAGCTTTGTCTTGCAGTTCTTGGTTATATTAAAGAGTTTGCCTTTGGAGAGTGGGGGAGCGCAGCTGTTGTCCTGTGACTTTCAACATCATTTGCGATACCATTATGACGCGAAACAGCACGAACAATGATGAAAAGTCAACAGCATCCGATGATTTGCCACAATCTGGCCAAAGACGCCACGACGATACAATTTGCGCCGAGAGTCGCGACGAGCAAGCCATGGTGCAGAAAGAAGGCACAAGTAACAGTGACGACAAACGCGTAATTACGGAAACGGATTGCTATGATGCCTTGGGATACTCATGGCCAGCCTGGCGCAAGTGGATGCTCCTATCTTCCATCTTTGCCGTCCAAGTCTCCATGAACTTCAACACTAGTGTTTTCCCGAGCGCCATCGAGCCCATCAGTGAGCACTTCCATGTCAGCTTACAAGCAGCTCGTGTGGGACAGTGCGTATTTCTCGTTTGTTATGCATTTGGCTGCGAACTATGGGCTCCGTGGAGTGAAGAGTTTGGACGATGGCCAATCCTCCAGTAAGTGCCAGCCCAATTCGTGTTCATCGCAGCTCTGATAGATTGTATCGTAGGTGTTCGCTCTTCTTGGTCAACATCTGGCAAATATTGGGAGCATTAGCACCTAATTTCGGGAGTCTTCTTGTTGCTCGTTCACTGGTTAGTCGATCCCCCGAAATTATCTCTTTTCCGAACCCGCTAATGAGCGCCTAGGGCGGCCTAAGCTCTGCTGGAGGTAGCGTCACGCTTGGAATGGTAGCCGACCTTTACGAGCCGGAAGATCAAGATTGGGCGGTCGCATTTGTCGTGTTATCATCTGTCGGCGGCACCTCCATTGGCCCTGTTGTTGGAGGTCCTATTCAGAAGTTCCTCCCATGGTATTGGAACTTCTGGATTCAGCTGATATTTGGAGCCGTCGTACAGGCCATCCATTTCTTCATGCCTGAGTCCCGTGCCACAATTCTTATGGACCGAGAGGCTAAACGGCGCAGAGACTCAGGGCAAGACAGCAATATTTGGGGCCCAAATGAGGTCAAGAAGCCTCGTATCTCGGTCCAAGAATTTGGGGTAACATGGCTCCGACCATTTGAAATGTTTGTCCGCGAGCCCATTGTACTCTCTTGCTCTCTCCTCTCTGGATTCTCAGATGCCTTGATCTTTACCTTTCAAGAAGGGTTCAACCCGGTTTATAAGCAATGGGGTTTCGGTATATTGGAAACAGCTTGGGCTTTTATTCCAATCAACGTCGGCTACATACTCGCTTATTTCAGCTACTTACCTTGGATCAGCCGGGACACTAGAATATACAAGGAGAAAGGTGTCGATGCGCTAGCCCCTGAGCACCGTCTCAAATGGTTGTTGTATCTCGCTCCACTTGAAACAATCGGCTTATTCGGCTTTGCGTGGTCTTCCTCAGGCCCGCCTGAGGTGCATTGGATCGCTCCAATGATATTTTCATGCTTGATTGCCATCGCAAACTACGGGATATACATGTCAACCATTAGCTACATGCTTGCAGCCTATGGCCCATACTCTGCCTCGGCTACGGGTGGCAATGGATTTGCTGTAAGTACCTTTGGCAATATGAAAACATCCAGACGCTGATACATTATTTAGCGAGATTTTTTGGCGGGTATTGCGGCGCTGTACTCGATCCCCCTGTTTACAAACATTGATCCGAACGGGCGTCACTTGGAGTATGCCGGCACCATTCTCGCGTGCCTTGCTGCTCTCGTCACAGCACCCGTTTATCTAATTTACTGGAAAGGTCCTTGGTTACGGGAAAAGTCAAAGTTTGCGCAGTCTCTTGCTGAAGGGCGCCGTGCCAAAGGTGGCCACAGGCTTGTAGGGGAGTCAGATGAAGAGGGGCTGGGTGCTAGGATTTAGGCGGCTGTCCACGTCCGCCGTACTCCGTAATCGTGACGAGTATGGCCTGGCTAGTATCTATTTGTGGAGAACTTTCCAGAATGTAAAGTTCATGATAGAATGAAGCTTTAGGATACTCTGAATGGTATGCTTGTCTTGGTAACAGTTTCTATTTCTGTGCTCTCATCTCCAAACCTGCTCGTGCTACCTTTGGAGATCAACGTTAGCGCGCCACAGAAGCTCTTCGTCAGACCCAATAATATATGCTACTCCTGCACGCTTGTACAAAGTATTCCACCTTGTAAAGTGAATGGTCAACTTTGGGGAAATGACGACATGCTTCTGCAGGCAGACAACCACTGGAGCTGCTCACCTGGTGTTGGTGGACACTGCGGATGGAATCATCGCGCGATGTTTTGTCATCTCCAGTCAGCAGCAAATCCTACTACGGGCGGGGCAGTGCATGGTCCCCGTTACTGCCTGCCCTAACGGGTTACGGCCCGAACAGTGCTTGGCCTATTGCGATTAGCGCAATGTTAATTGCCGTTACAGTCGCATCCTTGACAAACCGACCCTGCTGTGGCGCAACTCGCAGAACTATCGCGGGGTTCATGTTCAGCTTCAATCCTTCACGCTCGAAAGAAGGAGCGCTAACGCCATACGGGCTATTCTTCCGTGGCGGACTTGGCCATTTTGAACCCGCCTGTTTATGTACAACACAGCCAGTGGCTATTTAATTCCACATTCAGAAGGATGCTATTACGAACATCCTGCGGGTTTCCTACACTGTGGACCGGTCCACTTTGCAAACGACGATGGCCTCCGCCCATGCTACCCAATCCCTGTTTCGGTGAAAGAAAGCACCCGCTCGCATTCGCTGTTCAGGCTAAACACCCGACGCAATTTTGATCTGTGGTGGAAAGAAGCCTACGTGGGGATATTTTGTAATCATTATTACCCTACAAGGGGCTAGACTGGTCCTTCGCATACTAGCGTAGGCAGAGTGATTGTTGGTGGGACTGGGGCTGGGGCTTTGGACGTTGCCGCCCGCTTCCTGCCGCCTGCATGCAGGTGCCAAGGTTTATCACAAGCCTTCGTAATATGTGACGAATACTGTGAAATACAATCAAAGTCTGATTCCAAGTAACGTGCGCAAGTAAACGGTCATTGGACGCCGTAGCCTGAACTATTTATATCTCGGTAGCCTCCCACGATCCCAGTGGTCGTTTGGCGAAGAGACGTTCCACTGTACCACGCATACACTAATAGCCCACAATGGTTTTATTGAGCCTTTTAACACTAGCAATAAGCTCAGTGCCTCTGGCAAACTCGGCCTCCTGCCCTTACATTGCAGGAAACTACGCCGAGGCCTACGCGAACAGACTTTCTGGCCGTGACACAGCTGAGGACGACGCATTCGCTTTTGGAAGATGCTCCCGCAAGAGCAAAGTGGCTGGTGGAGGGACACGCAGCAGTGACTTCTGGCCTTGCGAGCTTTCATTGGCAACCCTGCGCCAGAATGCCGATATCGTGGACCCTATGGACGCGGACTTTGACTACGCCACGGAGTTTGCGAAGCTCGATGGTACGAATATGGGGTGGAATATTCTTACTACGGTGAAATGAAAACTAACAAGACGGCTAGTTGACGAACTCAAGAAAGATCTTTCCGAATTGCAGGTAACTTCGCAAGACTTCTGGCCTGCCGACTTTGGCAATTATGGTCCCTTCCTCGTTCGACTTGCCTGGCACAATGCTGGCACTTATCGCATGATCGATGGTAGAGGAGGAGCAGGAATGGGCCAGCAGAGGTTTGCGCCGCTGAACAGCTGGCCTGACAATGCAAGTCTTGACAAGGCTCGTCGACTTCTCTGTATGTAACATGACCTTCAAAAGTGATGAATCGACGCTAACCAGCTGGATACGCAGGGCCGATCAAGCAAAAGTATGGCAAAAAGTTGTCCTGGGCCGATCTCAACATCTTCGCTGGCAATTTGGCAATGGAAAACATGGGACTTCCAACTTATGGCTTCGGCTTTGGACGTCCCGACACGTGGCAGTCTGATGAAGGCATATATTGGGGCTCCGAACACGAGTTCTTCCCCAGTAACAAAAGCACAGAAGGCCGTTACAATGGAAACAGCGACATTTATGAGCGCGCAGACGACCTAGAAAGCCCATTGGGCGCCTCCAACCTTGGCCTCATCTATGTCGATCCCCGCGGACCATCCGGCAGACCAGACCCGCTAGCTTCTGCGGGAGATATTCGAATGACGTTTGGACGTATGGGAATGAACGACGAAGAAACTGTTGCTTTAATTGCTGGTGGTCATGCCTTTGGCAAGACTCATGGAGCTGTGTCCGGAGACAATATTGGCCCGGAGCCGAACGCTGCAGGAATTGAAGAGCAAGGTCTGGGCTGGAAAAACAGCTTCCAATCTGGAAAGGGAAACAACTCCTACACGAGTGGCTTGGAAGTCATTTGGTCGGAAACTCCGACGAAATGGGCCAACGGTACGCATCGAATCAAGCATTCCACGAATACAAGATTGATACAGACTGACATGTGATGACACAGAATTCCTTCACTCTCTGTTGACGAACAGCTGGACTCTCGTTGAGAGCCCAGATGGCGCTCCGCAATGGGAAGCTGTTGATGCCAATGCCACTTACCCAGACGCCTTCGACCCAAACAAGTTTCACAAACCCACAATGCTGACGAGTGATCTCGCGCTTCGATACGACCCGGCCTATAAGAATATTTCGCAGACGTTTTTGGACGACTTTGACTATTTCACAGAAAAGTTTGCCCTTGCGTGGTGTACGTTTATGGCATACCTTGGAAAAACATCTCTCCTGGCTAACAATAACACCCCAGATAAACTGCTCCATCGTGACATGGGACCTCTGTCTCGCTACCTTGGGCCTGATGTTCCTCAAAAGGAACCGCTCATTTGGCAAGACCCTCTCCCTGCTGGAAAGAACACTACTCTGAGCCCTGACGATATTGCACAATTGAAGAACGACATTATGGGAGAGTCGTGTCTGAACGTCTCCAACTTGATTACTACAGCTTGGGGGTCGGCATCAACCTTCCGCTACTCCGACAAGCGCGGTGGCGCCAATGGAGCGCGCATCGCTTTGGAGCCACAGGTGTCCTTTGAAGCTAACAGCCCAATGCGTCTCAAGACGGTTCTCGATGCTGTAGGTCACCACCTTGAACGAGATCATTGTCTATACATACTAACCGACTCCTTTTAGCTGCGACGTATTGCAATGAAGTTTAATTCTTCAAAGCCTGGCTCGGAAGTATCGCTTGCCGATCTGATTGTCCTTGGTGGCAATGCAGCCATTGAAAAGGCCGCAAAGGATGCTGGCGTTAATGTGACAGTGCCATTCACGTCTGGCCGTGTCGATGCTACGCAGGAACAGACCGACGTTCATTCATTCGCCTTCCGTACGTATCACAGTATAAATGAAGAGAGAGAAAAGCTGTACTAACTGAGTACGGCAGTTGAACCTAAGGCAGATGGCTTCCGCAACTACGGACGAGGAACTCCTCGCAGTCTAACCGAGGAGCTGTTAGTTGACAAGGCGTCACTGCTCACTTTGAGCCCCCCTGAGCTTACTGTTCTTGTTGGAGGAATGAGGGCCCTGGGTGCAAACTATGACGGCTCGAAGCATGGTGTTTTCACCGACCGACCCGGCCAGCTCACGAACGACTTCTTTGTGAACCTGCTGAATATATCAACCACGTGGACACCCGTTGACAACACCAACGAAGAGCTTTTCGAAGGCAAGAACTCTGCAACAGGCGAACTGAAGTATACAGCTACTAGATCCGATCTCATCTTCGGCTCCCACCCTGAACTGCGCGCAACCGCAGAAGTGTACGGCGCGCAGGACGCAGGAGAGAAGTTTGCCCAAGACTTTGTCAAAGCTTGGACAAAGGTCATGAATCTTGACCGCTACGATGTCAAACACTAAAGGGGTCAAACGCCGGCTGCGTGAAGGGTCTGTGTAGGACCTAAATCAGTGCCTATCGCTGCACAAAACAGTTGTACTCTAGCTTTTGGCACTAGTACATAGAATGGAGAGAAATGTATACCGTCTTTCGAGTCTAATGTCCGCCGTCCCTTATTCTTTACCGCTTTACAATGGAAATGATGAACGGAGATGCGAGAGGTTGTAGGCAATGACTACTAACACTGTTCAATTTATTCAATAAAATGCCAGATGCTCCTACGACTAATTCTAAGTTGGGGAAAGATACAGCAGGACTGTAGGGAAGCTGTCACTATGCGGATATCTACCCTGTCCTCGACGAGATTCTAGACGTGGGCGTGCTTACTGAGCTGCAACCAGAAACCAGAACTCCTTACTCATTATCCTTAACATCGATAATGGTTGACTTGAACTTCCTGGCAGGGACCTTGCGATTAAACAAGATATCTGCCTCACGGTAGGAGCGGTGCTTGAGTTCGGGCAGACCAAAGTATGCCAAGATCCAGCAAATGCAAGCGGTACCTCCCCAAACGTAGCCGCACTTTCCAGCAACATTCCATCCAGTAGGGTTGAGCAACTGCGAGGCCAGATAGATCATGGGAATCTCCGCAACATAGTACGCGGCGCGACCCACACCGGTGCTCAGAGCTCGGAGCCTCACGGAAGAAGTCTCAGCAATAATGGTGTACGAGATTGGCCCAAGAGTGCCGGCGTAAACGAAGGAAATGAGGATACCGAGGACGGCTTGAGCGTAGTTGGTGGCGCTATTTTGCGTGATTGAGGCGCATATCCCAAGGATGATCAGAAATGTGATATTTGTTGCTGTTCCATAGAGATATATGGTGCGACGACCGAACCATGCGGTAAGTGGCCAGGAGCAGATATTTGCGAATAGTTGAAGGGATGAATTGACAAGATTCAGCATAAAAGACTTTGAGGAATTCATTCCCGCCTCTGTAAGAAATTGTTAGTGCTTAGTAGCCTGTACCTGCGCCACGGGCTTCACTTACGCTCGAAGAAAACCGTTGCCTGGTTGGCAATCAGGTTTCCTGCAAAGTTTTGGGATGCATATACCAAGCATGTAATGATGGTGCGTCTCAAATCAGTGCCTTTGACTAGATCCAGGAGACTGGGAGAGCCGCCAGCCTGTGCCTCAATTTCAACCGTACGCTCCATCATGGCAAGTGATTGTAGAGACTCGTCTTCGGTTTTACTGCCAAGACGCTTGATGGAACGAAGGGCTTCTTCCTTGCGCCCACGGCGAATAAGCCACCAGGGGGATTCGGGGGCGAGGAAGATGAGAATCAACAAGGGAGTCTATTATAGAGTTAGGATCCAAGAAGATTGCATGCTCTCGATGGTAACTGAAGTTTGGACATACCGGAAAAATCCACTGCAGCGCCAGAGGTATACGCCACGCCCACTCGTCATCTCTCTTGTTGTAGCCATATGTGGCGCCGGAGACAATAATTTGACCGATAGACCAACTCATCTGCAAAGTCGCAGTGCAGGCGCCTCGAAGGGGGAGAGGGACGATTTCGCTGGCGTAGGCAGGGGAGTTGGCGATGAAGAAGCCCCATGGGACACCTTCTAGGGCCTGTCCGACCACCAGCAGTTCCAGAGAGGGAGCCTACAAATCATGGTTAGCAAAGAGACGAAAAAGACGAATTTCGGAGACACGTTGGGGGTACGCACAAAGAAGGAAACAAAAATGGTAGCATTCATCAGAAGCAGCGCCATGATGGTGGTCCAGCGGTAGCCAAAGCGGTTTGTAATTGGGCCGGCCAAGAAGACACCAATGAAGGCGCCGCACTGGCCGGATTGAAACAAGGCGCTGTGCCATCTAGTAGGAATGGCCCATTTCCCGTCTGCAATCTGAACACCAAACTTTTTCTGAAATGCCGGAAGTGCGACAAAATTGCCGTTCAGAAACATGTCGAACGATTCCATTACCTGATCGAGAAATTAGTGCCTGGTTGGCCGGGGTGGGGTTAAACGTGGCGCAATTGCTGTGGCGCGCCGAGCAAAGAGATGCCAGGGGGGAAGACGGGGAAGACGGGGAAGACGGGTCGCGGGGTACTGACAATGGTGAAGCACATAACGAAAGCCCAGAAGCAAGCCCAAGGGTGGCTCTTGGCGGCTTCCCACACACCCATCTCATGCTCGCGGTTTTCGCCATCGAAGGCGGCGCTCATGAGATCTGGCTTGGCCAAGACCTCAGGATGGTCGCCGTCAAGGCTGGCCTTTTCGACCAACTCGTCGTGGAATGACGCATTCTTTCGTTCCACAACGCCAGATGACATGATTGTTGCTCTTCACCTGTATTCGGCCGCTGGTTGTTACGAGATGGTTTCGCGTCGCCGGGGCCCTGTCTGTAGTGTACAGTACAGTATACGAGTAGCCGTGTCTTGGAATCGTCCGGGGAAACGAAGCCAAGAGAATGCCAAGCTGGAGAAGAACAGATGCGATGCGGGGGATGGGGGACAACGCTTCCCTTTATTTCTTCACACACGCACTTGCAAGACGAGGCGGAGGACCAGGCGGGCCCCCTGTTCGTACGAGTACTCGTAGTCATCCGTCGGAACAAATGCGACATTGGAACATGTCGCTGTGGCTTACGCCAAATTAGAGTCGGCCCGGACAGCTCGCGGCGCTCTGCATTGCGATTGGCGCGCCTGGCAGAGGCCAGCAAGCCTAGTATTGTTGGCGATCACAGGGCCCAGGCTCACCCGCGCGGTTTTCAAGAGTAGGGGTGTGGCAGGCTTTGGAATAGGAATACGGAGTTAGATCAAGCCCCATTCTGGCCATAGGGAACAGGGCATTGCGGGGAAAGACCCTCTTGGACTGCTCCCGAGGGAGGCTAGTATTCCATAGAGTCAGGAGCCTGCTGACGCCCCCGCAGCGCCTGCGTTGATACGGAGTGCATTGACACGGCTGGTGGTGAGAGGGGGCTGCCGTTGGCGTCAGACGAGGCAGTTTACTCAAACCGCCCCGGAGAGAATCTCGCCGAGCGGTATACGAGGCGCACTAATGAGGGGGATGAGTTGGCGCCCACAAACCACCAACAGCCCGCGCAGTGAATCCTTTGGCGGGGCCTCGGTCAAGCGGGGGCTTCACGGACTTTTGCGCGGGGATAAGTACATTGTAGTATTTGGTCGTGCGAGCTGAGAGAGTAAGCCTCGCCGGGCGGTTGCAGCGGGCGCGGACATTGGAGCCAGAGAACGGTCATGATCGTTCTTGCCATGGCTCGCCTGAGGGGAAACCCGTAAGCACGCAAGCACACCCGCACGACAGCGGCGACTACACAGGAGCTCGCGGGAACAATTATTTCTTTTTTTTCGCTGCTACGGAGTACGGCACGAGTATTGCTTGCAGTTGGTTGGGACCTCTGCGGGCAGCCCTGCTAGCGATCTCCATTGTGGCGCTGGGACCGCGCCAACACTCCCTACCTTGATCGCTTGGAGCGGGCGCGACGCCTTTGCGCCATCTTGGCGGCGCCACTGCACGCTGCAACGTGGTACTGGTCAGTCGCTCCACACAACACACCGAATCACCAGGCATCGCGCGACCGGGACGGCAGGAAACGGCACCGGGATGGCAGGAAACGGCACCGGGATGGCAGGACTATTTGCAGAACTTTTGTTTCTTCAAAATTTGTCTAGTAATATTTACTCTATATTCACTTGACGTCTCCATTCTCATAAGTCTCTTGTGGTATTGGTATTGGTGCCGCGGTTCGTAGCCGCGCACCGCGTCAAGAGCATAATCATCCTTGCTCGTCTCAAACCGAGTTGTCCTTCTCCGAATATCCGTTACGAGGGCCCGGACCCTCGCCCACGCCCTTCTCGAGGCTTACAGCCGAGCTGGCCGATTCAGAGCCCGCGCCTGGGCGTCCCAGACCCAGCTGCTGCGACATTTCCAGAATCTGGTCGTTCTCGAGCATGGGCATCTGCTTGGCCACCTGGAACGGCCACTTTCCTTCCACGTGAGCCTTGGCGAAGATCAAATCAATCTCTTCAAGCTGGCGTCCAGATGTCTCGGGATAGAAAAAGTACGCAAACGGCACGGCCAAGAGGTTGATCAGGGCAAAGAAGAGGTAGATGCCCCAGCCGCTGCTGTCCGAGAAGACGGGCGTGAACATGACGACGGTAAAGTTGGCCAGCCAGTTTGTGCACGTCGAGAGCGCCGCCGCACGAGTACGTGTGCGAAGAGGGTTGATCTCAGGCGGGTAGATCCAAGGCAGCGGCAGGATGGTAAAGGCGAAGAATGCGATAAAGAGGAAAATGCCCACGGCAGCACCGTTGGAGTTGGCTGGCGTCGGGTTGATCAGGCAGGCCATGGTGATGATGAAGCTGAGGCCCTGGCCCAGGAACCCGATCAAGTACAGCTTGCGACGGCCGACTCTCTCAATCATGAAGAAGGATGGGAGCGTGAAGATGGCGTAGACGGTGGAAAAGACACCGCCCAGAATCAGCGCCATGCGATCCGACATGTTGAGGTTCTGCTTGAAGAGCAGGGTCGAGTAGTAGATGGCGGCGTTGCAGCCCGTGAACTGCTGGAAGAACTGGCCGGAGCAGCCAATCATCATGCGCTGGAACTCCTGCGTCTTGCCAAACGTGAACAGCGTCTTCCAGTCCGACTTGTTGTCCTTTGACGCTTGCAGCTCTGCCTTCATGACGTTGATGTCATCCACAACAGTCGCGTCGTCAGCAGAACTGGCACCGTTGAGCTTGGACAAGACGTATGCGGCCTCCTTGTCGTGGCCTCTCAACAAAAGCCACCTGGGCGACTCAGGCAGGAAAGCCGCACCAATCATCATGACAAGTGCAAAGACAATCTGGAAAGCAACCGGGAATCGCCACTGGATGGACGTGTCGACGTACGAGAGGCCAAAGTCAAGCCAATACGCAATAAAAGTGCCGACAGCAATGATGGCACCTTCAAAGCACACGAGGAAACCACGGTTGTGTGCCTTGGAGCACTCGGACTGCCATACAGGAATAGTCGCAGTGTCCATTCCGTTGCCAATGCCAGAGATGACACGGCCGATGACAAACTGTCCCAGGCCCCATTGAGGACCGACAGCGGCAGCCGAAATGGCGGCGCCAACAATGATGAGGAAACCGCCACCGAAGAGGAGTCGTGTGCGGCCGATCTTTTCACCCCAGATAAGCGTGAGGAGGGCTCCGCCGAGACATCCAAGCTCGTAGCAAGAGGTAATGGCGCCGCGCACCACGGAAACATGTCGAGAGTATGCTTTAGTCGAACCTTCGGGGATATCGGCGGACGGAAACTCTTGTGTGAATTGTTTACCGGAAATGATGCCAGACATCAACCCTTGGTCATATCCAAATAGAGAGAACCCAACAATCGACGTCACTGTGATAGCGAGTCGGAGTTTTCGGCCCTCAAGCCCTCCTGTTGTCGTCCACATCTTGGAAATGTCTTCAAGTGGGAGAGGGCAAGACTTGGTGTAACAAACAGAACCAAAGGCTAGTGCGAAGTTTGCGCTGTTTGACTTCTTTTATATGCTTTCCTTAATAAGCATACTGTGGTTAGGGCCTCGGTGTTTCCACTGCAGTGTCCAATGTTGTTTATTAGTGTCTCCTCTTGAACCAGAATTCCCAATCACCATGTGGGTAGTCTCACCGCACCTTCCCCATTGTATGACGTATGGTACCCTCAAAAATGTCGGCGGCACGGCAAAATCTGCACACGTGAAACGGAGCATTTCCTAGATGAGCACGAGTAATTCGCTATTATCGCAATCCCAGTAATCGGAGATGCGGAACGTTGTGGAAGCCAACTGGATCGGACCGCTGGCCAATGCCATACTCGGACAGTGCCTCAAATCCACCAAACTTTTCGCGGGACACCTCGAGCCGAAACCAATTTTTATGCTCTTTTCCTCTCTTTTCGTTTGTTTTCTTCGTCATTTTTTTTTTTTTTTTTGTGGATTGACTTTGCCACAGAGTAGTCGTATATTGCCATACCATTTTAGAGCCAGTCGTTAACAGCCACCAGCAATGCCACCGAGTGCAGCTACCGACAAACCTCCACTAGATTTACCCTTGAACGGACGTTTTGTTTTTGGCGCTCTCTCTCTGGCATCTCTCCACTCTGCCTCGGTCATTGCGTTTTTGGGCACAAATCCATACAGTTTCTCGTAGTAGTCAACTTTGCGGGCCGCTTCTTTCGCTCGTCTTTTATCCTTGAACGACTGAGTCGCGTTCTGGATCAGCGACATTGGTGTCTTGCGACTGGATTCTCCGTCCCTTTGCTGGCGGCATGGCCGTTCGCTATTGACTTCAACTGAGCTCTTCAATTCAGCCTGGCCTTTGGCAGAGTATTTGGCCATTTGGTTATCGGCAGCGTCGTTGGCGCCCGACAACACCACATTCTCAGACGACTCCGCGACAGTGCTGCCGGGCAAAGATTGCGCAACCTCGTACGGGGGCGGTGGCGTTTGCACTCGATCCATCTTTTTCTAGCTGATAATTACTGCGCTTTCTTTTGAATCTGTATGAAATCCATCTTGATGAGTTTCTGCTCTGCTCTTGACGATGCTTTTATTCATCCCAATGCCGCATCACATGACGTCATGCTAGCAAGATCGCCCTACTGCGCCATGCGCTGCTAAGGCTGTGCGCTGATCGTGGCGTGGCGGGGCCGGTTGCCTAACCTTTACTTGGCACTTTTTAAACCAAACTATCGCTGATCAAGTTTCTTTTCGCCCGGCGCGCTCTAAAAATGGCGTGGGCTATGCCGTGATCGACAACACAATATAATCATGTAGTATTTTGGCAGCCTGGTAGGCGAGTAGCTGTATTATTACTATGGTGGTATCTCTGGTGCATTGCGGCATTGTCTCGCATTCCTCCCTAGTGGGGCTGCAGCTTACTGGTACATTATCTGGTGGAGAGCTTATACTGGGTACTATGTAGACGCCGTAGTCAATCACTGGACCTCTGGAAAGATCCGGCAATACCCCTTCTCTCTTGGTGTGTAAACAGTGTCGATAGCCGCACGGTCAAATCCGACAACCCCTTTTAGGAGAAAAAAAAAAGGAGCAATAACGGGACGTCTACCATACACAGTCGTACGAGTAGGCCCAAGCTGCAGGGTCACTGGAATTAGTGGAAATTCCAGTGGAAGAGCCAGTTATTAACCCACTATAATAAATTTTTACTGCTCCATCTACCCACCTGCAGACTCGTGAATACTGCAAAATCTGAAATTTTCACTCTCGTGAGCCGTACTGGAAGCCGGCCTTTTCACCGCCTGGTGCCACTAGAAGCAAAAATTTCCCCTCTGTAAGCAGCACAGAAGTCTTTTGTGGTGCCTAATTATATTCACAGCAATATGACTCGCTGGCGGGATAGCGACCGGCCTAAAAAGGATGGAGAGGTTGCACTAATTTACAAGCGAGTGGGCAATTATTATGGTAACTGGCAGTTGCTCCGAATAGATTACGAACCCATGCTTGGCATGTCTACGCTGCAGCACAATATACCCAGGTACTCGAATTATGACAGAATCTTTGAAATTGACCGTAATGAACATGTGTTCCAGCCCGGATCCCTGCCCAACTTCTTGTTCAATCAACTTATGGTTTCTGGGGGTCTGGACAAGCCTTGGAGAGCGTGAGGGTGCAACACGCGCAGTAGATCTCGGAGGTTGGCGCTCCTATCCCAAATGAAACCAAGCTACCAACTGTGGTGAGACTGGCTACATGCGAATCTTCACGTTTTGTTACACTGCATCTCAGGCGACTGACCCATTAGACGCCGTAGTAGTCAGAAACTCGGCACGTTTACTGCCATGAAAGTCTCGGGGGTGCAGTTGCTCGATTCGGACGTCATTTTCGAGTTGGTAAGCGTCGTAGCCATGAAAAGGGTCTTGGGCTGCCCTTGACAGCCATCAAACAGGAGGTCGATTGTGCTACTTGCCAAGCATTCTGCCGACACGGGCCGTGGGCTTGAATGAAACATGATAACCAGAGTGAGTATTGGGGCCATGGTAGCATTCTACAGGCGCTGCCTCGAGGGGCTCTTACCATCACAGACGCACTAAAAAGGGGCATGGAATCTGCTGCCTGCTATGTGGTACGATGGAGTCCCAACGTAGCTCATACCAAGGTATTGGGACATGGAATTGGAGCTTAAGTATAGCATGGTCATGGTCAGCAATGAAGCATATCAGGGCTACCGGGCGCCAGTCCGCGCTGGCATGGAGGCAGGGGAGGGATAGCTGACAAGGAGACCCAGTTGATATATTAGCCCGAGGAGAGCCAAACGTGTGTGTACTGCATGCGACATACACATGATAATGGCGGATACTGCCTCTTTTATATCCTTTTCGGGGATATACCCTTGTACATTGCCACGAGAGTAAAGCACCGGTTGCAGAGCTGCCCATGCATATATGTACTTCGATCTTGGACTGATACCTAGCCTTTCAAATAAGTTTTACTCTAAAACATGCCGGCATAGTCGTTCTATACCGCCTTACTGTCAACTCAAACAGTAACCTACCCAAAGATGCTTCATACTCGCGAGTTCGCGACGGATTCCAACAAGGCTCCTGTAATTCGAGCTGTGGCAGCCTTGTTGATGGTTATTTCAGTTTTGTCCACCACGATCCGTCTTACGATCAGATACCTTACGATGCGGGCATGGCATGTTGACGATGCACTTGTCGCGGGCGCTACAGTATGGACTAACTATTCAAACCTGAAGAGTTTACTAAGTTATCATTATAGGTATTTGCCATATCCCAGTCAATTGCAGTTATTAGTGCCAGCGCCAGCGGTTTGGGCAAGTATGAGGTCGCCCTTGATTCATCAGAAGGGACATTCATTCTCAAGGTGAAACATCGCGGCCGGCCGCCAAAAAGTCATGCGCTGACTGATGAGATGTTTAATAGGCAATTTACGCCGCCGATTTGCTTTTTATTGCCGGTTCCCTTCTCACTAACGTTTCCACAACGAGGACACTGTTACAAATGGCCCCTCGAAATCGGAGAATTCTGATAACTGGCATCGAAGTTAGCTCTATGTGCTGGGCAGCATCGTCCATCATCACGATTCTATTTCAGTGTAGGATGCCTGAACCATGGAATCTACACCAAGAACAATGCATTCACAGAGCAAGTGTCAAGTCTCAGTGTAAAATTGGCAGAGTGCTAACCACTTAAATATCAGACCGCCTTTTGGAGCTACGTGGACGTGGGCTACATACTCTCTGACGCTGCGATTGTGTGCGTGACGACCGAAATCTTTCGCAATATCCAGACATCGAGGTCCAAGAAAGCGCTCGTTATCGGCGTATTTGGAAGCCGGGTTTGGTGAGTTTCAGGACAGCTAGTCACACTTCTTAGCTGGTAGAAACTATGATCTAACGTATACCAGCGTTATTCCAGCAGTTGCCAGTCATTTGTACTTTCTCAAAATAGCGGAAACCTCTCGAGACCTCACATTTGCGATGTGGAGACCATACATCCTGCTGGCTGTTGTGCAGTGCCTGGCCATCCTGACGACCTGTATACCGCACCTCAAGCCTTTCTTGGATAGTCTAGAATCTGGTCAGATGATTGCTGGCGATATCCGCCAAACTAGATCAAAGGGAAGCTCAGGAAGAAGCAAGTCAGGGCCGTATTCTGGCGCTGCGAAGCGGCATCATGGCACCACGAAGACATCAACCTCGGCCGCTAATCCGATTACGAGCGCCTCTGCGGAACGCTCAGCAGAACGCTGTAAAATGTATGAGATGGAAAACATGGAAAGCCATCACGCAGGAGCTGCTACAGCAACAGCCGTCTACGAACCGAGCTCCTCCTGGGATGGCCAAAGCCACACCAGCCAAACTGTACTCGTCCATCAGACATGGCGCGTAGAGGTTGAAAGCAAAAGTGCTGCAGGAAACTTTTAGGTGGTGGTATAGTAGCTATCGTTAAGCTTAGGATTAAGCGTGCTAGATATTTTTAATCGATCATGTGGTATTTAGTAGAGAATGAGTCTTGATCAAAAATGCGAACCGCCTACAATCGAGCCTATGAAGTAAGTTGTAGAGCCAAGCGAGGAGGTACTGTCTTGACCTACTCCGCAATAGAGATCTGTACTCGTAAGCCTCATCCGATTCCCTAGTTTGATGGTGCACACGAGCCACCGGTCGAGGCGTTTAATCCAGGAGCTGCACTCCGTGGTATTTTTCGGTGGATTGCTACAATATACAAACTGTATCATGTCGGATACCACCGCCTGCAGGGGCCACGAGACCGGGGAGCCCTAGCAAGCAGCCCCCCACTAATTAGGGTACCCCCGAACCGTGTTTGCAGCACTGCCAAGATCTTGAGCGCCTTGTGTCCCTGTACTTGTATATTTTGAGGCATATTGGGCAGGCGCCAGTTACGACGAAACTGACCAAACTTCTGGCGAGGACTCCCAGTCGTCACTTTTTTTCCCCCTTGGCGGTGTGGACTCTATGCTCAGAACTGGAACAACAATGTAACCCACCACAGCATATCAGTTCCTGAAGGGCATGGAGCTGACTCACGGCCCTTGCAAGCTCAAGATTCAGGCAGACCGCACCAGGCATCGTTCATTGCGACCCTTGACATGCTCCTATTCCCTTGCAAGTCTCCTAATAACCACAGGCAAAGTTCTGTAATATAACTTCCTAAATTAGCCAGCCTTGGCTTCACCTCCTTACGTATTTCTTGAACTCTATATATTTCTATCCAAGTTCACCACAAACGGTGTCCAACACCTCGTAGTTTACTTTACCTTTAGTCGCTCTTTTATTTCTACTTTGATCTTTTAGCCGACATGAGCTCACAACATGAAGTCCAGGAGCTTCGTGCCCTTGGACAGTCAAAGAGTGCCGATGGGCACGAAGACGTGTCGCCCCAAGAGCTCGACGACCGTGAACAGCTTGCAAGATTGGGAAAAAAGTCGGTGCTAAAGGTACGCTCAGATTGCGCGGTATTTCTAGTAATTATCTAGCTGTGCTAACACGAATGCAGCGAAATTTCAGTTTCATGACGATTCTGGGCTTTAGTTGTGCGATCCTGGTGACATGGGAAGGCACGCTGATGAGCTTTGCACCGGGTTTGGAGAATGGCGGGTCCGCTGGCCTCATTTATGGGTTCATTTTTGTTTGGATTGGCAATCTGAGCGTGTTCTCTACTCTCTGCGAGCTGGTGTCAATGGCACCGACCTCAGGAGGACAGTACCACTGGGTCGCCATGCTTGCTCCACGTTCATGTTCCAAGTTTCTAAGCTACATTACTGGCTGGTTAACTCTTGCAGGGTGGCAAGGGACGTCAGCCTCTGCTGGGTATTTGACGGGCACCATGTTACAGGGGCTAATCGCTTTCGTGTTACCTTCTTATTCGCCGCAGACCTACCAAGGGACGTTGATCCTTTGGCTCTGTGTCCTTCTTGCGGTATTTATTAATACCGTCGTCAGCTCAATGCTTCCAAAGCTCGAAGGCATGATTTTAGTACTGCACATTGTGGGTTTTTTTGCAATTTTGATCACGCTCGTCACGTTTGGAGGCGACCATGGAGACGCCTCCGCCGTTTTTACAGAGTTCCGCAATGGTGGTGGTTGGCCAACGCAAACTCTGTCATGGTTTGTCGGTCTGATCGGCTTTGTGTTCTCTTTCGCAGGTAGGACGTCATATATAAATCGTCGTGTTGCTTGGTATGGAATGGCTAACTTTTTGATGTAATATTTAGGTGTCGACTGCTCCTTCCATGTCAGTACTATCCATATATTAGACAAGATAAGTCACCACATAGACGAGTACTAACTTATTGCAGATGTGCGAAGAAGTAAAGAACCCTTCTGTGGCCGTTCCGCGTTCCATAATGTTCAGCATCTCCATCAACGGCATTATGGGGCTGGCCATGGTTATTGCCATGCTGTTCAGTGCGACCGACATTGACGCGGCACTCGACTCTTCTACTGGATACCCATACATTGAAATATTTCATCAAGCCACGGGATCTCGCACTGGAACTGCAGTTATGGCCGCGTTAATTATCTTTATGACTCTTTCTGCCATTGTTGGCGTCATTGCCGCTACGTCAAGAATGTTTTGGGCGTTTGCCAGAGATCGTGGTCTTCCTTGCTGGCAGACTCTATCCAAGGTATGTTTAAACGAAGGCGTAATTACCGGCGACTTCAAATATGGCCACTCGAGTTTGTGCCAAGAAGCTGACTCGCGAATAGGTCGACTCCTACACCTCAGTTCCCGTCTGGGCTATCGGCATCACTAGTCTCATCTCTTGCCTCCTGGGGCTCATCAACATTGGCTCGGAAGCCGTATATAATGCGCTGGTATCTGTTTCTATCTCTGGTCTTTACTCGTCGTATCTCATAGCGGCAGGTCTTCTTCTTTATCGCCGCTGCACAAAAGGCTTTCGACTACCTGACCCCAGTGTCCTCCCGGCACTTGCTGATACAGCTGCTGGAGGGAGTCAGGAGTTGGTCTGGGGGCCTTGGCACATTCCAGGGATTTATGGCATTGTGAACAATACATATGCCTGCATGTTCATGGTCATAATTTGGTTCTTCAGCTTCTGGCCGCCAGCAACTCCGACAACACCCACTAATATGAACTTCAGCGTGTTGATGACGGGATCCGTTACAATCTTCAGTATTGTATACTACCGTCTCTGGGCGAAGCGAGAATACAAGGGCCCTGTTGTTGAAGTGTGAAGGACGGCAGAAGTAGATGGGACATAGGGCAGTCATCAGTCATCAGTCAATGCTGTGATTTGATTCCCTATTTGCTTTTAGATCATCGCTGTTTTTGCTTGGTTTAAATTCTGCTCTGACTACACAAAGTAGTTTACACGCTTATTATACTATGTAGTTCAGAATGCAGCGAAGGCATTGGCCAACACTTTGCAATGAAGGAACATCTCAACTGTTGCGCATAGAAAGTTCCTCTGTACCACGACTCTTGTTCAAATCAAATGCATCTTTTCCAACAACACCAGGACGAGAACCTAATGCGCGACGGAGAATCCAGTCCTTACTACTAACAGACTCTTCTTGCGCTCCAGGCGGGAGTGGTGGTATCATGTCACTGCCATTCAGTCGCTTCAACTCCACGTCATCTTCGGGTCTATTGAAATAGACCAAGGAGTATCTTGTACATCGAGCCTGGGCATCTGGTGGCGAAACAACTCGGTGTATATTTGAGCGAAGAAGGCCGTTTGTGAATTTGGCCATAGCATCTCCCAGATTAATAATCGCATGGCCTGGCAATGGCTTGACGTAACACCACTCTGCATCTTTGCCAGGTGGCAAGACCTGAAGTCCACCGAGGCGGTTGAATAGGACTGTTACGCTGCCAAAGTCGGTATGTTCTCCCAGAGCAATTTGTGCATCGTCTTCCGGCTGTGGAGGGGCCTTAATAAAGCGAACCTGGTCGCCGCTGCATGCATCAAGCCGATGAAGGGAGACCAGAAGACCCTCCGGTAACTGGAGAAATTCATTTAGAAGGGTCAAGACTAGGCTCACTATCGAATGTGCCGAGTGCATAAACTGCTTGATGAGCTCGCGCTGTGTGTCAAGTGGCCGTGGTGCAGGCCATCTCTTTCCCACCTCCAAAATGTCGTCTTTGCTTACCTGGATACTTGTTAGCTACTTTGGAACGCAGCCCGGAGGAGCTGCGAGGAATGCCTCACGTTGTAGAACTCATTTCTGTCCAGCCGGCCGTGCTTGTCAGCAACGGCGGCACCAAGATGTTTGTAACCAAAATAGCTATTTTGGCTCGCGAAATTGTACTTGAGCTTCTCTTCAAGTGGCAAGTCAAAAAGCTCTGCACCCACATCAAAGAGGCGACAAGACTGGCTGAGAATTTCATCACCGGATCCGCGAAGGTCTAGGTAGAAGAACCCCAGGTTTTTGCAAGCTTGAACAAATCGTTGTACTTCGCCGGGTTCACGGTTTACGAGCTTCGACATGGAAATTTGAAGCAGTGGCGCTGTTGGAACATTCTCGGGAAAAGGCGGCCCCGCCACTTCTGTTGAGTTTGACATCATTTAAAATGGGTTAGACAGCACTCTTTGTTGATGCTTTTGAAGAAAGTGAAGCTGCGATTGGCGACAAGTGGAGCGGCCCCTGATGATTCTAAGCTGTCGAGTACCTCGGTATTGTGCTCCATACCTCCATACTCCCCGCACTTCCGCCAGTTCCGTGGCCTTCAGGGCAATTTCTTTCCGCTCCCGACTCGGGCTCTTTGGCTATATTGCTAACGGACTCTGTTTTGGCGCCCGAAAACTATAGTACCTCAGTTGGATATCGACATGAGAGAGCCACGGATACAAGTCTCCTTCCAACCGGAACTTCTTTTGAAGCCGAGCTCTTTCTTAACTGGTGCATGTCGGAAGGAGCAGGGTGGCAGCCAGCCACCATGAACCCCGCACTCCAGTGTTGATTTACCCCGGAATCGGGGAAGGCGCATTTTACGAGCCGCCGACAACCCGTCCTGTCAGTGGCTTGTAGGAGCATAACTATGCACTTGACCCCGTCCCTCTTGACCATGCAGTTGTTCGCCATACCACGCGGGCATTACTGTAATTGCCGTAGATTCTGTGACGAGCATTACATTCCACAATGCTTTCCCAACCCTCACTGGGCTCTATTTTAAGCTCCATAGCGGTGGCACCATTTGGGGGCCTCAACTTTGGTCAAAACGTCAGTTCTTCATCGAGCGCGCCAACCGTCAATCTAAGCGGAATTGGCGCTTATGCGGGCATAACAATTTCCGAATCTCTCAGTGGATTCAACTTACCACAAAGCGTCGATGCCTGGTTGGGCATTGACTACGCTTTGCAACCCATAAACGAGCGTCGCTTTCAACCTATCCAAGGCCCGCCAACGTCCTTCAATGGCGTCAAATACGCCAATGCCTTTGGCCCTATATGTTTGCAGGATCAGTCATACCCATACGCCGATGAGCAAGATGAAAGCTGTCTAAGTTTCAACGTCTATCGCACCGAAAATGTTCCCTTGAGCCAAAAGCTCCCCACTTTAGTTTGGATTCACGGCGGGGGCTTTGTCTTACACTCGGGAAGAAGCATGGATGGCGCCTCATTTGTAGCTTCTTCTAAATCGCCAATCATGGTTATAACTTTTAATTATCGCCTGTCTGCTTTTGGATTTCTACCAAGCAAGCTTTTTGAGAGGCTTGGGCTTTTAAATCTTGGTCTGCGTGACCAACGATTTTTCATGGAGTTCCTGCATCAACATCTGGAATCTTTCGGAGGAGACCCCGAGCAGATCACTCTCGGAGGTCTTTCAGCTGGATCCCACTCCACGGCATTTCAGTACTTTCATAACTATGGCGACGACAAGGACAAGCCATTGTTCTCGAGGGCGCTTCTCCAGTCCGGGTCTCCCACTGCCCGAGCTTTTCCAGGCGTGGACTACCCCAGGTACAAGTCGGATTTTGAACGATTAATGAGAGGAGTGGGCTGCAATACAGAAAGCAGTGACGATGAGCAGATTGAATGTCTCCGCAAATGCCGAGGACGTGAAATTGAAGCGGTCAGCACTTCCATCTACACGGAAGCCGAAGACCAACTCAATTGGCCGTGGCAACCAACGGTTGGCGGCGAAAGGCTCGAGCGGAGTGGATCAGAGTGCGGCGAACAAGGTGTATTCCACCGCTTGCCCATCATTACAACCTATACGACCGATGAAGGAAAATACTACACCCCCGGCACGCTGGAAACAAACGATGACTTTATCGAATTTTGGCATCGCATGAGCCCATCTCTAAATCGCACCGACCTTGCGATTTTGAATGAACTATATCCAGACCCGGTAGTACACGCGGACTCGCCTTGGTCCATGTCGCCCAATAGCTCGCAGTACAACCGGCTGTCTGCATCTTGGTCTGACATGGCGTACATATGCCCGAGCAGGCAGACTGCCTTTCTTACATCGACAGCAAGGGTCCCAACCTGGCGGCTACGGTTCAACACGCCAACGTACCCCTTGCAGCAGCAGTCATGGAAAGGAATACCGCACGCATCCGACATGGCCTATCTGTGGAATGACCCGGGAGTCCCATTTACAGACACGGCTCGCATCTACCACGCCTATATGGCAAGTTTTGTAGCCGTGGGCAACCCAAACGACCTACGCTTAGCTGGGAGTGTTGAGTGGCCGAATTACGATGCCTCCAACATAAATCTACAAATGCAGCCGGACCAATTACTGGTGAATCCTGGCAATTTCACCGTTGTAGAGGGTGATCGAAGCCGAATCCCGCAATGCAAGTTCTGGAACGACAAGGCGCGAGCAATTCGACTGAATAAATAACGAGCAAGGGCACATGGATGCCACAAAATGTTTTACGATACTTAAATAAGATCTATAGCCTATGACCTTTTCCCGTGGCAGTTATTTAGCTATCCTAACCGACCAGTTTAGCAGGCAATACGTGGGGGTCGTTACGTCTTATCGTCCCTTGCCCCGCCCCCGCCCGAGTCCCTCCCATGTAATATAGTGGCTCCGTTAGCGGACGAGTCATTACAAATACAGCGCATGTAAACCACCTGAAGTTCCCGCCATTTGTTCCATCCCACTGCAAGCGACCGCTAGACATTTGGGCAACATTTAAGTAGAATATTCACCAACCGTTGAAACGATGGCCAGAAAAGTCAGTGTTTCAGAAATTTCACAACACTGTAGCTCTAGATCGCTATGGCTAGCTGTTAATGGGTACGTTTACGATATGACGTCCTTCGCGCCGTCTCACCCTGGGGGCGAGCAAAGTAAGCATCCTCTTCATTAGTACCTACGCTGCATGCAGACACCTAATACTTGTGCGCCTAGTTATACAACAGTACGCTGGAAAGGATGCTTCCGAAGAGTATAATGCCATACATGCGCCGTCTCTAATCGAAAAGACACTACCGTCGGATTGTCACGTTGGCGTCCTCGATACAAGCACAGTTACAGACAGCTGGAAAAGCCATCCTGGTAGCACTAGCTCCCAGAACCTGGATGCTTTGAACGTCAGGCCACCGCTTCACACGATGGTTAACATGTACGATTTTGAAGCTGCTGCCCGCCGGACACTGAACAAAAAGGCTTGGGCATACATAAACGGCGCTTCAAACGACAACATCACAAGGGACACCAACATTGATCTGCTTCGGAAAGTCTGGTTGCGCCCTGCAGTCATGCGTGATGTGCGATCGGTACGCACAAGGACAAATCTTTTCGGCTGCGAGCTAGATATTCCTGTTTATATCTCACCCGTTGGCACGGTTCGCCTGGCTGGTCCCGAGGGGGAGCTTGCGTTTGCCAAGGCTGCTGAATCATCGGGCATCATGTATTGCATTTCCACGGCCGCGTCGTACCCCTTGGAGGAGATACTGGATGCGACACCGAGTCGCGCCTTCTTTCAGCTCTACGTGGATAAAGACCGATCTAAAACAGAGACACTCCTGCGACAAATAAACGCTTCCAGGAAGGTAAAGGCGCTTTTCGTAACTGTTGACCTACCCGTTATTTCGAAGCGAGAGGAGGATGAGCGCGCAGAAACTGCTGATCGCCCGGTCGAACCTGGGACAGTCAGGAAACCTGGCGGGGTGGCCAGACAGACAGCCTCGTTTATCGATCCCGCGTTGTCCTGGGCAGACGTAGCATGGATACGCAGCCTCACGTCCTTGCCAATCGTCATTAAAGGTATTCAACGCTGGGAAGATGCCAAGCTCGCAGTCCAGTATGGATGCCAAGGCATTGTAATTAGCAACCATGGTGGCCGCGCTGCTGATACTGCCCAACCGGCAATCGTGTCATTGCTGGAGCTGCATAAGAACTGCCCCGAGGTACTTGATACACTCGAGATTTTGATAGACGGGGGATTCCGCCGAGGCTCGGATGTTGTCAAAGCAGTTTGTCTCGGGGCTTCAGCGGTAGGGTTTGGACGCCCATTTATGTATGCTGCTGGTTATGGCACAGAAGGAGTTCAATATGCCATCGACAGTAAGTTGAGATGTGCATGCGGCACTCTGAAGAAACCCTACAACTCACAATTTTGTAGTTATCCGAGATGAGATCGAGACGGCGATGCGTCTATGTGGCATGGTGGACCTGATGGCTGATGCAAGTCCGGCATTGATAAATGCTGCACCGGTGGAGGCTTTGGTTCGTGACTCGAAGGCGAGCTATCTGCGCAAAGTATCACGGACGAAGCCTCGCCTGTGAAATGCGCCCACAGGGAAGTCGATGACATGCCAGGCGATCGATACAGTCATAGAACGTATAGTTTTGGGAAGCAGTCTGGCTAATATCGTCGAGTGCTTCATCTGAACCATAGAGCCTAAGCTGCAAGGAAGCTGTCGTGCTAGAGACGTATGCGGTGAGCCCTGGAGCCGTCGATAGACTTTGCATATTGCCACCATCAATATACAGCCCCAGCTGATGGAGCGCGAACTTGATTCTTCGGAACACAGCAAAGCTGTGATCGGAAATTCGCAATTAACGCCGTTTTGTAATCTTGGCGAAGAGAAATGTTTTCGCATGTATTTGTAGTCGCGAAAGTTCACCCGACCCTCCGTGTCGTTTACACGTACCGGGTGGGTATCCTCGGCTGCAGGGCCAGGAGTCTGCGCACTTACGATTAGAGCGCGGCTTCAGTCTCGACCCCGCTCAAGAGAGCTCGTTCTTGTCAACATCGTTTGCGTCGCAATGTCAGATAAAATTAAACCCTTTCAAATTTCCGTTCCAGATGAGGCACTCAGTTTGCTCCAGAAGAAGCTAAGTCTCGCTGTGTTCCCCCAAGAAACAGCCTTTACCGACAATGCACAATTTGGCGCTCCACTAGGAGACATAAAGCGCCTGGTAGACCATTGGCAAAACGGATTCGACTGGCGTAAAAAGGAAGTTGAACTTAATAAACTGCCGCACTATACCACAAATGTCACCGTCGATGGGTTTGAAGAACTCCAGATACATTTTATCCATCAGCCGAGCAAGCGCCCTGGCAGCATCCCATTGCTCTTTTCACACGGATGTACGTAACCATTAGGGTTCTTTATCATGTCGTCTGCTAATCACCCAAATAGGGCCAGGAAGCTTTTTAGAGGTCATAAAATTGCTTCCGCTTCTTACAAATCCCTCCAGTGGGCCAGCCTTTCACGTTGTTGCGCCGTCACTCCCCAATTTTGGCTTTTCAGACATGGTGAAGGAGCCAGGTTTCGGTATTCCGCAGTATGCCGAGGCATTGCACAAAGTAATGCTTAACCTGGGATATGACAAATATGGTATGTTGTAGAGTATAGTGGATAAGCAAGTCAACTAATTTAATGTACACGCAGTAACCCAAGGCGGCGACTGGGGTTTCTTCATCACGCGCTCAATCAGCGCTCAATTCCCAGAGCACTGTCTTGCTTCCCATGTTAACATGCTCATGGTCTCGCCGTCATTCAAAAATGCGGCATGGTTTGGAATGCAGTACCTGATGAGATGGTTATCGGCTGACGAAAAGGAAGGGCTCGCCCGCACGCGGTGGTATTTAACTCAAGGCTCAGGGTACATGGCGGAACAAAGCACGAAACCGTCCACCATTGGCTTTGCCATGGCTGATTCGCCCGTTGCCCTTCTTTCTTGGATATACGAAAAATTACGCGACTGGACAGACAATTATAGTTGGTCAGATGATGAGGTTTTGACCTGGATCTCTATTTACCAATTCTCCACGGCTGGCCCAGCTGCAAGTGTCCGCATTTATTATGAAGCAAGGCACGCTGAGGCGGAACAGACGGCGAAAGTCCTGAAGTACATCCCAAGTGTTCCTTTAGGCATATCCTGTTATCCAAAGGATATATCGCCCATCCCACTTAGTTGGTGCGAGACACTAGGCCCAATAGCATTTCGGGCGCGACATGTGACGGGCGGACATTTTGCTGCGCACGAGCAACCAGAGCAGTTGGCCAGGGACATACGAACAATGTTCGGAGAGGGAGGTGGAGCTGAGATGGCAGTTGCGTGTTTTCGGCCACAAAGAGAGTACTAAATATTCGGCTAAAGCATGTAATTAACATGGCGTTTACTTGAAGCGACGTGGAGCTGAGCTTAGATTGCCTCCTCACGGCTACCTAATTTAATGATGTGCTATTGTCAGCTAGGCGCCTGTATACTACAAGAGATTGCTACTGTGTGACAGTAAGAACAGTAAACTAGTCCTTCACAGTTTCAGTTTTGTCTTTGCCAGCATAAGCTCCTGGCGCATGGCCAAGTCAGCCATGATCTCTTCACTTCCACCACCAACCACCTAGACTGATGTTAGCGTCATGTCTCAATAGTACATGGTTAATACGTACAAGCATGCGAAGGTCTCGACTGATTTGCTCTACTGTGGCACCCGGACCAGATCGTTGATAGCCAGCTCCGCCAAAAATTTGTTGAGCTTCCCGAGCAGCTAGCTCAACCATCTGGCCGCCCTGAACTTTGAGCAAGGCAATCCGACCGGCAATGTCCGGGCTGTTCCATCCATCAGGAGATGTGCTAATATGATATACAAGCTGCTCCATCCACGCCCAGTGGCTTTCGACGCGATGTGCAAGCTCAGTCAGCTTCCGCCGGATGACCTGATAATGCATGAGAGCCTTTCCAAAGGTTTCACGCTCCAGTGCGTATTGAAAGGCCAATGCCAAGCACGTACGGCTCTTTCGATTGCACTGAACTGCAAGAAGGAAGCGCTCTCGGTTGAAATTGCGCATAATAATAGAGAAGCCCTGGTTCTCTTGGCCTATCAAGTTCTCCACGGGAACCTTGACGTTGTCCAAGTCAACAAATGACGCGCCTCCAGCATTCTGGCCACTGTTGCGAATTTTCTCGACGGTTATGCCAGGTGAGTCCATGGGAATCACAAGAACTGAGATGCCCCCCATTCCATCCCCTCCAGTTCGCACAGCAGTGGTCATGTGGCTAGCCCAAGGTGAGCCTGTGATCCATTTCTTGACCCCATTGACAACATAAAACTTGCCATCAGGAGTCTTTTCTGCCGTCGTTCGGAGCCGCGCAACGTCAGAGCCACCAGTCGGTTCTGTGATACCCAGACAAAAGCTTGTCTCTTTCGTGTATAAACCCGGGAGCCATTTATCCTTCTGTTCTTCGGTGCCAAAGTGTATGATTGGAGGTGCACCGATTGATGACGCACCCGCAAGAGCGACAGCAACCCCGCCTTCAATGCGGGCCGTTTCATCAGCAATGATGAGCATGTGGAAGCCGTCGAGCTTGTTGGCAGGGATTCCAGCAAGGTTAGGTACATCGGCTGGGCGGTATTTTTCGGGGATGTCATCAAGACCTATTCCAGATTTGAGAAACTTCTTTGCAGCTTCCACTGGAGCTTCTCCCTTTTCCTCCCACTCCATCGCATGTGGAAGTATGTTTTCATCAATGTACTTGCGGACGTTGTCTCGAAGCCGTCGATGAGAGTCATTATAATACGGCGACCTCAAGGTCGTGTACCAAGAAGGTTCGCTCCAAGGTACATGCTGGTTTAACTCAAGCTTCGGGTCTGGTGCCATTTTGCCGCGAGGTAGGACTGCAAATAATTTAGTCAGTCAAGTTCTGATATGCTCAGGCCTCTCTGACATGAAACTGTTGGAGACGGCGCAAGTCTCGACTTTTAGTTGGAAAGTGCAATTAGCCGAGGTTGGGGTTTCGGCTACCACGTCTCCACCAACCCCGCGCTCTGTGCCTGTGCCGACAAGCCAACGGAACCGGATGACTCCCTGCTGTAGTCGTGGGCACCTTAACGCAACGGTTACCGATTGGCATCTCCTCCACTGAGGCAGCGTTACCACATACAGATTCCTAGTCGGCGCAGGCTGTTACTGCACTCTTCTCTTATGCCTCATCCAATTTGCCCTTTAACTGAGCTAATGTAGGAGAGTCTCAATGTCACGTTACGACGAATTGCACCAGCACACAATGCTCGACCCAATTTGTGTATGTGCAATTGTAGTGGAAATATGTACTCGTATGTACTTCATCATCTTTATATACAGGCATTACTCAAATCTGCGAGCCCGGCTGCAACAGCGACAATAGCAGCGGTTTCGTATCGTTGGGGGTTGCCGCATCGTCCCTGTAACCTAGTTCATCGGTAAGTCCCATCGTGCATATGCGGATACAGGAAAAGGTTTACTTTGTCATTGGGCGGGCTAAAATCCATCAACGTGATTTACTCAATTGCCCTCGAGAGCCACGCGTGCCTCACGAGCCAGCGGTAAATCATTGGAGTAGATAAGTTCCCTATTATCCTTGACGGGCACTGTTGATTTGCGGCGCTCCAGGTTCATTTTGGCGACTGGGATTTCGTTTTTATAGTCAAGACTGGTAAGATCTTTCCATGCATATTCATCTCTGCTAGCCGCGCGAACGGTCTTTCCAGGTGCGGCAAGCGCGACGCCTGAGGCGGCAACAACGACCAGAGCAGAGAACTTCATCGCTCGTTTTTAAAGAAATTTCGCGATTTATCCGAGGTAAGGGTCGACAGTGAGACAATGGACTCAACAGAGAAGCGGGAGCTCATGGGATCTAAATAAATACCGTACGAGAAGGGAGAGCGGCTAATGCCATGCACCTGCTAAGATGGGGCGGGGCCTCGCTGACCACCACGAACGCTACGGGTGGTGTGCTGACTGCGCATAGGCTGGAGAAGGCCCGAGCCAAAATCGGACTAGCGGGCACAAGACTGTCTAATTCGGCCGAGATGCCTCCCAGAGATCTCACCCAATACTGGGGCATCGCTGACCTGTTTAAGGTCATTCGCTTTTTACGGAGTACATTGCACCTTTATTGCCAGTCCATTTCACGCGTTGACACAGATATTTAGCAACTAAAAACTGTCCGTTTTTTTTAACTGCCACATACTAGTACAATGCTTCAGTGCATTTTCCCCTGCAAGCTGCGTGGTGTTCATACAAGCCATGCTTCTGCTCCAAGGAACTACGTACCCCAGCATCAGGCTTGCGCTAGTGGCCGCGTATGGTGACATCGCCTACTATGGCGGCGCATTGGCAGCCTGACCGTCAGATGATGAAATGCAATAGACCACCTTCCTATTCCAACATTAAAGGTCGATTTTGGCGGCGACCATATTCTTCGACAGGAAGCCGGTCATGTAAAGCCAAGCCTTGCGGGAGCCATTTTCCTTGGCGGGATCAATGGCCACGAGGACGGCGGCGCTGCCAGTACGGATGCGGCTTGAGTCGTCCTCAAAGAGTAGGCGAGCACCCCATGTTCCTTGCTCGTCTTCTGCGCTCCTATGGCGACCTTGGGAAGTTTCCGAAACGTGCCAGACCATGACGCCATCTTTGCCATCAGGATCACGAATATTCTTCAACAAGTCGCCTGCTCTTGCCAGGCCACATTGCGTATACCCACTGGCATCAAATGTGCTGTTCGCGTATGGATCCGCAAAGTAGCTTGGGTTATCCAGTGCAGATTCCGCTTCAAAGGTGCTGTTAATATGGATTTGAACTCGGCCGTCGCTTGTCACCAGATTTCCGAAGTTGACTGTCCCGCTAGCAGCGGTGACAATCACTATCTGGTCTGGTCGATTACCCCGTCCAATGCCGTTGTTGTTGTGCAGGCTATCCAGTGCTACAGATGCCTGGACGCCGTCTGCATCATGAGTGGACTTTCCTGCGCCAGAAAAAGTAACGTGGACCGTATTGGACCACTTTGCACCGTAGTAAAGGTCCTCTACGGCACGCATGTGTCCCTCAGTGTAGTAGTGATCGTTTGTAACCAACAAAGAGGTAGGCGAAAGGGCCACCACATCATTAGGGGTAGTGATAAGCTCATGCCACACTGTGCGGATGTGCTGAGCGACTTTGGATCCAATGACGTGGTGGAATACCTCAATAACTGAACGAGACTTTGGTGCCTGCTTGTCATGCAAGTTGAAGTGGTGACTGTTTGGGACATGGTTGACGGCGAAAATGTACACTGCTTCGCCATCAGGTCGCTCGGGATCGTCAATCACATCTATGCCATGAGTTACGAACGGTCCATTGAATCCTTGGAAATCAAGACGTTGTGACTTGAACGTCTGTTAATGGTTAGGAGAATGCACTCTCAGCACTAGTACTTGCACACTAACCGCAGGGTCAATCACTTGTATCCTGCCTTGGCTGGAAAGTGCGGCGCTTGGGTCGTCAAAGTTTCCCAGTGGGGGAAACCAGGAGTACCTGACTGATTCAGATAATTCGCATGCCGTGAATAAAAGCCCGCTCTTTTCATGGTAGTGCAGATCTTCGCAGAAAGTTGTATCCGGAATCGTTACGAAGTCATGTGCGGCCGTCAGGAGGGTTCTATTTTGTTGCCGAAACAGTCCGAGGACCTTGGGACCTCTTGTAAATGATGTGATATTGATATAACCGGCAAAAATAGCGGCCAACAATATAATGACTGGCGTCAACACCAGATTAAGCTTTCCCATTGTCGAATGCGGTCGGCGAGGGGCTGCCCGTGTGAGTTGCTAGAATGAGGTTCTGCCGCTGACCTCCGATCCGGCGCGTGCAGCCAATTCTTGCGTGCGGGGTTGCTGGCGGTCGCCGCTAGGCCGGAGAATGGCAAATGAGTCGGCGTATGAACCCAGCGTCATCAACCCTTATGTGATGAGCATTACCATACACTTCAATGGAAGTGTGAAGTTACTTGGCAGACCACTGAGATAGGATGCCGTATGGTAGTATGCTGCATAAAATTAGGCGCGGGATGATTCTCTGATTTGCTGGAAAAGATTCTGTCACTAAAGTTGCAGAGGCAGTCAGGGTCACGCTAGGTACTATGGCAACGCTTCCCGGTGTAACCCGTAGCGAACAGCCTCTGCAAACTTATGGAAAACCAACCTTCAGAAACCATTAACCTCAGCCCAAATTTAACAAACCGTATATCAAGGGCCTATGCTAGAGACATATAGTTCTGGCCAGGCCAACAGACGCGATCGCACCGGACGGGTTCTCGGCGGCTCTTTGAAGCCGCCGGTGGCCACTCGGCTACCCTAGGCCGCCCAGCCTTGCACCATGCCGTAGCCTCGGTGCCTCGGGCAGTCCCTGGACACGACCCAGCAACACATCTGGCCCAGGTCGCTTTGCCTAACTAGAAGAAAATATTCGCTATAATCACACAGCGCCAGGCACACCTAGCACTCACATACTACTATATGCCGGAATTACCTTTTCTCAGCACATACAAACTTTTGCCAAATATTTTCGACGGGTTTCAAACCATCCTCCAACAAAAATGGAAGGTTCATATGCTGCATTGAAGGATATCCCATACGATGCACCACTTTCCATCGCCGAGCCATCATTTCTATGGCGCCGATGGAAAGCTCTCGAGGGCATGAACAGCAAGACGCTTACAGAAGCTGACGTCCCCGTCAAAGATTTATCAGGAAAATGGGTCATTATCTCTGGCGCAAACAGCGGCATTGGGGCGCGAGCTGCTGTTTTCTTCGCAAAATGTGGCGCGAATATTGTCCTTGCCTGTCGCGTCAGCCCCAGCGAGCCGCATCCGAGCAGTGTTGTAGAGGAGTGTCAGGCCGTCGCACGATCTGCCGGACACGAAAAACCCATTATAGACTGGTGGGAAATTGATATGAGCAAACTCAACACCGTTGAACATTTTGCGAAGCGCTGGCTTGATAGTGGCCGTCCCTTGGATATTCTGTGCAACAATGCCGGCATGGGCAGTAACCCAGGTGGCCTAGGCACCATCTTGAAGACTGAAGATGGATTTGAGTTTGTTCACCAAGTCAACTTTACATCACACGTACTTCTCACCATGCGTCTATTACCGTCCCTTGCCAAAGCAGAGGCACCGAGGATCATCTGCACGACGTCTTGCATGACCTATCTTGGAAAATACAGCCTCAGCAACTTCAACGGCACTGGTTGCCGAGGTGTTCAGTTCTACAGCAACAACAAACTTTACTTTCAGATATGGTTAACAGAGCTATCACACCGCATGATGCGATCTGACAAGTACAAACATATTACGATCAATGGTGTTCACCCAGGCTATGTGAACAGTGGTATTTGGGCTTTCCATACCGGTCAAGGTATTTTGGGAACTCTTATGGCTATTGTTAGAGCATTTTTGCAGCTTTTGGCGACCTACGTTGCGATTTCAACGGAGCAAGGCTCGTATTGCATCAGGCACGCAGCCACAAGTGTTGAGGCAGGGGCCAATCCACAAACCCAAGGCGTGGGGGAGAATGGCGGTAAAGGCGGTGGGAGATACTTTAATCGTATCTGGGAGACCAACAATATGGTGCACGCCCAGGATGCAGATGCAAGGCTCCGAGTCTGGCGAAAGGTGGACGATGAGCTCAAATTGAGCGAGAAGGGACTGATGTCTTGGACTCATTGAGGCACTCCTATGGTACAAGACCTCTGCTGGCGATATTACAATTTTATATGTCTGGAATCCGCAATGGCATGCGAAAGGGCCA
The DNA here is from genome assembly GCA_003056585.1 of Lecanicillium sp. MT-2017a. Classification (NCBI taxonomy): domain Eukaryota; kingdom Fungi; phylum Ascomycota; class Sordariomycetes; order Hypocreales; family Cordycipitaceae; genus Lecanicillium; species Lecanicillium sp. MT-2017a. Next base: position 40,287 of record PXYN01000353.1, read on the forward strand.
TCAGCAGTCAGCTGAAAAGCGAATTTAAAAACACAGATAATTTAGGAAGAGCAAATGAACTTAAGTTTCGGTGTTGATCGCTGGGATGTGAGTCGCGTAAGTAGCTCTAGAACTCATCGTTTTAGCTTGGGCCAGTCTCGAATGCCTGTTAGATTTTGGCACCAGTGGCGAAAAAGAGGCTGTTCTTTCCCAGCCTGCTTCGCAGTTGGGATACAATAGCTTCTAGTCGACTAGAGAAATATCTTTAAGACTTATATTATTCTAACGGTCGTCTTCTTTGCCTTGTTCTTGAGTAACATGTAAGGATCGTTTTCTGGATCATGAAGGTCAGAGAGTCGACTTAGTCCCACTCTCTCATACGTCTGGATATTCGCATCATTGTAGCTCTCATCGTGGCTTTTCTGATTTTCTGATTTCACCAACTTTAATAGTAGTAGGAAATCATCACGACATCGAGAATGTGTACCAACAAGCAAGCAGAGCAATGTTGTGCCTTCGCGCAGATAGCCAGGCCCAGGCGCCGCAACGTCGGAGTCAGCATAAGTAAAGTTCAACCGTTTTGATTTCTCTATGAAATCGAAATTAATAGATGCAGATCGGTAGATATCCCGATTTATTTTGGCGAGTGCTGTAAAGGCGAGCCCACATAGAACTATACTTCCAGCCTTCAGCGGACCGGTGGGATCGGAGCCCGCTGGCAAACAGCAGGTTTCCACAACTCGGCGAGGGTCAATGATGGTATGCTCTGGATCAATAAGGCTATACTGAACGGGCAGATTCACATATGCCCAAGACCAGGATGGTGCTTTCCATGAGCCGGAGCGAGCTCGACTGCGGTCTTTAAGCCTGCTGACTGTCCACAATAGGCCAGATGGGACACAATCCTGCCAGAGACCAGCGCAGTATTGCACATTTAAAACCTGCCCGAACGATTTTGCAAGGCCTGAGAGCGCAGGAAGTGTATCAGTGCGATACGTTAATTGAAGTGCCGAGAACTGTTGTACCAAACGGAACCACGCCATATGCACAACCATGGTCCCATCCCGAGCAAGTATCTTGCTTCGTGCTGGCTCACTGTACTCTCTTTTGGGGTTCACCTCTGCCTTTTTAGACTCCATATTCTCTATCGGGAGGCCTACACTGTCCAACAGCTGAAGACCTATACCGCCACCGTGCCAGAGAGGCTCAGAGCACTGGCATTTGTATTCCTCAAGGCATTCCCAAATCAGCTCCTCCTTGCCAAAGTGTAATACTCGTGGAGAGAGGACTCGTTCCTGGAGGACCCATGCCCGACGGACCAATGGTGTGTTCGCATCACTATCTGCCGCAGTCTATGTAAAGCCTGATAGGTTGCCAAATGAGCTAGTCTCCCAATCAGTGCAATTGCTATTAGCTCGGCGATGTGTGACAGGTAAGGACGACAATATAGGCCAGAACCTTTGGCTGTTCTTTCCACGTGTGCGATAAACTCGCCGGAAAGCACAAGCTCGTCGGAAAGAATGAGTTCAAATGCTTCAGGAACAGAGCCGGGAGGAGAGAACAAAGCAGCGTTCGCCTGGGACGTGTACAGCGCTGAGAGAGTCAAAAAAGAGTGGGTAAATATAGATGCCATTTAGCGAGCCATGCTCCAGCCAATCGTCATGATTATCCTGCACAATACACAAGCTGTCTATCCAAATATATCGGATACCCAATGCCCATGTAAAATAAATGGCTTGTTGAAATTTGAGGGTGAGTATTTCGAATGGTATCTGCTTATAAAACTCTTCCAACTTACTCTCTAGCGTGCGCGGCACCAGATTCGGATTACTACCCCAGCAATGACTTAGGCAAGTATATAGACCTTGTTCGCCCTTGGCTGGACTGTATAATTGCACATTATTTGGTCTCTCATGGGATATCATGATGACTCGCGAAGGGAGAGGAGACCCGGGGTTCATATTCGTATTGCACTCTTCGTGACCACTGCACGATTTGATGCGATCAAGAGCCCACTCTAGGCTCTCATCAGAGGCGGTGCTTTCAGGTACTCAATGACCCTCTGGCCATTTGTCTAATCCTGTCAAAGGATCGACAACTGTCCCTTTGAAAACAAGATCAGCTTATTGTACAGTAGCTTGCATTTTAACATGCTATATCACAACAAGTAATGCCATGTATTGGGCGTAATCACTCACCAGGCAGTCGGTAGAAGGCTAAATTGATAGCGGGTTCTGAGAATAATATTGCTCTGAAAGTCTTGCAGCCTGAACCACTGCTGCCAAAATGGAGAGCCACTTTCTCTTGCGCAGACCTTTGACCGCCATAACACTCGATTCCTTGTCGAAGCAACGAACAAACTGTACATCCTTGCTGTGCTGCGGCAGTAAAATCTCCGATGGGTTTTCTGAGCTGCCGTGGAAGTACAAATTTCTTCTCCACACGCTCTGACAGCCTTTACAATGGACTGCTTGTTCACGTTGAGGTGATTCGTTAATATTTTGGTTCATTATTCTTTTTTTAGTAATCAGACGTATTGTATTTGTGGGGAAATAAAGGCCGTGCAATTTGGTGTCCGTTGGCAGAGAGGTCAACCTTGCATCCTAAGATAGGACAAGGGGCAAAATAAAGAGGGCAAGAAGAAAGTTACTTCAAATACTGCTAGCAAAACTCACAATCGCGCGTGCAACATTGGGCTACAAAAGGCTCTTTACTCGGGATAGAATGCGGACACCGCCTGGTTTTACGTAATCGATCCACATTTTTAGGGCTCTATATGTCGTCGAATCTGGTGTAGGCTATCGTACGAATACTGGCTCTTTCGATGCACAGCGAGCAGAATTTTGTAACATAGTAGAACTGCCACCCTACCACTGTGTGTCACATTGCGCTGATTTGCAAACGGGCTCCAACGAATAGTCTGGGAGATAGGTCTATCACCTACCACGACTCAAAGCATAAATGACTCGAGCTTAGGCCCGAGTAGAGTGGTGATAGTAGAGGGGGGAGGAAAGAGCATCGGCAGCCAGAGGGGACCTTATCACCATAGCTTAGTCATATAGCTGCCCTACCTTAAGCAGATAGTGTATAAGCGAGGTAAAGAATTTTCTTTTCTTCTCTTTAGTGATATTAATACTACTATTGACGCCTAATTGCAGAAGCCTTAGGGCCAGTCTATAATAGTTTGATTGATTTGATTTAATTTATTTTAACATCTAAAAAGTAATCTAGCGACCTAGCTTTAAGGTAAGCAAAAAGACATACTAGCTACTATCAACAGTTGATTATATTATTGTCTTAATAAGCATAATAGAGCGCGCTCAGAGATATATCTCTACTAGACTAAAGGCCTCTAAAATAATATATAATATAATTTTTCTTTTAATAATAGTAGATTTAGAGTTAATTAATAAGAATTTAAAGATATTAGCTTTTATTAGTAGAAATTATATATATTATAATATTTATATAATATAATAAAAGCTATATAATAAAGAAAGTAAAGATGATTTTATAGATAATTATAGCTACCTAGGCTATATATAAAATTTAGTTATTAGCTAAATAAGGCCTTTCTTTTTTAAAGTTATCTATTAACCTTTTAATAATAAAAATCTATAAATTTTATAAAGGTCTAAAAAGAGTTATTAAGATATTTTTTAATTATAGCTTTAGGTTTAAATATAAACTAAATCTAAAAGCTATATAAGATCTTTCTATAATAAAAGAGATATATAGATAATTTCTACTATTTATAAAAATAATAGATATCTATATCTTTATAATTAAAATATTTATAATATTTAGTAAAGTTATTATAATATATATATACTATTAAAAGGTATCTTAGTTATTACTATTATAGGTTAAATTTTAATAGCTTTTTAAATTCTATTTAATATACTAACCTTTGTAAGATCTATCCTATCAAGCTAGATTTGTAATAGTCTAAGCTAAGTATATTGACAACTAGCTAGGTGACTACTATAAGTATTATAAAGCTGAAGAGGAAAGGAAATAGAATAGGAAAAGGGGAGCTTGAGGAGCTCTTGAGCTCCTTGTAGCTTATTTCGCTTGCTGGTAGATCCTGGCCTGTCAGGCCGGGATAAACGGCGAGAGCCGAGGCCGAGCCACTATCGGGCTCAGCCTATTACAAAAACTTAAAAAAAAAAAAAATAAAATTAGTATTAATAATAAATTATAGGCTTATAATAAGTCTATAGGCCTTTATATATTTACGTAATGTATTTTAACCTTAGTTCTGCCTTATATGTTCTACGTGTTTATATAGCGTAATGTCCCTATTCACCCTGGAGTAATAGTCTAATTAATGACGGTGCTTTAGGCGATAAAGGTTGGTCCGTGACATCCTTGTCCTGCCTTGCCAGCCACTCGCTCAACTTCAATGCCCGCCCCTACCATATTCTCCGCGCCTGCTCTGCAAAGGCACCATCAAAAGCAAAATCACACGACTCTAGATGTTAACTTGACCCCCAATAAAAACTTGGAGGGCATCCACCGTGTCCTTTTATTGGTGTTCGAGCTGCCGGCAGCTGAAGTTGCATGAAGCTGAACAGTGAGGCTGAACAGCCACATTTACCCCGCTTTTGACCTAAATAAGCAACCGAGAGCAGTGTGACAAGCACCTCAACCTTCAACTATTTCTTAAGGCAGCGAGTCTGGATTACCTGCGACTTGAAATTACCTACAATGGCACGACCCAAGCTTCAACGCGAGGAATATACTGTTGGGTGGGTGTGTGCGCTCCCTGTCGAACTAGCGGCCGCACAGGAGATGCTTGACGAGGAGCATGATGACCACGAGCAGCCCGAGCACGACAACAATATATACTCACTAGGACGCATTGGCAGACATAATGTTGTCATCGTCTGCTTGCCAGCGGGACTGATCGGCAACAGTCCTGCTGCAGCGGTGGCAATGCAGATGAGGTCGACGTTCAAGGGCGTGCGTTTCGGCCTCATGGTAGGGGTTGGAGGCGGCGTTCCAAGTGAAGAAGTGGATATCCGGCTTGGAGATGTGGTGGTTAGCCAGCCCGATCAACGTAATGGCGGTGTGATCCAGTACGACTTCGGCAAGGCCACTCCAACCGGATTCCAGCTGAAGGGATTCCTCAACTCCCCACCGCCACTGTTGTTAGGCGCTGTTAGCAAGCTGAGGGCCAACCAGCTGAGGCGGAAGAGCAACCTATCAGATTATATTTCAAAACTTAATCGGCTTACGGAGTTCACGCGCGAGATTGCGGCAAGAGATGACCTCTTTGAATCGACATACGCCCATGAGGAGGGGCCAACTTGCCAGTCGTGCAACCAAGGCAAGCTTGTAGGTCGGCACCCACGCTCCAGCTCAGAGCCCGTGATCCATTATGGCACAGTGGCATCAGGAAATCGGGTAATGAAAAGTGGTACCCAGAGAGATAGCGTTAGTAAGCAGTTTGGCGGCGTCCTTTGTTTTGAGATGGAGGCGGCAGGCCTTCTGAATAGCTTCCCGTGTCTGGTGATCCGGGGCATATGCGACTACGCCGATTCGCACAAAAACAAGACGTGGCAGGCATATGCGGCAGGAGCCGCCGCGGCGGTGGCCAAGGAGATACTGTCTTTGATACCGGCCCCAGAAGTAAGCAGAGCACGCACAGTGGACGAAACCATCCAGTCGCCTAGAAGTTAGTACCCATCACAATCTGTTTTCTACAGTAGTTCTACATAACTAACTTGTACTGCGAAGATGATGTTGCCGCAGTTAGAAACACGCAACTTAAGTTGCTGGATGGCGGATTTGGGGTCGACACATTTTTGTACTATGAGTCGTGGTACGAGGACAGCTCTATCGTCTATCGTATCACTACAAGCACAGTAACCATTAATCGGTTCCTATCTTCTTTTTCGACTGTCAGACCTAATTACGTCTTCCTCAAGGTCCAGATGCCCAAATCCAGTGAAGCTTTTACTGCCCTACAGCAGAACGCACCAGCATCGTTGCATCCGCCGAGCGAATTTGAGCATACCTTGGGCCGCAATAACTTCATCGAAGCGCAACACCGGCGTTTTAAGGGAGACTCTATTCGAAAATTTGTGGAGCAAAACGAGGCGGAAATATTAATTGAGAGGCGAGAATTCCCTGCAGCGAGGATATACACAATCATTTGGGATCCAAATGGCGAGGGTTGTAGGCTGGAGGGCATGGACAGGTTCATCTGGAACGTTCTTGGGAGGGAGCTCGGGATTTATAGTTTGGCAAAGTTTTTTAGCACTACAAGTTCCGTCACCGTTGGAGGGGCCACGAAGAAAGAAGCTATGTCAGGTGAGTACTGCTCCGAAATGTCTGAGATCGAGCCTTGGGTGAAACGCGGACTGCCGCAGACAAAGTTGGTGGTTGCGACCATTCAGTTTGACCTACATGAGGTCCTCGATTTTATTCACGCTGAGTTTTCTTCGAAGGTTGAGCTGGGCCGGATACTTACTGTCACCGGCTCCTCGGTTGATGCTGTTGCGATAAAGGCCGACGACTACGTGAAATCACAATGGATGGGATGCGGTTCGAAAATCCTTGAATCATTCTCCCGGTTTGTCCATGCGCCCGGGCAGCGTAGGTCACTCATTTGACACCTTGTATTACTTTTAAACAACTCTCTGATGCAAACATAGCAACCGAGTTCACCCTAAATTCGGGGGGACTAGTACGCCTACATGTGGAACCTCACGACAAGAGGAAGCAGCAACTTTGCTGTGTTGCAGCTTCTGGTAGCCCAGACGATATTGCCATCATTGTCAGTCAATTTGCATGGATGTTATCTGTCTTTAGAAAGCCATGCGGGACACGGTTAGCGGTTTCGAAAGTGTTTCTCAAGTATTGCGGGACACGAGCGGCTAGTGCCAGTAGCGGCGAGAAAGAGCAACTCTTCAACATTGAACTGCAGGACCTTCAATTAGCAGGATCCAGCAATAAGATTGGGAGTTGCTGGAACCCCATATTTGGCGCTTTCGTGATTGCTGAAGGCTTTCGAATCCCCAATAGGCCTCGGCCATTTCAGGGTATCGAGCTGCCACTTAATCTAATGATACTCCTAGCCCAAGTGGACTATCCATTACAGTACTTGGACAGTTGTGTCTTGAAAGGCAAAAGAAATGCTCTACTACCCGTTCGCATTGACAGCGGTGTTGAAGGCAGCATGAAGACGCGGTCGATGCAATGGCACCTGGTACAAAGCGATGGCAATGACGACCTTTCCATGGAATCCGTCCACGATCTTGTTCAACGAAGCCACTCTTGGCCTTCCAAGGTTTCATTCGAAAAGTTTGTTGATAGCTTAGATGGCGATCAAGACCGGCATTTTCTTGGATTATACCATCCTGCGGCAATTCACCTTGGAACAGAGGACTCCAATGCGGAAGAAATAAGGACAGTATGTGGTGACGCCGGCGTACAAGGAATCGTCAGTCCTAGCGTAGTATGGAAAAGATCCATTAGTCTGTCCGTTAGCATCGGCCTCCCCCCCTTCAGCATTGGCGCATCTACTGCCTTCGACATCAACTCTATAGGACAATCAGTCCGTGCTTCATTGAGAATAGACCATCAATTTGATGAGATATTGACGCAATCTTGCGCGAATTTGACTGTTCTATATGATACCACGACAAAGGTAGCATGGTTGGTTCCGGAAGTATTCGTCATTTTGCATCTGATTCAATCGCACACTCGCCGTCAACAACGCCAAGTGAGGTTTCCTAGGATAAACCAAATGAGGAACCACGACCTGGTGGCAACTTGCAGAGAGTTCCTGAATCAGGTCGCAGAAGCACCGCATCTGAGCACGAACGCTTTCATGTTCCAACGATTTTATACGGTGTTCCGCCAAATGAAAGAAGGTCTTATTTCCAACAGACAAGGAGAACGCCTCAAACTTTTCGGTAACGAACTTAAATTAGTTGGAGTCGACTTTTTCGAGCTCTCTCAACTACCAGATAGCCTCCACCCTAAACAGGTAGGAGTAAATCGGCGTTCAAGTGGTGGCTGGTTAAAACTTCTTCAAGGCAATTCAGGATCGAGAGACTCCGATACGATCATCACTCTTTTATGCAAGAACTTGAACAGCCCTATAAGACCCTCTCAGGAGGCGAGAACTTGTGGTACTTGGGCTACAATGATCCCAACGATGGATTATCTGGTCACGACAATTCCGTGTATTAAGACGCTAAACTCTCGCTACGGCTCTGATCCGCCCAAACTGTCCCCGTCACTATATTGGTCTCCGGGAATTATGCATCCTTTTGACGAATGCCAAGGTCGCAGCTGCAATAGATTGCAGCTTTTGAGTGAGACCGCACCACAGCATCGAGAAGATCTGGTTCGGGTAATAAATAGTGCACCGGAAGGAGCCGTGGTGTTTGGAGGCAAATTTGAACTTGATCCCATGGCTCTATGTGGTGTAAGACCAAGTCAGACAGACTGCGTTAGGGACAAAGCTCATCCAGGCGGGAACGAAACGTGTCCTATCGCCGTGAGTAAATCTCCTGTCGAGCTGGATGAGCTTGCAGGGCGGAGAGACACAGGCAATGTGAATAGATAATAATGGCAATAATATATCTTTCTATGCTAGATATAGCTACGGTTTGCTCACTTTAGCTTTCTATCTATTTTAAATTAGAGAAGGCTTAGGGATAGAGATAGATAGGCAGATAGCAAAATATAAAAAAAAACGTAAATAAAATTAAAAGGGATTTATTAATAAAACTATCTATTATTCTGACAGAAGGGTATAGAAGGGTGCATTTAGGATGCTACTAGGA
>PXYN01000354.1:0-191029 GCA_003056585.1 Lecanicillium sp. MT-2017a
AACCAGAAAGAGCCTTGTACGGCAACACCATTCCTCTAGCTGATACGCATTGATAGCAAAACAATAAAAAGAATCATGGGTAATCCACACACACTCACAGCAGACTCACCCGCCCCAAGCGCCGTCCCGACTGCACAAAAAAAACCTTCCCCCAAATTGGCCGGTATTTGTTCGGCCCAAGTAGTAAGTAGGCCGTATTTAATAAAAAAAAGAAAAAAAAAAAAAAAAAAAAAAAAAAAAAAAGCTCAGACCAAATCGCACCTGTCAACGGCGCCGTGCCCATGTCGCCCACGTTGGTCCCAGGCCGTGCTGTCGCCGGCGGACCAGGCCGTATACGAGTAGTGTATCAATATCCCTGGTCCCGCTGCGGGTGATGGGCCTTGTCAGTGTAAATTGCCCACCGTAAAGCGCCCACATAGCTGCCCACGATGTACGGGGATGCCAACCAGCATCTATCTGGTCCGTCCCTCTCTTTGTTTCCTCAGCTGTCGCAACCTGCCGCCGCCTGTAACCCATGGCTCCCTGTCTGGCTGGCTGGATGGAGGGGCCGCTTCTTTTCTTAGGCTGGGTGGACTTGGACTTGGACGTGTATGTACTTTGTTGCGTGCTCCACCTGCACAAGGGCCTTGGACCTTGACCTCTCACACACACCCCTCCCCCCCATGTGCATCTGCCTTTCGTCGGGCCCCCCAGTAGCGATACGATGGCCCTGTGCTCCACCAGGCATAGCGTCCAACCCGCCCCAATGCACAGGACACTCCAGTGGCCGTACCAGCAAGTTCCTACCACTCTGCCACCACCAGCGGCGCCGCCGACCACTACGAGGTACCTACTAACGAGCAGGTACTCGCACCGTCTCTGACGGCCGTCAGAAAGCTCGGGCTCCCCAACTACTTTTCCATTTCCCTCTCCTCCTCCAACTCGTCATCCCATCCTTTTTGGCACAATCTTTTCTGCTTCTTGGACAGAGTTTGCACTCCAAGTATATCATTTGTACGGGCATCATTACTGCGTCGCCTCAATTGGACGCTCGGCTTGGCCTGTCGCTTCCCTCTCATTTGCTCCTGGGCAAGCGCCTAACCACAGCCCCTCGATTTGGTCGGCGTCTAAGCTCGACCGTGGCCGTCTCGACAAACGGACTCGTTGCGCACCAAAAGGCGCAAACCGTTGGACGGCGTCTCTGATCCAGACGACTACATCGTTGTTTCTCCAATAATACCCTTTACCTTTCATTTCAGCCTCTCCCGCCGCCATGGAACAGGATTCCTATCCCAACGGCTACTACGGCCGCCAGCCCGCCATGTCGCAATCCACTTCGGTGAACCAGACGCCTCTGCACCCTGGAACGCCCAACACCGACGGCACGCGCAATCCCTTTGACGCTGGCGCCGACTCGGCCTCGTCACTTCGCCAAAACGGCGCGGGCACGAATCCCTTTGTGAGCCCGTCCGTGTCGCGACCCCCGTCGAGCTTCGGCTCCTCCAGCGCCATCGGCCCTCGCTTCGAAGAGCGCGCACAGCGCTTCTTCCACTCGCGCCGCGTGCAAAAGGGCGAGGTTGAGAAGCCCTGGCTCAAGAAGAGGGACTCCAAGGAGAAGTGGGTGACCATCATCCCCATCATTGGCATCCTGGTCGGTCTGGGCATCTCCGGCTTCCTGGTTTGGGACGGCCTGCGCAGTGTCGTCCACCACAACTACTGCCCGCTCATGGACGAGGACTTTTCCTCTGGCAGCCTGGACTCGAGCATCTGGACCAAGGAGGTGCAAGTCGGCGGATTCGGGTACGTTTACATTTATATAATCAAAACATGCACAGACAATTTGGCTAACATGGGCACAGCAACGGCGAGTTTGAGCAGACGACGGGTGGAGACGAAAATGTCTTTGTCGAAAACGGCAACCTGATGATCAAGGCGACGCTGCAGGACGCCGACAAGATGGAAAAGGCGACGACGATTAACCTGCTGGAGGACGGCACCTGCACGTCCAAGAATTTTTACGACTGTGTGGCGGTGACCAACACGACGGCGGGCAACTCGAGCGTGGTGCCGCCGACCAAGTCGGGCCGCATCCACACCAAGAAGGGCGCCACGCTCAAGTACGGACGGGTCGAGGTGACGGCCAAGCTGCCCGAGGGCGACTGGCTGTGGCCGGCGATCTGGATGATGCCGGTGACGGACACGTACGGGCCGTGGCCGGCGTCGGGCGAGATTGACATTATGGAGTCGCGGGGCAACAACTGGACGTACGCGCAGGGCGGCAACAACATTGTGTCGTCGGCGCTGCACTGGGGCCCGGACCCGGCCAACGACGCGTGGTGGAAGACCAACAACAAGCACAAGGCGCTCAAGACGACGTGGAGCGCGGGCTTCAACACGTTTGGCATGGAGTGGTCGCAAAAGTACATCTTTACCTACGTCAACACGCGGCTGCTGCAGGTGCTGTACACCAACTTTGACAAGCCCATGTGGAAGCGCGGCAACTTCCCCGAGAGCGGCTCCAACGGGACGCGGCTGGTCGACACCTGGAGCCAGACGGGGCGGGACAATACGCCGTTTGACCAGGAGTTTTACCTGATTCTCAACCTGGCTGTCGGCGGCACCAACGGGTGGTTCGAGGACGGCAAGTCGGGCAAGCCGTGGCTGAACACGTCGCCCAATGCCAAGAAGGACTTTTGGGAGAGCCGTGAGCAGTGGCATGCAACGTGGACGCAGCCTCAGCTCGAGGTGAAGCGCATCGTGATGCTGCAGCAGTGCGACGGCAACGAGGAGCTGTAATCGTCGCGACGCTGCTGTCTCTTGTTTTTTTTTTTTTACTTTGCCTCTACTTTTTTGAACAAGAACAGGCACAAATTTAGCATACACTCATTTATACGTATTGGCTGGGATTTATTTTTGGATATAGAAGGACATGTCCCGGCAAAGAAACTGGGCAGTGTCATCTTGGACATATTGGGATACTAGTTGTGGTGTTTGGCGCACTTTTGAACCGGGGGATCGGGTCACATCTACATAGCATACAAACAAATGCATCAATAGTAATTAGCAAAAAAACGTTCTTCTCACGACGAAACTATATGAATGCATGGTGATGTCATTTATTCCTTTGTACCTTTTTTTTTAAGTTGGCCTTGTTTCAACGAGGTGTTGAAACCTGCCGCACCTCGACGTCGACCCTACCTAAGGTAGAGGGCGTATGTGTGGCACTGGGGAACGGACGCTTCGCTGCAAGGGCGAACCTACATGAAGATCAGACGCCTACGAGTAGCCCTGTGACTCTCAGGTACCACGCAAGGGAAAGCGCGAGCGAGTGGTAAAACGATTTGTCTCTTTTCTTTGCTTTTTCTTCTTTGTTCGTTTTTTTGGCTCGTGACTTTGCCCTATGGTGGCGAGGGACGAGTAATATCGTATGCAGGTACGTGAGAGGAGACGGTGCGTATACGAGGTGGATGCGGGCTGCGGCTTTGCCATCGTACTTGGTCGTATCTGCTGCCAATGTGGCTCTTGCAAAAAATAAAAAAAATAAATAAATAAATAAATAAAAAAGACAGTAAAATGAGGTAGAATCGAAAGTATCGTCATTTGATTCTGTCAGATCCGGAAAGGACAAAATACAAATCAAGGCAGACAGCCGTCCCAAAGAAGCAAAGGAACATTTTTAGAGCATCAGACTATTGACATCCATCTCCCAAGAAAACGGAGCCCACTCCTCCACAAGTACACCCAGCAAAGCGGGAATGTCACTCCGCGCCGGAAAGCACTAGCAGAAGAGATGGCCGAGTAATTAACTACTGGGGACGCCAACGGGTCCCAAAAATGATAGACTCTAGCACGGTACATTGTATAAATAAAAGAAAAAAATTCAAAGAAAAATCCACAGAGGAGCAATACCCGGATCATGTCGTATTCCCGCCACTAGTGACTCTGTGTACACACACGGCTGTAGTACGCGGGGTGTACGAAGTTGGCCATCATGGGCAGCGGAGATTACGGTGCGACGCTGCACCTGCGCTATTGAGTGGTCCGATGTATTGTCTGGGGCTCTTGCACTGGTTGTGCTCTAGCAAGTACCAGTAGCTTGATAAAGCCCGGTTGCGAGTAAGGCATACTCGTAGGTGCCCGTTGCAATCCGGAATTAATATACAAAACAATGGGTAGACATTATCCCGTTCTGCGGCTCTAGCCATAGTAGAGCTATAGGTCCCACCGGCTACGAGTGCCGGAGGAAATAAACCGTTCTAGTGCGCGATGAAGATGTTTTGTATCTTCCCATGTCGCGATTCAGTCGCTCTAGACTTGCAAAATTCGGTGTCCTAATTCGAAAAATATACGTACGAGAGTGACGCAAGAGGACCGCACACCTTGCGAGTAGCAGCATCACAGGCACTCACTAGCCCAAGTAGCAAGTATACACGCGTACATACAGCATAAAACAAATACGAAAATGGAATTACGAGTACTCGTACGAGTGTACGGAATATGGAGTACCCAGTCCATCTTCCGTTGCCCAGCAAACAAAGGCAAGGCAGAACTGCCAAACGGGGCGGGTCCCTTCTTCCCGCCGGCACCTGAAACCGTGACCAAAGCGTGCCCAATTGTCTTTTCTGTGCGTGCGCTGCGTGCTTTTCTCCCTCCCAAAAGAGCACCACCAAATAAGAGCAGGCACGGGTACAGTACAAAATAAAAAAGCATACACCAGCCAAGAGCGCCACCAAAGTGGACGAGCCCCCTCTTCACTTCCGTCCTGTCTGTGGGCGGGGTGTGCAAGTACGGTACGTGTATGTATGTACGGAGTACTCGTATGCCCGTTGTACATATGCGCTGCACTGCACTGCAATGTACAGACTGCGCCAGCACGAGGGCAGGCAGCCAGGGACATTTTCTTGTGGTGCGTTTGCGCTGTGGCTTGAGGGTTTTCCTGGTTTAAAGGGTATCCTGTAATTACGACTTTGATTGTAAATTATACCGACGACTGTGGCTGTTTTTGGTACCCGCCTGATTTGCCAGGGTTGTTCCTACGGCAGCAGCAGCAGGTATCCGTCCTCCAATCTATCACATCGCAGAGCAAGGGTATAAACGGACATTACAAACGATGGAGTATCTGTACAGGTAGTCCGTACAATGGATTCTATTCACGTCCGCTAAGCATGTCATCAGCATCCTGGCCCTCACAGCTGACGGGGCTGAGAAAATGGTTGTCATGCAAACAACGCTCAGCTCGCCTACGCGTAGATTGCATGTGCGCCTCAAAATGAGGCTGGATCGCAAAAAAGCACTAGTGACATCCTGGACGGCGACGCCTTGACGCCCAAACATGCGAGGTTGGCCGAGAGAGAGGGAGAGAAAGTGCCGCAAACTAATTTACGCCTCTATCGCTGGCTTTTTGGGTGATTTTCAGCCCGCAGCCGGCCCCCAACCCGTCGTTCCCACCTGAGGCGGTGCTCGTTACCTTGTCAGCAGCAACTACACTGTGCTCCATAGATGCCCTTGTTTTTCTACTTTTATTCACAAGATTCAGGGTCTTCTCATTCAGCTGCTGCTACCACAGGCAAAGCCAATCATTTACCCACGTCATTCTCCATAGGGCTGCCATTCGGAAAAAGGTTCAAAGGGCTCCTACTCGTAGTCGCAACTGTGTGGGCCCGAGACCTCTGATTCACAACCCGAGAGACATTGCGTGCGACCGTTGACGAAAGACAGAGAGACATAACCCAGCCCTCGGTACTAAATTAGCAGCGGCACTAGAAGTTGGTGCCTTGCTTCTAGTCTGTAGATTCGGTTTTGCAATGAGAAGACGAAGGATAAAAGAAAAAATTCGCAGTGATAACCTTATCTGTTCAGACAAAAAACCGAAACAACCCCTGTCCCAGCTGGACCCGTGGCGATCCGGTATGTTCCAACCGTCCATTTTTTATTTCCTTTCTTTTTGGGCACGGAAAGTGATGATCCCATCGATGATCCGTGCTTCGGGGGGTGTCCCCTGCGGGTGTCATCTCGCTTCCCGCCTCGAGACAGGGCTTGCCAGAGGTGATTTTGACCTGGCGTGCTATCCGCATCAAGTACAGAGTATACGGAGTATTACTACCACAATCAAGAAATGAGGGTTACACGCAACGCACAAATCTTGCTTTGGCCACCATGGGAAAGAATTTTGCCCTGTTATTTTGCTTTGGGCCAATTTTTCGCCTCCCCCTTTAACCCTATCAGCCAAGCGTGAGAGGGCGAGTGCGCTGGCATATGCAGGTCGGGTCCCAAAAATAGACCTGGTTCACATACTACGGTGCCATGCAGGCCAAAACTCGGGACGATGGAGACCCGTGTGTGTGGGAAGGAAGTGAGACACTGCCCACCGCCTGTTCGTATTACAGTATGTGCTTTAAAATCCTACCGTTGAGTACGGGTGTGTGCTGTACCGTTTAGAGTGAAAACCGTCTCAACGCCTTGCTTGTCCCTTTTCCGAAGCGTGGCCCGAGACATGCATCCTGATACGCTTCTTCCGCCTGGCCCATGAGGTGTGCAAGAGGCTGAAATGTCGGACTTGGCCTGCTGCGACTTGGGTCCCCGAGTTTAATGTCTACATTGGGAACCTCGTGAAGCTTGCTGTACATACTGTGCGAGTACAATACAGCGTTGGCGTCGCAAGGGTCCAGGCGTAGCCGTCAGTGGTCTTCTTGTTCACGGTATACCCAGCACGTCTTATCCTGGGAGGCACGTGTCCATGTTGCAGCCGCAGAGGCCATGACTGTCAGGAAGCCAGGGTCCTTGATAGAAACGTTCAGCTCGGGCGGAGTCATGAAAGCCTCACCTACTCATAAACGGGTACATTCACAATGGATGGCGAAAACGTAGTACTTCGTAGATTGCATGCAGGTTCGGTCTGCAGCTGGCCCATCCACGCAGCCCAAGCTGAAATCGCGATTGGGCGAGTAAGAAGGCGATATCTGGACTCCAAGTCTTCCTTTCGGTCCGTATTGACCACCGCAGCCTGCATGATAGGCCGTTGCCCTCCAACCCAGCACCTCGTAACGCTATCCGGTTCGCCGCTGCAACAGAAGGCTGATGGGTGTAAGCCAGGATCCTCGTAGCATCGCCCATCGCCGCCGCCCTCTCTGCGTGGCCACCACCCAACGCATGAGGTTGCAATGGGCGCCACACGCAAAAGCCAGAGGCGTCGTCCTGACGCCTACCAGCAACCCACACCCCAGCGGTCGAAATCTGACGCCGCTTTAACACAGGCGGCTCTCCCTCACCAAATAGCGAGAGGCGCCAGCCCAGTGGACGAAAGCATCACCAGCCACACCTTGAGTGAACAGTGCTCGGTGGACGGACTGGCGTTTCAGCAGCCAGAGCCTCTGGGCCACTGCTTTGACGCCCGTTCGCCTGCTGCCAAGGAGGCCTAGTCGTATGCCTTGCGCGCTATGGCGTTGAGATTGATGCGAGCAGGGTTCCGACGCCTTTGCATGGCGGGAGACGTTGTAATTTTTTTTTTTTCTTTCCTAACGTTGCTTCTGGCGATTCGCCCTGCTGCTGCTGCTACGTGCACTCCTGTGGGCTCGCAAAGCCTGCTACGAGTGCGAGCAGATGGGCGCCTATAGGCTTTGCCAGTGATGCAATTGGCAGTGGGAACCTCTTAGTACCCTATCTTTGTCGCCGTTCAATAGCTATTCGGACTGGTGCTGACCACCAGCACCGCTTGAGTTGCAGTATTACTCGTACTCGTAGACGAGGCCGTGGAATCGCGGCCCCATATCCCGTAGTCCATCGCCTACAGAGATCATCAGCAGCGGCGGTGGCGGCCGAGTGTAGGCTACTGACTGCACTATCAGCTAGACACCTCGCAGGTTAGCCTGTACTATCCAGCAAACGTCCAATAGTATAGACGAAAATGTCGTCTTTGGCCGGCCGCCAGTGGAACCTCTCTACAAATACAAGAAAGAACTTTTTTAACCAGACCAAGTCCACCCGGCGGACAGTAGAAAAAATACCGGCCCCGACGCTTGTTAGTGCGTTCCCGGCAGGGATTAGTGGTCGGCAGTGGGCCCCTGGGTCCTTTTTCTAGGCGAGAAAGAAGGAAAAAAACGTGGGCGACTTGCCTGGGTCCTGCTGGGGGAGGTTAACGCCACCCCTCAGAGCGAAAAAGGTACGAGTACATGGCAGCGCCTCTCGCCGGCCACTGCACTGGGAGGTACTTTGTACGGGGTAGCAGGGTCCGTGTTAGTGCTCTCTTGCCGCTACGGTCCCGGACTTTTACTCTTTGTACCATGGTTCGTATGATAGCGGCCTCTGGTGCCAGTTGCTGCTTTTGCTGGCGGTACGTCGCTAACAGACTAGACGACGGTGGGTGCCATGATTTGGAAATTGCACCGCATCAGGTAGACCGTAGCGGTAGTATGAAGGAGGTCGCTGGGCTTTTTCTTCCCAGGCTTAACGAGTACTCGTTCCACAAGTAAGGTGATTCCGTCGGCTCCTAAAAATCCTGCCCGTTTTATGCAGGATGGCCAGCTCGTATGCGCATCTGGGCAAGACATTCAAGGTTGCCCATGGCTGCACGAGCTGGGACGCTGGGCTTGAACACGGGCTCGTTTGTAATGGACTGCATCTCCGTTTGTTTGGGCACCACTGCACAGAGCCGTCCCCTCCCCCTCGTTCCTTCTTGCCCTCTCAGCAAACGGTACGGAGTACTCGTACCAGCCCAGCGCGCCAGCTGGCGCCAGCTGGCGTCGTCGTTGTTGGGGCAGGCACCGCTGCCGCCGGCCCTGCCCTGTTCGCCAGCTGAGGCAGGTGCAGCAGGCACAGGACAGCCCTGACTGGCCCCTCTTGCATCATGGATCCACCGCGCTCAAAGCAGCCCCCGCTGTGGCTGGAGCGCTCCTTCCGTGACCTCGTCCTTGTCGACACCCCCCCTCCCTGATCCTCTTCTTCCCCTGGGGGCCCTGGTTCTTGGGTCCTTGGTCCGTGAATAGCCCCACTGCCTCTAATGTGTTGTACCGAGTTGGTGCGTTACACGCCGTCCACCATGCTGCTCGCACGTATCCACGCCTGTTTATGCTGCCATCCGCAGGGTTAGGGGGGGCGTTTGCTTGCCTAGCTGCGCTATACCCAGAGAGCAAAGGAAAAAAGATCGAGGCCAATGGCACACTGCCCAACGATCGGAACCGCCTGGCCTCGTTCTTCGTGTTCTTTGCCCAGCACCCTATCTATGTTTAGTCTGAACCGAAACCCACTCCTCCTCGCAGGCGGTTGGAGCGCCTCCATCCATCGGTACCATTGTGCAGCAGCAGTCTTGTCACTCGTTCTCGGGCCCTGTCATTCTTATTCTCCTCGACGCTCGCTTCCTCTCCCACCTTGTCTCCTTTGTCCTACTTCTTCTCCTCTTCTCTTCTGTAACCCCCCTCCATAATATTCCCTTCTTTCCTCTTCCCCCCTTCCTCTCTCTTCTGGCAAGCTCGTCACTTTGGCCTCGACATATCAAAACGGCCATTGTCGACCTCTGGTGTGCGCAACTCGCCCCTCGTTAACCTTGTCTCACCAGACAGCCCTCTACTCTCGTTCTAGAGCCATTCCGTCGCTATCAACTGCTCAACTGCCCACCCGGCCGGTCTCGACAGTCGCCAAAGCAATCCCATTTACAGACATCAACATCTTGTATATACAGTAGCCTCTCACGGGCCCCAGCAAGGTCGTTTGCGACCTTCCTACCCGTCTTCGAGGGCGCGACCCCAACTGTTCTGTCCTCGACAGAGCCCGTTCCACCTCGTCCGTTTATACGCAACTTCACACTGCCGCAGTAATGGGTCTCGGCAGCTACTTCAAGGCCGGTGGCCGCAAAGAGGAGGCGCCGCCTGCCAACAATGCCAACAATGCTCCCGCCAGCAACGCAAACCGCCGCAACTCCCCTCCTGCATCGGAGAAGCCGCCTTCGCAGGCTGGCAACGACATGGAATTACAGCCTCCCACGCCTCGATATCAATCCCGTCCTCAGTCAACCCGCTCCGGCCGCTCTGGTCACTCCACCCCTTCTAACCAGAGCTCCTTCATGCTCGACGAGATCAAGCATGAAGTCATGGTCAATTACCTGTACCAGCAGCAGTGCTCCCAGCTCTGGGTGAGCGATGGCTCCGGCGAAATCGAAGGCGTCCTCTTGCGCAAGGCCCGCGGCCACTACATGGCTTGCCCTCCCCAGCTCGTCAACTCGCCATTCGCAATGGCGTGCTGCGCACTCAACGTTCAGGTAAGCAGATTCGACGTCTTTGTTACTCTACGTAAACGTTTTGCTAATTACTTCCTCAGTGCGCCATGACCGTCAACTCACGCGTCATCAAGACTTTCTTGCAGTGGTCGCCCGACGCTGTCGACGTTCCCCTCATGAACGGCCTGCGCGTGCAGATCCTCCCCACCATTGAGGATCTTCCCCGTGCCCGCAAGTACCAGTTTGCCGCCTTCGTCGCATCCGAGGGTCTGCTCGTCGTTTGGGACGACGATGCTCTTCACCTTGTCCAGCGCGCCAAGGCTATCGAGTCGGAGCTCATGGAGCTCGTTTGGAAAGCAGGCAACACCGACGATGAGGACGACGAGAAGAAGGGTGGGCCCGCCATTGCCGAAGCCGAGATTGACGAGGAGAGTGGCGAGGTGAAGCCTGAGAACCGTCCTGTGCATTTGCAAAACACCGTACTGGTCTCCATCACCCTCGCCATTGTGATAACTTCACTCGGCGCCGCCTGGAGACAGCTCTCGATCGAGGTTTCAGTCGACAACAGCTACATCCGCCTCGCTCTCATTGCCCTCGCACCCGTCCAAATCTTCTTCACCCTCTTCTTCGCCCAGGTCATTGTCGGTTGTTTGGCGCAGATCTTTGGTCCAATCCGCCAGCTCACCATCAACTCCAAGTTCTACTCGGCTCGTCCTCCTCCTCGCCTGAACACGCAGATCCTGCCTCACGTCACCATCCAATGCCCCGTTTACAAGGAAGGTCTCCAAGGTGTCATCATGCCCACGGTCAAGTCCATCAAGCAGGCCATGTCCACCTATGAGCTCCAAGGCGGCTCCGCCAACATGTTTGTCAACGACGACGGTCTCCAGCTTCTCTCTGATGAGGATCGCCAGGCTCGCATTGAGTTTTATGCCGACAACAGCATCGGCTGGGTTGCCCGTCCCAAGCATGGCGAAAACGGCTTCAAGCGTCGCGGCAAGTTTAAGAAGGCATCCAACATGAACTTTGCCCTCATGATCTCTTGCAAGGTCGAGGAGAAGCTTCTCCTCATCAACCGCACCCCTGACTGGAGCCAGCATGATGAGGCGCAGGCTTACGAGCAGGCGCTCAAGGAGGTCCTGGAACAGGACGGCCGCGCTTGGGCCGATGGCAACATTCGCGTCGGCGACTACATTCTCCTCATTGACTCTGATACTCGTGTTCCTGCCGATTGTTTCCTTGACGCCGTTTCTGAGATGGAACAGTCTCCCGACGTCGGTATCATGCAGTTCTCCTCTGGTGTCATGCAAGTCGTTCACACCTACTTTGAGAACGGCATTACCTTCTTTACTGATCTGATCTACTCTGCTATTCGTTACACGGTCTCCAATGGAGATGTTGCCCCCTTTGTCGGTCACAACGCCTTCCTCCGCTGGTCTGCTATTCAGCAAGTCTCTTACCAGGATGACGATGGTTACGACAAGTTTTGGTCCGAGAGCCACGTGTCCGAGGACTTTGACATGTCTCTGCGTCTTCAGTGCAATGGTTACATTATCCGTCTCGCCGCCTGGGCCGGCCAAGGCTTCAAGGAAGGTGTCTCGCTTACCGTTTATGACGAACTGGCTCGTTGGGAAAAGTACGCGTACGGCTGCAACGAGCTGCTGTTCCATCCCATTCGCACTTGGCTCTGGCGTGGCCCGTTTACACCGCTGTTCCGTCGCTTCCTCTTATCCAACATTCGCTTCACCTCCAAGGTGACTGTCATTTCTTACATCGGTACCTACTACGCCATTGGCGCCGCCTGGATCCTGACCACCGTCAATTACTTCCTCATGGGCTGGTACAACGGATATCTCGACAAGTACTATGTCGACTCATGGAAGGTCTGGTTCTCCATCATCATTGTCTTCAACGGCTTGGGCAACATTGCGCTTGCAGTGATGCGCTACAGAGTTGGCGAGCGCAGCCTCTTGTATGCTCTGTTTGAAAACTTCAAGTGGACTATTATGCTCGCTATCTTCCTCGGTGGCTTGTCCCTGCACGTCAGTCAGGCTCTGCTCTCTCACATGTTTGAGATTGACATGACCTGGGGTGCCACCTCCAAGGAAGCCGAGTTCTCCAACTTCTTCATCGAGGTGCCCAAGGTGCTCAAGAAGTTCAAGTTTTCCATGGTCTTTGCTCTTGTTGCCATTTCCGGCATGGTCATCCTGGCTGTTGCACCCTTTGTGCCCCACGGCTGGCACATCACCGACTTTGTCGCCATTCTTCCCATGGCCACTGTCTCTGCTAGCCACTTCTTGCTGCCATTGGCACTGAACCCTGCTCTCATGACCTTTTCATGGTAAACCAAAAAGAACAAAAATAAAACAACTCTGGCATGAGTTGATTAATTATGGAACAAAACCAATCACAGTACATAAGCGTACATATTTCTTGTTATTCACTTAGATGAGGCTTAGAAGGGAGTCTTTTTATCTTATGTTACCCATTGGTGGGACGGCGTATGGGCTGATATCGGGGTATATATTGGAGGGTTTCATCAATACCCGCACTCATTTTCACATGAAAACTGTCATTTACACAAAGCTTCTGTCTTTTTTTACGCAAAAGGGATTATCTGGGTTATTTACTATTGGTAATTTCCTGCACGAGCACCAGTCTGGAATGCCCTTGTCAGGGCTTACTGTTGGCTAGTTGATATAGGACAACAGCCAACCTCTTTTTAAAATATATTCCTAATTTCGAAAGAGTACTTATTCACCGCGTGAGAAGAAATGTATCCGAGTTTAAATAATCAATCAATTCTATAACTTTTATAATAGTGGCTTGTATATATTCCAGCCAGGGGAACCAAGTATTCCAGTCTATATCTAAAACCCCCCAAAAACTTTCAAGAAACGCCCAAAATGCAATATATATCCACCAGGAGAAATCAATTATGAAGGATGCATTTGAAAATTTGCAAGAATAATGCTTGTCAAAAACACGGTCTCAAATGCCCACACACGCACTTCCTTAGTTCTCATCATCGGTATCAGGCGGGTGCGGCGTGCCCTTGGGGCTGTTGAGCCACTCAATGTGCCTGAGGCGACGACGGACCTCGCGCTCCTTGAGCTCCTTCTTGGTCATCTTGCGCTTCTTCTTGGCCTTGAACTTCATGTCCGAGTTGTCCTCGGCGCCCGAGTTGACGGCAGACGAGACGACGGAGCTGGCGGCGGTGCTGGCGACGGCGGAGGCGACGCCCGAGGCGACGCCAGAGGGCGGGTTGCTGCCGCCATTCTCCTCGAAGCGGTCGAGCGAGATGGCGGCGTTGCCGCGCAGGGCGACGGCGCCGTCGCGCACGTGCCACTGCTCGCTGCACAGGGCGCCGACAAACTCCTCGTTGTGCGAGATGAGGATGACGCCGCCCTTGAAGTCGCGAATGGCGACCGCCAGGCCGCCGAGGGAGTCGCGGTCCAGGAAATTGGTCGGCTCGTCCAGGACCAGCAGGTGCGGGTTGTTCCACATGGCGCCGGCAATGACGACCTTGACCTTTTGCCCGCCGGACAGCGAGCCGATTTCGTTGTGGTTGGCGATTTCCGGGTCCAGGCCCAGGTCCTCAAAGTGCTTCGAGATGACCGACGGCTGCAGCTCGCGGTAGCCGAGACCCTCGCGCGAGGCCTCGTGGTCGTCGAATTCTTGCACGAGCTTGTCGAAGCCCAGCTCCGTGAGCGTTTCGCGCGAGATTTGCGTGTTGTGCTTGGGGAGGAGGTTGCGCCATTTACTAGTGAAGGTTGTTAGTTTTTGGGGAATATATGGCGTCATGTTGGGAGAGTTGCGACTTACACTTCGTACTGGAACGTCTTCTTGTACTTTTGACGTCCGACGAGAGCTTCAATCTGGCGCGCGGCCTTGCCGTCCTTGAGATCAACCCACTTGTCCATCTGGGCGCGGTCGGCGTCGGACAGGACACGCGTCTGCTTCATGTGCACTTCACGGTCGTCGCCGTGCTGGTAGCGCCACTGGAGGTACTGGTTGGGCGTCTTCTCCATGTGCATCTCCACGTGCTCGAGAGCGTGCTGCTTAATGTAGCCGATACGCAGGTTCGGGTGCTTCTCGACCTTGCCGACAGTGGGGATGACTTCGCCAGTCAGCAGCTTGATGAGGGTGGACTTGCCGGCACCGTTGGGGCCGATGATGGCGACGCGCGACGACAGGCTCAGCTGGCACGAGACGTCGCTCAGCGACGGCTTGGGCGCGTTCGGGTAGCTGTATGTGACGTTGGACATGCGGATGATGGCGCGCGTCTGCGACTTGACGCCGGTCAGGATACCGGGGGGAGGGAACTTGAACTGCACGTTGCTGGCGGACAGGGTGTAGTAGCTCTTGGCCTCGGGGCGCAGCTTGACAAAGTTGGCCAGGTTGCCCTTGTAGCAGGCCAGCTTCTTGTTGGGCTCGTAGTGGTAGATGTCGGTGGTGACGTTGTCGAGGAAGCCAGAGTCGTGGGACACAATCAGACTGGTAATGTCGGGGTGCGTCTTGAGGTAGTTTTCCAGCCAGGCAATGTTGGTGACGTCGAGATGGTTGGTAGGTTCGTCCAGGAGGAGAACGTCGGCCTTTTGCAGCATGGCGCGCGCCAGGGCGAGCTTCATCTTCCAACCGCCGGAGAGGGAGCCGACCTTTTGCGCCTGGCGTCCCTCAGGTCCGGAGGTGAAGCCAAATTCCTCCAGGACCTCGGAGATGCGGTCCTTGCCCTGGGGCCCGATTTCGGGGTCCTTGGCGACAAAGTCGAGAATGGAAATCTCGGCGTCCTCGCCCTGGTTGTGCTCGACGTAGACGGAGCGGAGGACGTCCTGGGGAGGGAAACCCTCGAGCTTGCCGTTGGCAATGCTGCGCATCAGCGTGGACTTGCCGGCACCGTTTCGGCCGCACAGGCCGTAGCGGTGGCCCTTGAGCAGTCTGAGGTTGGTGTGGGAGAGCAGCAACATGCCACCGTAGGCAAGAGAGAATTCAGCGTTGACAATCTCAACCTCGCCGTCGTCCTCCTTTTCGGGGACACCGTAGCGGCGGTGGTCCTCGTCGACATAGATCTTTTGCACGCCCTCGCCAATGGCCTTGTGTCCCTCGGCATCCTGAGTCAGGTTCTGAAGGTACGGGGAAACGCAGCCGGCGATGCGAGTAACGAAGCGGTAGTTGGCGTCAATGGTGACCATGTCGCAGATAAAAGCGTGGGAGGCCTTGTCGAGCGGCGCAGCGAGGCCGTTGGCCTTCTTGATCTCAGCATCGAGAACCTTGGCCACGTCGTCGGAAGTCGTGCGGGCAATAATGTCGCTGTCTTCACCCATGGCCTTCTTCATGGTGGCCAGAGCGCGCTCAGCGAGCTCACGCACCTCGGGCAGCGAGGCACGGTCGCAGACGCCCTGGACACCAGGGGTCAGCTTGGGGAGGAAAGTTCTGGCCTCGATAGGGTCGTGGACGAGCTTGGTGAGGTTCTCGACAATGACTACGGTCTGGCGAAGAACTTCCTGCGCGGTGTTGGGGTTGTTGAGGGATCGCTCGAGGAAAGGCGTCAGCAGTGCCAGCACGGGAGACGTGACAATCGCAACAAAGGTGGTCTGGGACAGGGCGTGGATGGCCTTTTGCAGAGTCTGCGTGGACGGGTGCTGCATGGTGTCGACAAGCAGCGGGATGCGGGGCGCGACGTCGTCGTTGGACAGCAGCGAGGTCAGAGAGTTCATGGTCTGGACGGCCTGTTTCTCAACCTCGGTCTTGAGGTCGTGCATGCCCTCCTCGACAATGGGGATGAGGCTGGCCAGCTTGCTGCCCATGGCCTCGCGGAGGACGTCCTTTTGGTCCGACTCCTCCTTGGTGGCGCCGACGGCAAACTGAGACTTGTCGGCCATCTTCTGGAGCAGCTTGTAGGCACCGACGGTTCCCTGCCACTTGCCCGTCTTCTTGGAGAGGTACTTTGTCAGGGCGGGGAGGAGGCCGGCGACGAGGGCTTCGGCGGCAAGGTTGTTGAAGAGGGCGTCGAGGCCGTACTGGGCCGACTCGCGGACGACGGCGCCCTTATCGGCGAGGGCATCGAGGGCGCAGGCGACGACTTCGGCGTCCGGGCTGAGGAGCAGGACCTCGCTCAGCGGCTGGCGGGGCGGGAAGCGCTCAAAGATGGCGCCGAGCAGGTTCTGGGCGCCCTCGCGGCGGACGGGGTTCTTCTTGTCGTTGGCGGCCTTTTTGATCTCGGCGAGGACGCCATAGTGCTGGAGGCCGGCGACGCCGACCGAGTTGAGGAGCAGCTCGCAGAGGCCGTAGCAGGCGTCGACGGAGGCGCTGGACGACTGCGCGGTGAAGGCGGTCTGGACAAAGGCGGCGACGTCGTCCTGCGACGGCGGGGGAGGGGCGGCCTTGGAGATGGCCGTCAGCTGGGAGGGCGGCGACACGGGGTGAGGCATCGTGGGCTAGAGTCTTTGTCGTTCCCTCAAGGTAGCGCAGGGTCTGCCGCGTAACGCTGCGCTGGGAGATGTGGTGATGGGGAGGACGGAAAATGTATGGGGAGGGGAGGAGGACTACCTATGGAGGGTCGATCAGGAAGAAACTGCACCTAACAAACGGTTGGCAAGCCCAGTCAGTCAGCCTGGCCGCGGCCCGCCCTGACGTCTTTTTCCAGCGGCGCGTCCAAAATTTTTTTTTTCCCTGGCTTATCGGACCTTATCGGGATTGGTGCTCCCGTTGGCCGTGCTGCCCCGCCGCCACGAGGGACAGCCACATGTCAACCAACCACAGCGCTACCCTGGACTTCGTGGCCGCAGGCGACGCGAAGAGCGTTTGACTCACGACAGGCCGGCTTACACAACACTGTGGGAGTAGAAGGTGAAGATAAACGCTTGGACAATAATTTGTGTTGACATGTTTATGTGAATTATGTTGAAATAGACTTGTTGATTCTCTGGGTTGGGTCAAGTCAGTGATGAATATACCATCCGGCGTACATACAAACCCTTTGCTGTGGCTGCAGTCTCGGCGTGACTCAAGCCGTTTGCCCGCTCCCACTGCTCTCCGCAATGGCTTCGTTATACCCCATCTAGACGCCTACTGAACACGAAGAATATCATCAAACTGGCGGATTCGTCCTCAAGATGCCCGATTTTATACCCGCCCTGGAGTTGAATGAGCGATTCTATCACGAAGCCGTGGAGCCGCTGGTCAAGGCCTACTTTCCCAACTTACAATATGCCGCCGCGCTCATTGGCCCGGGCAGCGAGGTCAACGGCTTTGACACGGCCATGTCCATGGATCACGACTGGGGCCTGCACTTCTTCCTCTTTGTCAAGGATGAAGACGAGGGCCAGTGCCAGCCCCTGGCGGACATGCTGAGCCACAAGCTGCCGGCGACGTTTGCAGGGTTCCCCGTCGCCATTTCCCAGAAATCCCCGAAGCCCGCGGTGCGCGTCTTGGAAGAGGCGCTGACGGGCCCGATACTGCATCATGTCACGCCAATTACGCTACGCAAGTTTTGCTACAGGCATTTCGGCCACGACGTGATGCGGTCGCTCGACGTCAAGGACTGGCTGGCGCTGGCGCCGCATGCCATTGGGGAGACTGTCCACGGCCGCGTCTTCCATGACGGGACTGGTGAGCTGACGGAGCTTCGAAGACGGCTTCACTGGTATCCACGCGATGTCTGGCTATATCTGCTCGCCGCAGGCTGGGCACGTATCGGCGAAGAGGAACACCTGATGCCCAGAGCCGGCTACGTGGGCAGCGAGCTGGGATCGTCACTCATCGGCTCGCGGCTCATTCGCGACGTCATGAATCTGTGCTACCTGATTGAGAAGCAATACGCGCCGTATGCCAAGTGGTTCGGGATGGGATTCCGTCGCCTCAAGTGCGGCCAGACGCTGGAGCCGATGCTCTGGGCTGCGCAGAGGGGGGCGACGTGGGAGGAGAGACAACAGGCTCTGGCGCGGGCGTACGAGGTTCTGGCTGAGATGCACAATGGGCTTGGGATTGGGAGGCGGATGCCCACGGTTTGTTCCGGGTTTTACGACAGGCCATTCCAGGTTATCCACGGCGAGGCGTTTGCAGAGTCACTCAAGGACGAGATTCGTGCTCCGGTGTTGCGCGGGCTGGCAAAGGACAGTCTGATTGGAGGCGTTGCCCAGTGGACTGACAGCTGCGCGGTTCTGGAGAGGCTGGCCTTTGACAGGGTGAGGTCTCTGTACGGATAACGAGCGTTTCGTGTGTTTGTACAGTAATTCGAGTAGACCTGTCCAGCATTGTCCGTTATCACGGTGTAGTCGACAATCTCGTATAACAGAGGTCGCGGGGATAGTGTCAATGCGGAGACGAGACGGGCTTTGCCGAGGGGTCAGCGCCCCGTCGTGGATGCTGCAGCGGCGCTTGGGCCGTCGCCTGTCCCTGCTCGCCCAATTACACACGGACAGCTCTGTGGCTTCTCTGGTCACTACTGCCCCTTTCTTGCCCGTGCTGAGACGCTTCCTGGGTGCGCCCGGCAGTCTGACTGCCCTGTTTGTCAGTGTGGCTTTCCCCCCTTGCGCCCCCGTCTCTCTCCCTTTTCCCTCCCGTAGCAACCACAAACGCAGCCCACTTTCCGCTGCGCTGAAGCACTAATACCAGACCAGTACGAGTACGGAGTACGGACGGGCCCAAAAAAAAGAAAGGACCAGTGCACTGTTTTGTACTGTCGTGGCCGTGCGCTTGGCGATTCGCACTCTTTTGCCTCGCCCACGTCCTTGCCGGCGCCCGTTTTCTTGCTTCAACCTCCTACTCTTGTTCATATTCTTGTAATCTTCGTGTCTTCCTTTGATTCCTCGTCTTTGGTTCTATCCGCGCGGCTCCTTCTGCCGTCACTCCTTTCCTCCCGCGCGAATCGCCCCCCCCTTCCCCCGGCTCAGCCGCGCATCAAACGCAATTTCCGCTCGACGCGACGCCGCATCCTGAAAATTACCAGACGACCAGCTACCATTTCTTGGACGACGCACTCGTCGAGGCATACCGAACCGCCTTCGTCTGCGATAATCTAGCCTCCGATACGATCCTCCGCATCTAAGCCATCGCTTACGGCCCGACTTCTTTTTATAGCTGCTCCGAGAAATGCAATAGTCAGACAACCGGACCCGCACTACCGACCACCGCCGGAATGGCATCGCCAGTCGAACCATCGACCTCACCCCATGAGGCGAGCAGCTTTCCCACGCCGCAGCCGGGGACATCTGTTCAGGCACCGCGCCCTGCTAGTATTGCGTCCTCACGAATGACCGACGTTGCCGGTGACGATGGCCGTTCGCCAAAGCCCCCCCAGAGTCCCGCCGTGACATCCCAACCCGAAACAACCAGAACAGCGGCTTCTTCCAAAGGCGCACTATCCTCACAGTCGACGCGCAAGAACTTCGGCGCCGGGCGACAGCCCAAACGCGGAAGTCTGGCCAGCTCCGCCGGCGGAGCGTCGACAACGGGCAACAAGAGCCATGTTCCCTCCCTCACATCCAACGCCTTCTTCCGGCCCATGAGCTCGCAAAAGCTGCAGGCCCAGCGAGCCGTGGCGAAGCCTGCCGCGCCTCTGCAGCCCATGCCGGAGCCAGAAAACTTTGACGAAAGCATGACGGATGCCGGCGCCAGCGTCATTGCCCCGGCCTCGCCCCCGGCCCCGTCGCATGCGAATGCGCCCGCCAGCCAGAGAGTCACCAGCGAAAGCTCGGCCAGGCCGCATTCGCGCGGCACAGAAATGGCTGACCAGGAGACGCTCGATCGCCTTACCGCAAACACAAGCCCTACCCAGGGCCACTTTCCCACCGGGAGCCTTACGGATAGCGTGCGTCCGCTCCAGGGACGAACCGGCAGCAGCCACGACCAACAACCAAAGAGCCCAGGCCCTGGAAAGTCGTCGAGATCCTTCAGATCCAGCTTTCTTCTGCCTGGTCGGACCGATCAGAGCCAGTCCGCTCGACACCGCAGCACGGATGGAGCCGAAAAGCTGTCGTCAGTCACCTCGTCGCCTCAGCTTCGCGCGGTGGACTCGCGCGGCAGACCAACAAAGACACAGACCCAGCAACATCACAGCAAACTGGGCTGGGTGTACCAGTACTTTGACGGCAATACTATTTTCTGCCTGGGTGGACGCTGGCAAAATGCCAAGCACCGGCCCATGAACATTGCAACCGGCATATTTGCGCTGGTCCCTTGCATTCTATTCTTTGTGTTTGAGGCGTCTTGGCTGTGGCACAACATTTCGCCTGCGATACCCATCGTCTTTGCATACATTGCATGCGTCTGCATGTCATCCTTTATCCACGCATCCGTCTCCGACCCAGGTGTAAGTACACGCACAGCGCGCCCTAATAAGCATGCACTCTTCCTAACACTGCCCAGATTCTGCCGCGAAACCTGCATCAGTTCCCACCTGTCGAAAACGACGACCCCCTCCGACTAGGACCCCCCACCAACGACTGGACCTTGGTCAAGTCGGCAGAAGCATCAGCGGCAGCCATGGAGGTGCCGGTAAAGCACTGCCGTACGTGCAACATATGGCGTCCTCCTCGTGCCCACCACTGCCGTCTTTGCGACAACTGCGTCGAGACACACGACCACCACTGCGTCTGGCTTAATAACTGCGTCGGCAAGCGCAACTACCGATTTTTCTTTGCATTCATTACATCCGCGACAATCCTGTCGCTTTTCCTTATCGGCACAAGCCTGGCCCAAATTCTCATCTACAAGAACCGCGAGTCCATTACGTTTGGTCGCGCCATTGACCACTTTCGTGGGCCGTTTGCCCTGGTCATCATCGGCTTCCTTGCCTTTTGCTATCCTGCGGCACTACTGGCATACCACCTCTTCTGGATTGCGCGCGGCGAGACGACGAGAGAGTACGTCAACTCGCACAAGTTTGACAAGAAGGAGCGGTATAGACCTTTTAGCCAGGGTAACCTGTTTAAGAACTATATGGCCGTTCTATGCCGGCCACGCGGGCCGACGTACTACAACTTTAAAGCCAACTATCGCTACGGCGACCAGCGACTAGGCGTGCGCCGCGACCAGCGCCCCAGGCAGAATTCGCAGGGCATGGAGATGAATACCGTGCAAGGGTCCTCTCGCGGTTTCCAAGGCCCCGTCTCT
This sequence comes from Lecanicillium sp. MT-2017a, assembly GCA_003056585.1. Taxonomy (NCBI): domain Eukaryota; kingdom Fungi; phylum Ascomycota; class Sordariomycetes; order Hypocreales; family Cordycipitaceae; genus Lecanicillium; species Lecanicillium sp. MT-2017a. Next base: position 21,302 of record PXYN01000354.1, read on the forward strand.
CTGCGCGGTGATAGCAGAGCCTAAGCTGGCAGCACCTCCATTCATTTCTCTCCTTTTATTTTCATCTACCACCTGTTCGCCCTTACATATTTTCTTGTCTTTCTTAGAGACGTCTTTTTCATGAGCGAGCGTTGTACATTTTGGTGGTGAGCTTGGAGTTTTATATTGTATGATTTGCCCTCGTCATAATACCCCCGGGCGACACCTTGGCATGTATTTTTCTTAATGTAATAAATACATACTTATACATAAATTACTCTGCTATTTTAACTTAATCTTTTCCCGTCTGCGACGTTAGATATAAGTTTGTTTTTCTGATCCCAGAGTCTTGTCTAAGCGGGCGCAAGTACCGGTGCCGTCGCACGCCGTCCGTTAGTTCCCGAACACGTGATTGCGAGAGCCAGAGCTCCAAGCATTGGCCAATGACATGCTCGCAAACGGCACCACGCTGGCTCTTTGCTTTCCCTAAACGTCATTCCCACCTCATTTTCTTTGGAGAAACTGCCTTTCTGACCTACCCAAGGAAAACACCTCTGACTTCCATCCACGAACAAACGCCAAAACCCTTTTCGCTCGATTTTCGAAGATATACCCTGCTGAAAAATGGCTTCTCACGTCACCCGCCGCCTCTTTTCGACCACCGCCCGTCGCTTCGCCGACGAGTCGCTCAAGAACGAGTCCAAGCGCAACCCCGAGACCTACGTGCGTTCCATCTCTACATTCCCTTCCCTCGCCATCCTGTTTCCAGGCGGGGGGGGAGGGAGGTACTCCAATTGAAGGGCGATACATTTATATGGGCAATGATGGAGCGAATTAACTAACGATTTGTTTTCTGTGTTTTTAGATCCTCGGTGGTGTCATGGTTGCTGCCCTCGGTGGTGCGGGCTTTTACTTTGGTAAGCTTTTTCTCTTTTCCGCCTCCCATTCATTGGCGTCCTGATCGACTACTTGCTTCCTTGCTTGGACACAATCGCAAGAAGACGATGCTGCTGCGCTCTCTCCAGAGACGGAAAAGCCTTCGCAGCGCAGCAGATTATGCTAACCATTTCTCCCCTCTCTCCAGGCCGCTCCCCGACCGTATCCACCTCCGAGTCCAAGGTCAGCATCGCCAAGGACGGCATGCCCTGGGAGTCTGAGCACCTGGGCAAGTACAAGTACCACCCCGGCGGCGACCCCAAGTCGACGCCCAAGGACGCCCCCAGCGCCCTCAACACCGTCGTCGTTCCCAACGTCACCATGTCTGCCGAGCTGCACGAGCAGTACAACAAGTGGGGCAAGGACGGCTATCCTTAAGCGCGTTGTCTATGATGCCTTTTTTTTTTGTTGTATTTGGCGAGAAGACAGACAGGCGGAGAGGGATGGGTGGACACGATGTGTTGTATAATTTAAAAACTAGTGAAACTTCTTTTCAAAACAATTGAAAAATGTACCGGGGAGGGAGGTTCTCTCCTGTAAAACTATCAGATCCAAGCGATGTTTGATTGAATATCAAGTTCTTATATTCAAGTATCGAGTGAACAAGCATAGTTGAAAAAGTAAAAAAAGGCTTAGAAACTACTGGTATAAACAACCCTATATCCCCATGAGAATTGAAAGTAGGAGACAAACAACATGCATAACAAAACGGCCTCGCCTCGTCGCCATGAAAACCCAACGCTCCGCCCATGCTAAAAACAGATATAAAACTCCGCATTTCCCTACATATCGCCCAAGAAGGAGAATAAAAGAAAAAGGATAAAAAGGAAAAAAAAGAAAAGAAAAGGAAACAGCTGACAGTCGACATCCGCCATAGCTCTACGCTATCAACTCATTGACCTCGTCAGAAGTATAACCAAACAGAAACAACAGATCCAGCAGGCTGTTCCCGTTGAGCCTTGCGGCGGCCTCCATCTGCACGCGCGGCTTGGCGTTCCACGCGACGCCTAGGCTGGCCTTGTCCATCATGAGCAGGTCGTTGGCACCGTCGCCGACGGCAATGGCCTGCGAGAGGTCAATCTTTTCCTTGGCGGCAATCTCCAGTAGCAGGTCGCGCTTGCGCTCGCGGCCGACAATGGGGCCCTTGGCCTCGCCCGTCAGCTTGCCATCGCGGATCTCGACCTCGTTGGCGTACGCATAGTCGATGCCCAGCTCCTTGGCGAGCCAGCTTGTCAGCGGCTGGAAGCCGCCAGATAGGACAGCAGTCTTGATGCCGAGGCGCTGCAGGGCCCTGATCAGCTCGGGGACGCCCGGGGTGATGTTGAGGGTCGGCTGAAGCTGCGCAAAGATGGACTCGGGCAGGCCCTTGAGCAGGGCGAGGCGCTCGCGGAAGGACGCTTCAAACTCGAGCTCGCCCATCATGGCGCGGTGCGTGATTTCGGCCACGCGGGCACCCAGGTCGGCGGGCTCCTGGACGGCGTCGGCGAGGAGGTCAATGACTTCCTGCGTGATGAGGGTGCTGTCCATGTCAAAGACGACGAGGCGCGGCTGCCTGCGCCACACCGTCTCCTTTTGCAGCACCACGTCGACGTTCCACTCCTGCTCGAAGCGGTATATCATCTCGTGCTTGCGCAGCTCAGCGAGGGAGAGGTATTCCGACGACGGGGCCGGGGTGAGCGTCAGCTCGACCACGCGCGGCTGCTCCGGGTGGTCGAGGCAGCGATGCGACGAGTGCGGCTCGTCGGCGCCGTCGGGCAGGGGGAACGTGGACATGAGGTGCAGCAGCGACGTTATGCACAGGGGCGACACGTAGGAGCCGTACAGGTGGTCGAGCTTCTCCGAGTCCTGCGTCGGCGGCTCGAGCGGGAAGGCGTCCATGTTGGTGGTCGGTGCCATGTTGGCCGGCAGCGACTCGCTGCTGTCGGCGAGCACGGACTTGGAGGGCGACGCCGATGCCGACGCGCCGTTGCTGCCGTTGCTGGCCTTGTCGGCGCCGCCCTTGTAGAAGAGCGTCACCACGAGGCGGTCGACGGCGCGGCCGCTGGTCGAGGCGCAGTTGTGGTGCGAGAAGCTGTGGTTGACGCCGCTCTCAACGATGACGGGCGGGCTGTCCTCGGACGGGATGCCGCGGAAGGGCAGGCCGGGGGGCTTGGGCGACGCGCGGTGAGGCGCCTGGCTCTCGACGACCGTGTCGATGCTGTGATGAGGGTCGGGCTGCAGAGGCTTGCGCAGCTGCTGGTGGTCGCTGAGGTACGAGTTGCTGCGCATGCCGCTCGTCAGCTGCGGCCGGCGGGCGGGTGCGCGGACCGGGCTCGCGGGAGTTGGTTCGGCCATGATGGTGGTTTTCTTTGGATGCGTCGAGTGGTGAGGGAGAAGGCGATGGGATCCGGGGGAATCGTCCGGGATGCTCGGGTTGAAGCTGTTTGGGCGGTCGGAAGGTCTGACGTTGCTACGAGGACTGCAAACACCGCAAACGGGAACAAAGGCTTTGTCTCCTTCGTTCTCTCTTTTTTATTAGAAGCAAAAGTATTTCACGCAAGAGATCCGCGCCTTTTTTTTATTCCCCTTTCTCTCTCTCGACAAGATCCGCTGGCGCGCTGACTGGCTTGCTTGCTTTTAGGAGAGCAAGAGGATGGTTTGTGTCTGTTGGTGCTTTGCGAGACGAAGGGGAAAAGTCAAGAGGGCTGGGCTCTTGGCACAAGGAGAGTCATTAACAGACGGCGGGGGCCTTTATTGGGAGGAGGAACACCGGCGTCATTTTTTTTCCCTTCGTCTTTGGCCGGGCCTGTCAATTGGGGGGCCGCCCCGCCCGCCGTTAGGGTCCAAGGGGGGGGGGGGGCCCTGGCCAGGGTGACAGCCAGCCCAACGCTGCCGATAATGTATTCGTAGCGTCACACTGGCATGGGATGGCCTGGTTGGGCGCCCCGAATCGCCTGGAAAGGCAACTAGCCTGTGCTAGATCTAGCACCCACTAAGCCTAAATGGCGTCATTCCCAGCGCCCTGGTAGCGGCCTTGCCCTTTCTAGATTGCCGTGCACATCACCAATCTGTATGGTGCTTATGCTGCTCTTTTAGTCGGCTGAGGGCGTTTTTGTTCGTAATAAGCGCATTATAATATGCAGTAAAAAACTTGGAGAATATTTTTAAAAATTATCCATCATGTTCGCCTGCTTTCGCTTATAGTGTTGGTACCACACCGCCCTATTTCCACTGATTTGACCATGTGCAGAGTTGCTTTCCACCAACCTACTGAATGCATGAAAAGAGAAGAGTCCATAGCAAAGTACCCTATACTGCCCCTAGACTCATGAGTCTTCCTATAGGCGTATCTCAAAAAACACCAATTAATATGATGTGGCGGCCGGGCACTGTAGCGTGATGGGAATATTGCTACTGCACCACAACACGTTTATTTACTTATTCACTTACTTATCCCGTTATACCCAAAGTTATTACATAATAATCGACCGTTTTAATCTATTTAAGTTTTTGCTGGAAATTTTCAATACATTTTGAGCCCAGAGCCACTGTCGAAACAACCCACGTAGTCATCGCGGCGAGCTACACCTACTCATGGAGCTTGTCAAGGTGCGTGAAAATATTTCCGATGCATCATAACTCATTTTTAAAGCGCGCTACGGCTGTGAGGACGTTTCATAAAATAAATGAAAAATCGCGTAAATAATTACAAGTCCTATGAAGAGGCGAGAACCACAAGGGTATTCTCGGAGGCAGGGAATATCCTGCTTTGCCCACCATAAGCTCCTTGGAATACAATAAAGCATTTAAAAGGATATTTAGGCCTTTTAAATGCGAAATAGAAACAAATTGGCACCGTCAGGCCTTCAATTGCGTATGTGGGCGAGGAGTGACAGGTTGCCTTGCGATCGCCTTTCACAGGGTGGGAGCCATTTTCGTCAGCGAAGAAACTTGAAAACTAGGCATCATTACATGCTCAAGTAATCGATTAAAGCTGCCTCGGCCTAGACCGGCTTGCGAAAAGTCAAAGGATTTGGCGGGCAAACGTGGCAGCGGGAGCCGCTAGGAGCAACTACGCGTCCATAGAGCTAGCGTGCAGCGATGAAGCCCAAAGTCGGTGAACAAGATTGATTCAAACAATGTGAGTGTTCATATGCCATCAGGTCGAGTGTCCTTGGGCCATTGTGACTCTAACCCGGGCCGTTCGGCAAAACAACACGAAGCCATACAACATGAAATCGGCATAGTACATCCGAGCTCGCTACAGAGCGACGCTGTGGTCCAGAAGGAACGGCCATTGTAACACAATATTGATACATTCACCAAACTACATACTTTTCTCTGCAAGAAGAGCAAAAAGAGCAGCTTGCGAGGCTCGTAAGCAGTACTGTACAACCATCAAGTGGTGAGGCTACACGCGCGAGGCTCCGCAGGATTGCGACACTGCAGCTTTTCCACTGCAGACGGCCCCGTACGTGTACTCCACACTCCAGGCCTTGCTTGCTGCCTTATTCAGTACGAGGATAGCGTTGCATTGCAGGATTGAGAGCGACGGCCCGACTTTTGTCAAGGTGGCAGAGATAAAGACGGCTCTCCTTTGCCGCGGGGCGCGCCCACATGCTCTGGCTGCCGTTCTGCAAGGAGCTCGACGCCCGCTCGGCGACGAGGAAAAAAAGGGCAACACGACGCATGAAACCTTGGCACGGACCGGGTTTTGCGGCACCGCGTCCTGCTTGCTGTTACCGTTTGCTGGTGTATTGCTACGCTGACGAGAGCCGATGTTGCCGTGTCTCGACTGCGCGAATGCTACTTTGGCGTGCAGTGATCGATTTAGGCCCCTTCTCACTAGCTCTCTTGCGAATAGCCTACGTAGTCGTCATGTCATTGCCGTCTCTCAAGCAGAGAAGCAACTGCACGGGCCGGAGGGAAGCTGCTCATATGTCCGGTTAGCGGTGTTAGTGCAGCCAAGCAGAGCAGCCAGGGCCGGAAGAGGGGGCCCCATTGCCGACCTCCCGCAAGCAGAAGCGAAGAAAGGATGAGATCATTGCAGTATACATCCGCACGCCGGCCCACCCAAAACAGAGGCGGTAATTTCTAAGCTAAACAACGCGTGGAATCAATACGCTTGGGGCGGGCGCTGGACTAAATGTCATACAGCCAGAGGAATAAAAGCTCGCCCGTGCCTAAACTGAGCGCCGCCCCAGAATTATTGCGAGCTTAAGACCCATCAAGTCCATGGTACATGGCGGCTTCATAGAAACTGGGCGGCGATGATTGTCCACGCTACTTGCCGATGGCCCCAGCCGGGCCGTCGCCAACCAATCACATGGCCGGACCTGCCATCGCGGAAGCAATGGCGTCGATGTCGTGATCAGTCCCTGACACCACGCAAAACTCACCAGTGGCCACCAAAGCATGCGCAGCATTTTCGCCAGCTTGGTAATAATCGGAGGGGGCGCGCGCCCAATGCCCCGGGATTTGCGGTATGATGTGCTCCAGTTCTCCGGCCTTGTTGTATTAGTGAAAATTGCTGCCCCAATTACTAAGTATGGCCCTCGCCCTCCTCCTTGTCCTATATTGTTAAAGCACCAACCCTCCCTCACTACCTTACCCATACTCTCGAGACTGTATTTGTCGTAATCCCGATTATCAATAATTCGTCTGCCCACTGCCTGTCGTACCTTTCGACTTGCTTCTGTTCCTATCAACACGGCAGACTCGCATTCACAGTGAAAAAGAGAACGCCGCCCGCCTCTTACACCACGCCACGAACCACACCAAAACACAAAAACCCAACCACCAGGAAATTGTGGCTCGATACACAGAAACCTTCACCTCGCTGGTCTTGACCGTCCTCATCTCCTTCTTCATCATGACGCAGACCTCTCCACAGCTGTCCATGCAGCTGCACGACGACAAAATGGACCACAACGACATCGAGTCTGGCTACGTCTCCGGCCAGGACGGTGAATCACCCGTGCAGCAATCGCCCTCGCCTCTCATCTCCCTCAGCAAGGCACACGTCGAGTACCTGAACGACCAGATGGAGCCCATGCACCCCATGGACATTCTCCGCTTCTGCAAAATCATGTTCCCGAACCTGTACCAGTCCACCGCCTTTGGCCTCACCGGCCTCGCCACCATGGACATGCTCTCCAAGATTCAGGAGGAGAACCCCGGCTCCAAGACTGTCGAGCTCATCTTCCTCGACACCCTGTACCACTTCAATGAGACCTATGAGCTCGTCGACCGCGTCAAGGCCCGCTACCCCAACGTTCCCGTCAACATCTTCAAGCCCGACGGCATGGAGACGGCAGAGCAGTTCGAGGAAGTCTATGGCAAGGAAGCTTACCACGTCGCCGGTGAGCTGTACGACTACCTGGTCAAGGTAGAGCCTCTCGAGAGAGCATACACCACTCTCAACGTTGCCGCTGTCCTCAACGGCCGTCGACGCTCGCAAGGCGCTGCCCGCGGATCCATACCCATCATCGAACTCGATGAGGAGCGTGGTATCATCAAGATCAACCCTCTCGCAGCCTGGAGCTTCCAGCAAGTCAACGACTATATCAAGGAGAACAATGTCCCCTACAACGCCCTACTGGATCAGGGCTACAAGTCCGTCGGTGACTGGCACTCAACCGTCCCCGTCAAGGACGGCGAGGATGAGCGTGCCGGTCGCTGGAAGGGCCAGTCCAAGACTGAGTGCGGTATCCACAACAAGAAATCGAGGTACGCTCAGTATCTCCAGGAAGCAGAGGCCAACCGCCAGATCTCGGTCTGAGGCGATGACGCCCGTCGAGATTTCTCATAATGGTGCGCGATTTAAGCGGTTCTCATGAAGCGATGATTTTTTTGGGCATTTTATATCGGAGTTTTCTTTTCATGTTTTCGGAGTTTCACAGCCTGGCTCATTGGGAGGGCCTAATACAGCTGATCATCATGCCGGCGTTTTGATATCTCTTGTTTGTTTCGGTTTCGGCGTTCACCCCTTGGTGCGCCGAGATCGAGGAGAAGTACCCATAGACTGCTAGATAAGCAGAGCACATAGATGGAGAACCAATAAAAGTACAATAATTAATGAATATCGATGGTCCTTGCTGTAATTGTGACTTTGTGTCGTCGCGCAGTCGATGAAGTGACGTTCACCACTTGGGTGAGTTTGAGAGGGCGCCACTTGAGCCGCGAGAACGTGACCGCACCTCGGGCTACCCCTCACTCGCGCCTTGCCTGGCCAGTCAGCCCTGGAGTAATCGGGCACTCCTGCTGCGCGCGATTCATCAACATTATGCTTTGCTGACATAACTAAAATGCTTCTTCATCTGCAATTAATGTATGAAGTTTGGCGACAGTCCTCACTGTTGTGTACACCCCCAAGATCCTGTAGAGGATCAGGGCAGCATCGAGCTGTGCTGCACTGGCGCTCAACGGCAATTGATGAGGTTTGAACTATTTCTTGAGACACATAACGGCAAAGAAGATGGCATTAGCTCCCGAGATAAAGGCAGTGGTTGGTTTATATTTGCTGTATTCGGAGGGCGCTGGTTAGCTACGGAATAGAAGCCGGAAAGCAACCGTTTATATTACCTATTGTAGTACCTCGTCGCCGTATACTTTAGTAGCCTTGCCAGAGAGTAGTATAGCTATGCTAGTAGACTACTAGATAGCAAGAGATTATCCCTATCTGTATTATGTATCGCCTGCAAGAAGCTGTGTCGTTTATAACACAGTGCAGGTAAATCAGAGCGCCTAGGAAACGCTCCAATAAATGTACACAGCAGCGAATACAGCCTGACTCGAACTATGCAGCTCTACTACACTGCCAGTGCGAAGCATGGAGCCCTACGACCCGCAACACCCGCCCAGCAGCCCTGCTCGCGCGAATCCCATCCACGGCACCATCGCGCCGAAATACAGTAAACTAAGTACATGGGCATGTTGCCTGATGACCATTCTACAACCCTCGGCGAAAAAAAAGGGTGAACACTTCCAAAGAGGGCAAAAAGAGACGGCGAACGCGTCGCACGATAGCAGCAGGGTTCGAATCTACGACCGAAGTCATCAGATATCCTCCCTGCCTCATGTTGCTTGTGCCTCTATAACCAGGGTATCTGGCTTGGTCCAGTTGTCACCTACAGTTACCCGCAGATCTCCTCCACTCAATCCACATGTCTGATACGAGCGCCCGTCGACTGCCGTTCCGGACATCAACGGCGGAATCAAATTAATATACGAAACTGTACCAAACCTAATTGAGTCCGTAGAGGTGTGAAATACAAGACGCAATAGAGGTCCGAGTCCGTCCTTGCGCGCGTCAGCAAGCTCAAGTTGATTTGCCGCGACCAGTTCATGGCGGTGATCTACCAGGGGCGTCTGGAACCGATGCGTTAACGCCTCGGAGAGTATTCGATCATGGCACAAGACAGTTGCGAAGTGCCGAGCATAATAATGTTGGTTTATGTGTATACTAAGTCGGAGATCTAGAACGAGGAGCATCGTTGTGCCGCGCACGCATGTTTTGCAGCCCTCAGTCAATCCCCTGTTTTGCCTGTCCATCATCTCTTGGGCAATGCAGATCGTGACCCATGCAAATGGAGCAGCAGCGGGCAACAGGACGCACGAGTCAGCCGGCATTGCTCCCAGGCCTCTCTGTGTCCGAGCGCATCTGACGATGGCAGCGGATGAATTCTCTCATATATGCCGGGGGCGCAACTGCTTCTTGAATAATAATCTTCGCGGAGCCGAAGCCATCGAGCAATTAGACATGCCCATCTTGGCGTACCACGGCCATATACCATGTCGCGTGCTGGGTATGCCATCCAACGGGTTTCCCCACAATCGGCCAGGGGTTGAAGACTAAGACCGGACCTGTGCGTGCATTAGGAGTTCGCCGTTGCGCCACCCGCCACAGGGTTTTCAACTCTCTTTTGTCTCACGGCAATTGATGGTTCCGGTCAGTCTGAAAAGCGGAAATTTCTGCAAACTTGACCAGGAGAGGCCACAAGCCGGCAAAGGTGGCGCCCTGTGCGAGCCGGGGCAGGCATCCTGTTGCACTGAGACTGGTCCCGGCTGATTGGCAACGAGATTCCGTCTGAAAGGCGATTCCAATCGGCTGCCTACTGAAATATCCTTGCACGGAACAATGTGCGGTACGAGTTTTCCACTGTGCTTAGCCGCAACCGCCTCTACCGCCCGCAGTCCCATGTCACTATGTCTGCGCAGAACTCCACCATCACATGCGCCTTAAGGACTCTTCTACACCGTCGGCCTCAATCCCAACGCCACTCAGGTTTGGATCATATGTCAGTGCGGAGATTGGCGTTTTCGCTTAGCAGTAATAGGAGGAACTGGATTCGAGGGCTGAAAAGACTAGACGGTCACCGTTGAAGCCACAATATGCCAGTCCTCAGGACGAAAAATGTGCCATCCCAACCATACCTCCTCTCCTCCCCACCTCCAACAGGGTACGGGTAGCAGGAGGATGGGTCTTGCTCCACGTTTCCCTAGTGAATTGTTCATGGGGCGCATCTCGATTTTGACATTTTATTCTCCTGTATCCGCGCATGGTTGTGGCCCCTATCTTGCCCCGTTGCGTCTGTATATATAGTACCGCCTGGGACGGTGCCTTGTATGTGGCGTTGCTGTCCTCGGTCCCTCGTATATCAACCAGATGCAACCCCAGTCCCTTTTCTACTAGGGTTTGTTCTCCGATACACACATCCTGCGCGGTTGCCGGTTCATATCAGACTGATAAGCTTGCGGTTTGTGGGTTGTCGTCATGGCTTTACGGTTGCCTCCCGTCGCTCTGCTGCTGCTGGCGTTGGTTGCGACTTGCTTTGCAGCGCACGCAGAGCCGCGAGCGGCACTGGATGAAGCAATGAAGCTTTTGGAGGAGGTCCCTGCTTGCGCCGTAAGTCAAGTCCTAAACTGAGCTTACCGTTCTTACCCACATGTTCTCTAACCCTCTGCTGGTTCATAAATTTAGAAGCCATGCCTGCTAACGGCTATGTCAAATTCGACATGCTCGCTTGGAGATGTTCAATGCACCTGTCATGATGCTAAATTTGAAGCACAAGCAGAGAAGTGTATCTTGGCGTCTTGTACCTTCTCGCAGGCCTTGGGTAAGTTTGCTTCGCTGGCCCTCCGGCTCCTCTCCCCTCTGTCTTTCGAGTGTACCCAGTCGGCTGACCTCGCGACCCTGCAGCCACGAAAAATGTTACTTCGACAGCCTGCGGAGCGCCTATCCGGGACAAGTCTGATAACTACAGTGCCATGTCAATTAGCCTCGGGGCAATCACTGTCTTTCTAGTCATTGTTCGAATCCTCTTCAAACTCTTTGCGAGCTCTGCGCAATCTCTCGGTCCTGACGACAAGGTCATCCTCGGCACACTGGTTCTTCGTGTCTCCTGCACGGTCATCAACGTGGAGGGTCTGGCAGCACATGGCCTAGGTCAGGATGTGTGGACGCTGCCGATGAGTACATTGACTTCGTTTGCCATGTGGCTATACATCATGGAGGTTCTCTACCTCACGGAGCTTTCTTTGATAAAGCTCAGTCTGTCTCTCTTCTACCTCTGCATTTTCCCAGGAGTCAACATCCGAAGACTGCTTTGGGGTACGGCGGTTCTGAATATCCTCTTTGGTGCTGCATTTGTCATCACTGCCATCTTTCAGTGCTCACCTATCAGTTACTGGTGGACTCAGTACACAGACGAAGGCGCTGGAAAGGGAAAATGCATAAACGTCAACGCCATGGCTTGGTCTAACGCGGCCATCAGTGTTGTCATTGACGTACTGATGATTGCGATTCCGCTGAGCCAGATTAGCAAGCTACAACTTCATTGGAGAAAGAAGCTTGGTGTGGTGATTATGTTCTTGATCGGCGCATTGTAAGTGCCCGGCCCGCGAAAAACAACTATATCAGCGTCGCTAACTTTCATGGCAGTGTCACGGTTGTATCCATTCTCCGTCTCCGCTCCCTTGTTACCTTTGCCAATTCGACCAACCCGACTTGGGATCAATGGGAGATTGCCTACTGGTCTACGATCGAAGTAAACATTGGCATGATCTGTACTTGCCTTCCGACCCTGCGATTGATCCTCTTGCGACTATTCCCCAGAATTGTGGGAACCACAGTATCCTCATCACAGGGCGGTCCTTCGGCTCGCGACACTAGAGGACAAAGCATCCTCCGCTCCAGGTCGTCGTCGCACAGCCATGCAGACCATGGGCTATCCGACTTGGACTTTTCCAAGGGAAACCACTGGCAAATCCATGGTGAGTAAATTGTCTTGTTCTAATCGTCTTGTCCGAGGGACCAGCACTAACAGCTACATTCTGGCAGACCAAAAGACAGCTTCTGATTCTGAGGGTTCTGTACCTGCCTACGGCAACGGAAGAGTGTAATAATGTATTTAATCGAATTTAGCGACTTGGCGTGCTTGGAGAATTAGGGATAGGTGGGCGTAATTTACTTCACGGTTAGGTGCCGTTGCTCGACTTTACAAACGACTTTACACAATCGAGTGCTTTACTATTCTTTGCGAAATTAGTGTAAAATAGGATATTATAATCTTAGCAGTTGATTGACCATTTCATGTGTCAAATTATCTACGATATGGATTCTGATCTCATGCTGGCCGGCGTGTGCTCATGTTGCACGGTTCTGATGCTACAGTACTCGCCTCGTCGTAAATGATAGGTTTGGAAGGCTGCCACAAACATATACAGTTGCACGAACGGCTGAATCAAATGGCCAGTATGTGTTGGATCTTTTATATAGACTGCTATCTGCGCTGTTTCTCTGCGGTCCTCTCTCGCTTTACAGGGCTTACGAGAAGGCATCGTAGCGACTATAGCTGTAGCTTTTGACCCGACATCGTAAAAGCTATTTGAAACATAATTTTCAAACAAAAAGGACAAATTACTTTTAGAATTCATATTCAGTGACATGTTAAGGGCAAGTGAGGCGTCATTTTCCCTAGCCGCTGTGCAACATTGTACAATGCGGCTTCCCGTTAGGATGGGTAGCATCAGTGAACTTCCCCTCTCGAAGAAAAGGACATAAAAAGGCACATGGATTCGCAGGTTTTTGGACAGATGGAATCATTCAGAGTTGTATATTGCTTTGTAGAAAATGGTAAAGATTAAGAACAAGAACCGACTTTACCTCGCAGTTACGGGCAGCCGACTAACAGACCGCACACCTAGGTAAGCAGCACCAACCCACCAGTAGCTTGAGAAGGGAAGCCCACACAGTCCGACTTACATTGTCACTCCGGCAGACTCAACTGGGGATTCTTAATAGGCCCCAAAATCGAAGACAAGTATATCAACGAGGGTATACACGTTGTCATCGTCAAGGACCAGGCCGGCCAGTGGCGCTCTCAGTCAACAAACACCCAAAACGTACAGAGCGTCAGGGGCGTCTTGGCCAGGGTCCTATTTGCCAAGATTGAGGACGACCAGCGCTTGGTCGAGCTCCTCCACGCCACAATCGCCAGCACCGCAGCCGACGACAACGGTGATGCTGACGCTGACGCGACGGCGGCGAGCTGCAAGTGGGCGGAGGCGGTGCTGGCTCGGCTCGCGAGCGACGGCAAAATCGTCGGCACGGCGCAGCTGGACTGGGAGAAGCTTCACCTCGTGGCAAGGGCTTACGTGGGCCAGAAGATTGCTGAGGAGAGGTACCGCGAGGAGGAGAGGATGGTGCTGCCGACGCCGACGTGGGATATGCTGACTTGGAGGGAGTTGGCGCCATAGTTTTGCTGCTGTTATTGGGTTATGATTGTTTGCCTGCCTTTACATAAGTATCGTTTTTTATTTGGAGTTTGCTTCAGCTTTTATAGAGGAATTAGAACTGTTTTTGTTTCAACATGTTTGTGAATCACAGACTGGCATACCGCGTGCTACATGTCGCCCGCTGCTGGGACCACAGTGAGCCACAGGTAGCTCATTTTAAAATTAAAAAAGTCACATTGAATTCAGAAAATTGCAATAGAACTTTTTCCATGACTAGTTGCAATGAAAATAATATAAAGGTGCCCAGGTGGCCCTCGTACATCGACGGCAGTCGTCGTGTAAGTAAACCCACCAAAACGGCTGTATTTGAAACTAAACTTTTTTCATCAATCTCGCACCACCCGCCCTCTACTGTACACCAACATTGTCTTGTAATTACGCGCAACACATACTCTCAATGCACTCCTTGAGTCCTCTGCAGCCGTTCTACTGCCTTCATATTTAACTGTATAACGCCATTGGATACCACGATAGCCGAAGACACGCTGCACCCGCCCGTGCCATCCAATTTACCTGGAGACGCTCACACGCAGCCTCTGCATGAAACCGCACACGCTCTAGTGAAAGCAAGGATTAACGCACCGTTGCATTCGCCAGCGCAACGACACATACACGGCAAATCACCATGTCAGGGCCGGCGGCAGCAGGGGCCTTGCCCGTGCTTCCAGCTGGATTCAATGATCGCAAGGCCAAGATCCTGCAGCAGCTTGCGGTGCCCGATGCCGACTACTCGGATGCCTCCCCCAAAGGCTCCGTTGACGAGGGTATCCGCCCGCTGCTGGAGCATGTAAATGCTGCTGAGGGATTTGTTACGACGAGCAGCTGCGCCGGAAGGGTTAGTGTGTTTGTGGAAGGACGAAAGGTGGCTGCTACACCTGCTTCGGAGGGTGAACCCGACGCTGCTGGTGGTGGTGCTGCTGAAAGGCTCGCAGGCGTCGGGGGCAAAGGAGGTGGTGGTACCTGGCTGTACGTCTCGCATGATCCTCACACAAGGGTTGGCGAGGATAATGTGGACTGGGTTGAGGAGCTTAAACTGGGCAGCCCTCACGGCGAATCACAAGACTGTCAAGGCGCTTTTGGGAAGAGATTAATCCACTTCAAGTTTGAACCCATGGTGAGTAGTAGCCGTCCCCCAAACAAGCTGCTAGAAAAGACAAAAGTCTTTCCATTCTTCTTTATTTACAGCGCTAATAATCCCAGATCCTACACGTCCTCACGGCATCTCACGCACACGCCCAGCTCCTGCTACGATGCGCACTGCACGCAGGCTTCCGCGAATCCGGAGCCGTTAGCCTGACGGCATCATCGTCACCAGCGGACCAATCACCAACCGCTACGCCCATGGTAGCGGTTCGGTCCATGGGTCTCGGCTTCGAGTCGCTCGTAGGCTACGCCGAGGACGACGGTGTCGAAACGAGCAACCGGCTCATTGTGCCGCCAGAGTATCTCGACGTCCTCATGCGGAAAGGCAACGAGAGGTTTGTGGAGAACACGAAGCGAATAGAGAGGTTTTCTGCTGCGTTTGCTGAGGCTATGCGTGGCCCTCTTCCCAAGAAGAATCCGGAGGGAGGAGAATGGGAGGATGCGGCCGCACGTAGAGAGAGGATGAAAGCTGAGGGACTGAGGCGGCAGGCCGCACTCAATGCAGAGCGGGCAGCGAAATCAGAAGCAGAGCCAGAGCCAGAGTCACAATCATAAATCACCTCATCAATATACCCCATATTCAAGCCACTCAGCAAATGGCAGAAACGTTGAACATGCAGTTGTTATAAGTCTATGCAGCCATTTTAGTCTCCTCGCTAATTCCGTAATATACACAATGCCGTGAAAAACCTCCCCTCCCCTCTTCGAAAGAGTCTTTTTAACCGTTTCAAAAAACCCTTTTCCTTTTTTACGACACAACCTTGTCCACCCACGTCTTCTCCAGCTTCTTCACCTCGGCCTTGAAGCTCTCCACCTCCTGCCAGCAGTCCAGCGGCCGGCGGTCATTCTCCCTCAGGCAGCGGATGACGTCGCTGCGCGCCTTCTCCACGCCCTCGGGCAGCTCGCGCACCGACTTGCGCTCCCCGAGCCGGCGGCGCAGCTCCTCAACCTCCTTGCTGACCGTGTACGTGCTGGGCCCGCTCTCGCCGTCGTCGTCGTTCTTCTTGGCGCTCTTGTCGTTGTTGGCCAGCTTCTCGTGTGTCTGGGCGAGCGTCTCGGACTCGCGCTTCTGCAGCTTCTTGAGCTCTTCGGCTACGCGGGCTTGGATTTGCTTCTCAATCAGCTTTGCACGTGAGGCGTC
Organism: Lecanicillium sp. MT-2017a; assembly: GCA_003056585.1. NCBI lineage: Eukaryota > Fungi > Ascomycota > Sordariomycetes > Hypocreales > Cordycipitaceae > Lecanicillium > Lecanicillium sp. MT-2017a. Next base: position 37,278 of record PXYN01000354.1, read on the forward strand.
GGTCTGCATGCGTTGTTAGCCTTTCTCTCTCTCTCTGTGGCATTATTGTCGCGACGATGGACAGCGAAAAAAAGACAATTATGCATTCTCGCTCCCAAGTATTCGTATCGTACCTCTGGGCTGGTCTGTAGCGAGTCCAGGACGGGCATGGAGGCGCCGGGAGGGCCTGAGCTGTTTTCGAGATTTGGAGTTAGCCGAGATGCCTTTGGCTGGCGGTTTGCCCAGCAGCTGCAATTGCGCGTGCAGCCGCAGGGAATTGTCGCTATACGTACGCCTTCCACTGGTAGCCTGATTGATCCGGTTTCGACGTGCTGGAACCCATGATGTCGAGCTCAATTGGCGCGGCAGGGGATATGTCGTCGATGATGTCGTTATCGCGGCCGCTCTGGAAATTTCCGGGCGGGTTCGGCACCAGCACCGCCAGGTAGCTTGGATGTTGATGCCTGAGGCCACCACTTTGTTTTGGTGCTGCCCAACGTCCATGATGCGCGTGAACAGCGTGTGACTTTGAAGAAATTTTTATACTGTTGCATTTATATGCAATTCGCATTGTATGTATGCTTTTAAGAGTCTATGGTTGCGGTAAATTACCTGTTGGTGAATTTGTGAGCGGCAAAGCGGCCATTGATGCTGTCGGGCGACGCTCGCTTATAGAGGGTCCTGGTATATCTGAGAATATTCACAGGTAATAATTTCTATTCCAATAAGTATACAGGTTTGAAAGCGAACGTTCCTCTAAAATAATTCGGCTAATGTAGGTCGTCCTTTAAAACGAACTTTGCCTCATGGCTGTGGTGGAGGCAGGCAGTCTAACAAACAAACGCCGTCTAGTTTGCGGCAAGCCAACAACAACACCAGCACGTTGATTTCATTGGAGCTGCGGTAAAGACCCTGCCTACGTAAAATAGAATTGACGTATTGTTCCCTGGAGATTCTGGTGATTTTTCAACAGTTTCTACGTCTCTCCGCTCCATCGCCGGATTCGCGTTGCGAGTGTCGCGGGAAGGCCTTGGCGGTCTCATTGGCACTCTGACAACGTCATGATTCCGCACGCTGGGAGGCTGGCTACGAAAAGCATCATGACCAGCACCAAGAATAAATCGCCGGATTTGTTCAGAATCATTCGATAAAGCTTCCTGAAGATGATGTCACGGCACAGTCACATCAGCGTCTTGTGCTGTTAATAGAACGGAATAGGCGAAGAGTTGCCCATGTGACGCCATTCCGGCCGCCGACAGGAATGCAAAAGACAATGGCCCCATTGTCGCTACGGACGGCATGGCATTCACCACACGGAGTAAACACGCTACTTGGGCCAGCCATCTAGAGGCCGTTGGCGCGCCTTTATGCCATTTCTCGGTTAAGACGGCGCGGGCGCACGGCACATGGTGATGCATCATGTCTCGTCACCTGGCCACGACAGGCCGGCGTCTCGCCACCTGCATGCAGAGTGTGTACGTCAACCAGAACCAATACTTGGATGCCATGCAGAAAAAATTGCGACGAACCAGAGGCTGTTGCAACGTCGGGGGCGTCAGACCACGTTTTCTCGTGCTACGTTGGATGATAAGCTGCGATTATGGCACGTTTGGAGGCGCGCATAAGAATCATGTCTGCGAGCCCCATCGGCGGCGTGAGGTGGCCCGCCGTCGACAGCTTGGCGGTCCTGCCGTGTAATGAAATTCAATATACCCAAAGCATGCTCCATTTTGCGGGCGATATTGAGGACGGATTCCTAGGGAGCGCAACGCAAGGGGTGCGGGAGCTTGCAGACAACAAGGGCAGCGGGTTCGAAAACGAGGGCGGCGAGTGGCTTAACCCGGTGCAGACCGGCCGCGAGAGCGGCATGCATCTGCGTGACATGATTTCGTGCGTGTTGAGAGGCGCTGGCTTGCGTTGGGTTGGAGCTCGTTGGAGGTTGTAAAAGCAAAATCGAGACATTGCAGAGATCTGAGCGTCGGAGGATGTGCTTTTTGCGCGTTCTAGTGGCCGCCGTGCCCACCCGCCATCCAGCTGGGTGTCGACATGTCCGTGATGAGGCTAGCCCGCATCGAGTTCTGCTGGTGCCCAAAACCCAAAACCCACGACCAGTCAAACCGGTGCAGCTGAAGAGATCGGGGGCAGAGGACCGGCGGAGGCGTTTTTAGTGCTCATGCAGGCAGGCGGGTTGGATGGCTGCCATTGGCCTTTGCCAAGCCACTATTCGATCGTCCGGCAGACCCCTGAACCAGAGCCTCCGCTGTGGCGGGTTTCAGGAAAAGAGCCTTCTGGAGGGCCGAGCCAGTGAGACAGCGCGAGCATGGTTTTCTGGGTCGTTCAGGCCCGTCTTTTGCATGCTGACTCTGTAGAATTGTGCCATTTATTGAAGCTGGCTTGCGGATGGGACGTTTTGTTTGCACGACTTTGGAGCTTTGTTTCTTTTTCTTTGTTGGGCTGCCCCCGCCCCGAACCCGGGCCAGGGCTGTGGTGTGGTGGCCAAACGGACGGCCGGCCGCGCCGTTACGTTACAAACGCGAGCTGCAGACACGAACAGGACTGGCCATGGCTGGTTGGGGGTTTCGACGGGAGGAGGGATTGAAGACCCTATTCGGATGACCTCTGCCCTTGGCTCATTACGTAGTATTCGTAATTACTCTCTGCCCAGACAATGGCAAGCCGTCCAAGGCGAGGGATGGAGCCTCTGCGTAATGAGGTGTTCAAGCAAAGACCCGTAGGCCTCTCTGGTGACGGTACTGGGCGAAATTGCGCTGCCCAGTTCCTGCCCAGTTCCTGCTCAGTTCCCAGTTTTTGGCGGGAGGGTCGAGCCGCACATAGTGGATGGGTACGTACCGGCCGGGGCAGCTGGCACCAGCTGGCAGCGGCCTTCCTCTTTGGCTCTTGACTGGTGGTGCGGCCATCGTGCCCCTGACAGCTGGCAGCCACTCACGCTGCACCGAATGCGGCCAAGCTCCCAGCCCCCCCTTGTTCCTGGCAAGGCACCACCAGTCCACACACCACCCCACCTTGGCACCACCACCATCCACCCAGGGGAATGGATGGCTCACAACGCCCGCCGCGCCCGCAGTGCAGTGCAGTGCAGTGCAATGGCCAGAGATGGAGAGAGAGGCTTGTCGTAATTGTACGAGTACACCGTAGCCCGCTCCTCTGCCCCGTGGTACCTGATACGATGGTAACATGTCGAACAACTGGACTTGTTCGTCTATTTTGCCCCTTCATCTCAGCGTACGGAGTATTGTTCGGCTTCTCCCCACCCTGCACGCACCTTATATTCTCTCTGTGCGCAGTGTATACGAGTACTACTCTTGCCTCTCTTTCTCCATCTGCTTCTTCGTGCTCCTTTCTACATCAAAAACCTTTTGAGTACCGCGAGACGGACTCAGGTACCCTGGCCCTAGCGTTGTGACGCCTATTAGTCGTATCCCTCGACGACCACTACGGCTAGTCCAGCACGGCCAAGTCCACCCCCTGGAGATCACCACCGCCCTCCCCGGAGAAGCAAGCCTTTCTCCTGTCCACAGTCGACGGCCCACGGCCCACGGTCCACGGAGCTTTGCTTTTCATTTCCTTTTCCTGATTCACTTGACGTCGAATCCCTTCTTTTCTTCTTTTCTCTCTCCAGCACGCCTCTTCCCTCGCTTTTGTTTTATTTTTACTCTTTTTTTATTTATTAAAAATCATCCTTGAGCGCCAACTGCCGCCGACGCCGTGTGCCCAGCCAGCTGCCATCTGAAACCTCCGCATCCGGCTGCAGTGCAAACGAAAACCGATAAACAAGAGACGCCCGCCCACGCTTCGCTCTCCCTTGCCCTTGCCCCTGCAACGGTCCGCCAGGCCAACTTCGTTTCTCAACGTTTCGTTTCTCCCAACTGCGCGACGACAATTTTTTTTCTTCCTTCGATCCGCATCATCATCTCGAGATCTGGGCCGCTGCAAGCCTTTTTCAGCACGGTTTTGTCGAGCAAATTCCGACTGCTGGTCAGCCCGCCCAACGCCACACGCGAAGAGTGCCTGCGGCCTTGCTGTGATTCACATTTGGGGCCCCTGTGGGTATAAACCACAACGAACGCGGCATTCCACCAGGTCTTCACCACCGCAACAGGGCCGCTCCCAAAACACTCGGTAGATCTCGTGTTTTCTTGCCTTCTTTCTTTCATCGCAAACACCCTTCTTCGCATGATGCTTTTCTGCGCGTCATTATAGTCTTTGCTGAACATCCCGTTTGCTCAGCTGGGCTTTCGTTGCCAACTTCGCGTCAACGCTAACTGAGAAAGCCTCCCTGGTCTGGAGGTGGACATTATTTCCTTCTTTCCGTCTTCTCTTCTCTCTCCATCTCCAACTCCATCTGTACGGAGTCCTCTCTTTTCTACTGTCTTTTTCCTCTTTCTCTTTTCATCGAGCCTCCCACTGCGCAGTCACGAATCGACGCGAGGGCACGCCCTCACCATAAACTTCAAGATGGATCTCGACCGCCACCCGCTGGCCGGGGCCGAGTCGTATAACCCGACCCCGGTTCTCAACATTCGCGACTCACCAAGCACAGAGGTACAGCAGCCTAGTTCAACAATAGCACCATACCACTCGTCACTAAATGGCGTCAACCAGCCGATGAATATGCTCTTCAGAGATATCTTGTGGTGGAGTTTGGGCATCGTCGGTCTCATTATACTTGCTGTCCGCATCATGGAGATTCTGTGGTCCAAGCTCCGCCAGGTGTCTGCCATGTCTGTGCCCCGAGAGAAGCAGGGTTACTGGAAGATTGCTCAATGGGGTTGGATGCCCGGCATGAAGAAGCACTTGATATACGCCCCGCTGTGGAAAAAGCGCCATAACCGAGAGTTTCGCTTGTCGTCAGCGATGAACGTCGGCACCCTGCCGTCGCGACTACACTTTGTTCTCATTTTTCTTTACCTGGGAAGCAATATTGCCTACATGTTTGTTCTCAACTGGGCAAACGAAAACCGATACGCCTTCTGCGCAGAACTCCGCGGCCGGTCCGGCGTTCTCGCCCTGGTCAACATGGTCCCTCTCATCATCATGTCTGGCCGTAACAACCCGCTCATCGCCATGCTCAAAATCAGCTTCGATACCTACAACCTTCTGCACCGATGGATGGGCCGCATCGTTGTCATTGAGACTCTCATTCACACCATTGCGTGGGCCATCCCAACAGTGGCTGACGGTGGCTGGGCCATGGTGCAACAGAAAATCGTCAAGAGCCTTTTCATCGGGTCTGGCACTGTTGGCACCGTTGCCATGCTTGTCCTCCTCGTTCTCTCCGTCTCTCCTCTTCGCCACGCCTTTTATGAGACTTTCCTGAGTATCCACATTGTGCTTGCCTTGGTCGCGTTTGTCTGCACATGGATTCACTGCACCTCTGCAAGCATGCCCGGTGGCCTGCCCACTCTCCCGTGGATCATGGCCGTCATGGCCCTATGGCTCGCTGACCGCCTCGCTCGTGTCATCCGACTCGCATACGCCAACTGGTCCGACAAGGGCTTCACCGATGCCCACTGCGAAGCTATGCCGTGCGATGTGACCCGCGTAACGGTTCGCCTCCCACGATACATGGACATCCAGCCCGGGACCCACGCGTATCTTCGCTTCTGGGGAGTCAACCCTTGGGAAAGCCACCCATTCTCCGTTGCCTGGGTCGAACACGAGACGACAAACACGTTGCCCATCGCTTCCTCAGAAAAGGAGCCTTTGAACGCTGTAGATCGTGCAAACGCCTATACAAAGGTGTCGTTCATTGTCGGCGCACAGACTGGTGTCACTCGCAAACTCTTTGACAGGGCTAGCCGATCAGTGCGCGGCATTCGCATCAAGGCCGCTCTCGAAGGGCCCTATGCAGGTCACCACTGCCTCGACTCCTATGGCCACATCGTACTCTTTGCCGGATCGACCGGCATCACACATCAAATCTCATATCTCCGCCATCTCCTCGAAGGATACAATGCGGGCACCGTCGCGACCCGTCGTCTTACACTCGTCTGGATTATCCGCGAATACGAATCGCTTGAATGGGTACGTCCGTTTATGGACACGATCCTGCGAATCCCCAACCGCAAGGACCTTTTGCGCATCCAAGTCTTTGTCACCCGCCCTCAGAACCCGCGCGACATTGTCAGCTCCAGCTCAACAGTCAAGATGTTTCCTGGACGGCCTAACGTGCGTCTACTCCTGGTCAAGGAGGTACAGGAGCAAGTTGGAGCCATGTGCGTGTCCGTGTGCGGACCGGGTGGATTGGCCGACGACGTGCGCGCTTCGGTCCGAGGCGTGCAGGGACACAGCGTTATTGACTTTATCGAGGAAAGCTTTACGTGGTAACGACAAGCAAACTCGCCGTATATAAACCAAATTTTGTTGATGGATTGCATTTTGTGGGCGAGCGGCTCACTTCCAAACCTGTATATATGGGGGGATTTCTTTTTCTTTTTGAAAGCCTCTACTCGCAGTGGGCCGTAGAGGGTGTATAGACTTTGCATATATAACACACGACATCTGCCGTACGCGGCTGGTTGAATTTACATTGACATAACATCGATTCTGTCCCTTGAGTGGTATATCCAAATGCTGCATTATGTTGCCCAAAGTAGTGGTGTAAACAAAACTCCAAGTGGTATGCTATATTGCTGGCTCTATAATCTAGAATGTCCCAAACGCCCATATATGTCGCTGTAGTTTGCTGTTAAAAAAAAAAGGTCACATTCTACGCAGCCACCTGAAGAGCGGCACCAACAGCAGCCTCCATCTCGCCAAGGCCATCCAACCCACGGAAGCCCTCCTCAACCACCCAAGCCCTGCCCTTCTCCAGCGGGCCGCCGAGGAAGTCACACGCGTCGCCGACAACCAGCAGTCCCGGCGGCCGGCTGCCCTCCGCCTCAATGGCTTCGGCAACGCGCGCAAGCGTCGTGCGAATCACGCGCTGATCGGGGCAGCTAGCCCTCTCAATGACGGCGCACGGCGTCGACAGCGGCCAGAGCACGCGCGTCGACTTGTTGTCTGTCGTTGTCGTTGTTTCCTGGCCATCATCCTCCACCTCGACATGCGTCGTGAGCTCGTGCACCAGGCCCGAGATGCGATGCAGCGCCATCAGAAACACGACGGTCCGCGTGGGCACAAACTCGGGCGGCACCGGCGCGGCGCCCTTTCGTCCCGTGCCCGTGCAGATGAGGAGCTGGTCGGCGACGCCGCGCTGCGTGGCCGGCACGCCCGCAAACAGCGGCGCGGACAGCGCGCTGGTGATGCCCGGCAGCACGGCGACGCGGCCGCCCATCCCGCGGTCGCGGAAGTAGGCAACCTCCTCGCCGCCGCGGCCGTAGATGAAGGGGTCGCCTTGCTTCAGGCGCAGCACCGTCTTGCCCTGCAGCACGCCCGCGTGGGCCGACTCGAGGAGCTCGTCCTGCGCCTTTTCGGCGTTGCCGGGGAACTTGCGCGCAATGTGCACCGGGGTGCGGCGCGGGATGAGGTCCAGCACGCCCGCGGGGACGAGCTTGTCGGCCAGGATGAGGTCGGCGCTCTCAATGGCCTTGTGCGTCGCGCGGGTGAGGAGGTCCGGGTGGCCGGGCCCGCTGCCGGCGAGGATGAGGCGGCCGAGCTTGCCGCCGCCAGGAGAGGATGGTGATGATGCAGAGGGGAGCGTGCTGCTGCTGCTGCCCGGATAGGACGTGAGCAGGCGGTCGACGTCGTCGTCGGTGATGCCGGCGAGGCGGCCGAGCGGCCAGTACTCGCAGACCTGGCTCAGCCAGCGCATGCGGCGAGTCTTGGCGTCCTGCTCGGTGACGAGCTTGTTGAACATTGCGTCCTGGCCCAGCGAGTCGTCGAGGCTGTTGTCGCCGTCGGCGGCGGAAAACTGGTCCTGCTCAATGATGCGGCGGCGGACGTCACCCAGCCGGGCGCAGGCGGCGCCCAGGTTCGCCGGCAGCGAGGCGGCAATCTCGCGGCGGATGCGCGAGGCCAGCTTGCACCCGCGGCCGTTGGTCGTGACGCCCACCTGCAGCGCGCCGTCGGTGTGCGTCGACAGCAGGCTAAACGTGCACAGGTCCGGCGCGTCGACGACGTTGACGGGGATACGGTTGCGGCGGCAGAGCTGCGCAATGTGCGTGTTGGACATTGTCGTTGTGGTGGTGGAGGAGGAGGAGGAAGATGAAGAGGATGTGATGAAGACTGCGTCCACGACGCCGTCGACTTCGGCGCGGCCGAGGCGGAACAGGTCGCCGTCCTCAAAGGATTTCTGCTCCCATTTTACGCTGCCGTCGTCTAGCTTGGCTTGTAGGCCGTAGTGTAGCTCCGACGCGGCGGGGGCGATGAGGATCGGGTGTGCGCCCGCCGCGAGGGATTGCGTGCAGCGGGCGGCGGCGAGCGGGTTCGTGCCGAGGATGAGGTGGATGTTGTCTCGTGCGTTGATGCCGGCGAGGAGCGAGTTGGCAGTACTTGCCGACGGCGGCGGTGGTGTTGAGGTAGCGCTCCCCTCCATTTTTTACACTGCACTTGAGGTGGGAGAGGCTCTCTCTGACTATGGTGCGTGAATGGTCGTATTAGTCTAGGTCGGCTTTGTCGTGCACCGTGAATGGTGATGCTGGGTTGTGTTTGAAGCAGTCAATGGCAGTAAAGACAGTAAGAAGAAAAAGAAGGGAAGGAGTGAGGGACATGCACATTAAACGTTGACATTACAGTTTCGCCGCCCAAAAGGCTAACGGGCGACATCGCACACTTTTTTTCGCCCGCATCACCCAGTTCCGCTTCCCACATGAACAATATCACCCCAGTGTGACGCCATCCCGCCATGTGGGGGAGGCCCCGGTTATCGGCCAATCAGTGCCCCGCCAATGGCAACCCTTCCCTACCAGGCACAGCGCTGCAACCGCCCAAAACGTTTATCGGGCGGTCGCCCGGAGATGCGCAATTCGCGATAATGTTATCAGTGATTGATATCGTCGCCGTTACGATAACAGGAGAGCGGTTTTGGTACTGTACATGCATAGTATACCCAGGTTTTAAGTCTGGGATGCAACCCTTATTTTTTTCGTCTATTTATCGTCCGAGGATATATATCCAATCCAAAACTCCCAATAGCCAACGCCGTTTGATATGATGATTTTGTTGTACAGTGATGAGTGGCTTATCTTACAATGACATGTGATGTACAGTTGCGTCCCCTACTGACGCTTTTGCTGGATCTTATCTGCCTCCAGCTCGGCCTCGACTTCAACGTCGATCTCGCGGTCGATCTCGCGGTCCTCGGCCTCTTCCTCCTCCAAGAGTTCCTTCACCAGGTCCTTTCTCCTGTCTGCCTTGCTGGCTCGGCGCTCTCGCGGCGCATTCTTCTCATTGGCGCTCATACGCCCGCCATCCATGGTGACTTCCACGCGTCTCGGCTTCTTCGTATCGGCCGCCCGCTTGCCGCCGTCGTCGACTCCGCGGCCCGCTCGGACGGCCTTGGGCACCATTGTCTTTGCGCCAAGCGCCCAGAGATCGCCCCAGCTGGACTTTCTCGCGTCGTGATATGCCTGCTTGCTGAAGCTCTTGGGCACTGTCCAGCGCTCCATCTTGCCTTCTGCGGTGCACATGTCCATCACCACGTGTCCCTTGCGCTTGATTGGCGGCGAAAGAATGCGCGGGAGGCTTTGCATGTCTGGCTTTTCAGCGTCCTCATAGCCGCGGAACGCCTTCTCCGTTGCCTCTTTGCCTGAAATGCCACTGTTCTTGGCAACGCCGCGTTGCACTGCAACGTAACTAAACTCAACTTCGCCTTGTGTGTTGGCCGCCCTGCCTTGCGTCGAGCTCAACATTCTGCCGTAGAACGACGGTCGTACAAAGCGTTGGCTAAAGTGGCAAAAGTCCTTGCGGCCCTGGCTCTTTCCCGTTTCCTGGTACATGGGGCAGGTTCCGTGGTTCGTGCATGGTGCGATAATGTGGCCCGGTTCACGCTCGCGTTCGTACGCTGGGTTGATATCCTCCGCTGCTGCTTGTTCTTCAGACTGCCCGTCAGTCTTAAGCTTCAAGAATCGATTCAAAATGACATCTCTGGCGTGTGCAACTGCCTCAAAGCCACGAGGATGCGCCTTTTCGATCAATATGAGGATGCCTCCGTCCTTGTTCAGCAACGTCCAGAGATTGTTTAATACAGCCTGTCTGTGGTGATCTTGCTGTTCGTTGAGAAGAAGATGTGATGCGATAATCACATCGTAGCTTTTTCTCTTCTGTGGCGTCCCACTGCCATCCAAGTGCTCACCCTGCATCGGGCCTGAGTGTTCGTAGTCCGGGAGTCGGGGGAGGAACGTCGTATTTTGCAAAAACGTCTTGACGCGGTGCCTCAGTCGGTCAGAACCGACTACCACCGTCTTTTTTCCGGGAATCTTCTCGCCCTTGACTTCGCCTTTTTCTTTGAGGATATCCCACTCTGCCTGGACAATGTTCTCCCAGGCCACCATGCCTGCGCCGCCGGCGCCTGCATCGAGGACACTGAGCCCGGCTTCCGGCCCAACGCTCAGACGCGATTGGATCCATTTGCTGCCAACTCTTTTGCGCACCTCGCGAAGAATCGACAGTACCGAAGCGTAAGCGGGAGGCATGTAGGCGGCCAAAAAGGCGTCTGCCTCAATCTCCGTCATGTGGCGTCGATCCGGGGGGAGTCCAACACCGACCATGCGACCATTCCGTAGCTTTGCCGGGGTGGCGGGGGATGTAGGGAGGCCACGGCCCCCAAATGCATCTTCGGCTGCAGCCTTGACATGGTCAAGGTGCGAGCGGCTCAGAAGAGACGTTATGGGCCGGACAAGACGGTTCTGCGGCAGTAAAATCTCGACCGGATTGCCGTGAAAGCGGCCATCAAGAGAATACGGGTGATATCTTGACTCGCGGCCTGGTCTGCGCACGTCGTCTGCTTCTTCCTCGGCGTCCCACGTCTCTTCTTCCTCGGCGGCTGCAATCGCTTCAGCTGCTTTGGCCGCTTCTTCCTCGGCTTCTGAAGCTATGGCGGCACGTTCGGCTTCATTCTGCATTCGCTTGCTTTCTTCGAAATCCCGTTGCAGCCTCTGCAATGCGTCATATTCTCTCTGATTTCTCGCAACGACATCAATATACCCCGGAGCTTTTTGGGCAATCTCCCTTGCCGCAATCTCAGCAAGCTCGCCCTCGAGTTGAGCCGTGCCGTCTTCGTCCGCACTGCGTTGAACCTGGTATGCGATCTCTTCAAACTCGCCACCCTCTAGCTCGCGCAAGAGCGTTCTTTCATTCTGCGACCTGACTTCATCCATATCTGCGTGCGTGTCAATGCCTACATCTTCGGGTCCGGTTTCGCGAAGTGGCGGGCCGTATAATCGTTCGTAGAGTCGGTATTCTTCTTCGTTAAGGTAGCCGCTCGGGAGCGTATCGCGAAAGCGTTGCTTTACCTCACGAACCACTTTCTCAATTTCTTCTTCGGTTTGCTTGGCCGCGTTTAGCGCTTCATCCAGCCGCCGTTGCGAGATAGAAAAGTAGCGACATGATGGTGCCAGTCTCTGGGACAAGGACTGCACATATAGGCTGCGCGCCCGCCCAGAGGCTACAAGACCACTGCCATAACTTCTCGGTAACACGACCCTTGCGCCCCTTAAAGATTGCATTTTCTCGGTCGCCAATGGTGCGAAAAGAAGAGAAGGTTTGTTTGGCAAAAGTCTTGATCTTTTCTATCGCGGTGTCACGTGACGGTGGTCATAGCCAATTTCGCGCCTCTGATAGGCCGTACGTTTGGCAGTCATACGAATGCTCAGCAACTGTCAAGTTTTCAAGGCGTAGAGCAAAAAGAAGCAGAGATTTGATAGTTTACTACTGATGAGTACTTAATATTGTTCTACTTGTTGCGAATCGTGAAAAAAGGAAGTAATGTGCAGGTGGTTCCCAACGCCAGTATATAAGTCTACAGCCGAGCATGCTACTCGGAGCCCAGATCTGCCAGTGTCTTGAAGGTTTTTGGCTTTGCAGCGCCTGGCTTAACTGCTGTGCCGTTGACTATGTTCGCCTTGCTCGCCTTGCTCGCCTTGTTCTCGATATTGAACATGGACTTCTTTGCAGATCCATACGAGTCAATCTGAACCGATTAGCAAAATGGGTGGCGTAGAAGAATGTAGCAATGGCAGCAGCTTACCGTAACAAACGAGACAATATAAAGCCCGATGAATGTAACAATATGGTTGAAAATGGCGCTAATGTCAAAGTTCAGCATCGATCCGCCGCTACTGCGTCCCAGAGTGCGACCACGGTTGCCAAACGCCTCGGCCGAGCCGCCTCCCTCGACAAGCTTGGTGGCCTTGACAATAGCGCCGGACAGGGCAGCCGGGTTGGCGCCTGTTACGGTCTCTATGCACGCGCCGCGGTGGAATATCTTGAAAGTGGGCATGCTGCGGACGCCGTATGTCTGTCCTATGCTGCTCTTGTCGACGTTGACCTTGGCAAAGGCCATCTTCTTGGGGCGCGCGTACTCGGTGGCTAGTCGGTCAAAGTGAGGCCCGATCATCTTGCAAGGGCCGCACCAGTCGGCGTAGACTGTGATGTGTTAGCATGCGCTTTTTGTCGATGGCGAATGCCTGGATGGCGCGGGAAAGACGTACAGTCGGCCACGACGACCTGGGTGTCGCGGAGTAGCAAGTCCCACACCGCGACATCGTCTACTTTTTGCGCCATGTCTTTTGCTTATTCCTATCGGTGTTGTTTCTATGGTCGCTTGTTGGTGAGATGTGCGTCGTTGACGAGATGGGAACGGATGGAGTTGCCAGCGAACCACGTACTCGCGGTCGCAGTTGGAGCCTTATGGCAAGGGTGGGGTGGCGCCTTCAGGTGGAGTGCCACAGAGAGCGCTAGCTGACTTTGGCTGGTATCTCCAGCACCCGCGAAAGGGGAGCTCCCAATTGCACGAGTCCACGCGGAGGGCAGTTATTATAATTAATACTATTATTTAAGCCAATGCTGTTTTACTGGTCAGTTCTGTCAATTGTGTAGAAAACTCATGATTAGGTAATATTCGCGGCCCCCGCGTAAACGTTACTATCTGCTGACTGGCGGGAAGGGTCTCCATTTTATCTTGATGATACAACGAACAATCACCCATGTTATTAATGTCTTACCATGTACGCTTCTATAATCGCATTCTGATGACGTTTTAATCTAATATTGTTATTTAGAAGCGACGCCTTATACTTCCGAACCTTCTTGCGCCCCTCCACAAGCACGTCATGCTAAACAATCGTAACAGTTGTCCGTGCAGCAATGGCAGTGACTGGCCCCAAAGGTGGCATTGGCAAGCCACTCTCTGCCAGCGTGAGCAGTGACTTTACATCCGACTCGAACACCTCACTCCCTGGCAGCGGCTGTTCGGCGCGCTGCTTCGATGTTCGCAGAAACTTGGCGATGCCCACTCGTCGAAACTCGTTCACGCCTCTGCCAGTCTCCTTGAGCACCAGGGCATTGGATGCGTCGAGAAATAGGGCATGACATGGGAAGCACGCTTGGATGTCAAAAAAGGCATCGCCCAGAGAGGTGCCATCATTCAGGTGGATCTCGGAGAGGACGCCGTGGCCGATGGCGTCGACGCTGCCCGGTGCAGTATTGGCCGCAGCCTTGTTCATCGCCACCAAGGGAGCCTATGTCAACCGTTGTTAGCTGCCGGGGATCTATTTGGACACGATAAACTCACCGAGAGTGTCATCCGACCACTCTTGACTGCGCCAAAACGGTTCACTCCATCCACCTCCACCTTGCAGCTCAGAAACTCGGCGCAGATACGCGAAAAGTCAAGTGGTACAAAGCGCACGAAGCCGTCTAATTTAGCCCATGACCACGACGGTGCCCTTGACGGTGCAACAACCATTGCACTGCACAGCTTCTCGCTCCGCCTAGCTACAATGGCCCTTGTCGCATACGCCCATCCGAGTCCGACGCTGTCGCTAGTATCCATGCCGTCCCATATCTCTTCGGCCTCATACACACGCCAACATAGATCCTCAAGAATGTGCTTGCGCCACAGCCCGGCGTAGTAGTCATCGCCAGTGCGCGAAGCGACCATCGCAGCAAGACCAGACAGCGCAGGTAACTTGTCGCCGGCATGTGTGAGATGGCGCGCACTGTACGCCTGGATATGGCCTAGCCAGCCGCCGCGCCAACGGCCCTCGGGACTTTTCATGCGTGTAGAGAACCCTTCAATTTGGGAAACGAAGCTTTGACTCTCAAAGCCGTGCTCTGACTGGTGGAGTGCTTGGCGCTCTAGGACGGCATTGAGACTGAATACGGATGGGTCAAAGACGGAGCCGTCTTCTCCCAGAAAGTCTCGTTCGCATTCCCAGTACATCTGATCTGCCGAGTAATGTATGGTCCGTGGCGAGAGTAGCCTCTCCTGGAGCGTCCATCCGCGGCTGTTAAACGTCTCCTCCTGCACAGGGTCTAGGCGTCGCCCGAAGCTGCCAATATAGAAGCGCCGCGGTTTGCTACGCGTTGATGAAGGCATCCACTCTCCATGGATGATAATTCGCGAGGACTGGCCCTCCCATGAGGAGTTGACATGGACATGTTGGCGCATAGCGAGCCATTGTGTGCTTCGTTGATTACCTGCTGTGTAGCGCACCGGAGCGGCGTTACCAATAAAGGGCATGCCCGAGGACTTTGTCTCGGGCGAAAGGTGCGGCGTTTGTGAACGTTTTTTCCAGCTGGGAAAGCAGCCACCGCCACTGTCCTCTGACGAAGATGCGGCGATGGTCAAGTATGAGTTGGCATAGATATTCGCCATTCGCTCCGCCTCGCGTTCCCAGTCCTCTCGACTATCCTGAATAATACATAGTGAGTCTATCCATAAGTAGCGCACGCCGAGACGGCGGCAGACGTTCACGGCGTCAGCGAACGTCCGTGGCAAGTCACGCATCGGAATGCCAGACTTTCGCGCGCTGAGCGTGCCCGCAGTCGTCGTAATAACTTGCTTGCCACCCCAGCGATGGCTAAGCGTCATGTACTGGCCCTTCATCCCCTGGGGCTCAACCAGGCGAATATAGTCTGAAGCCTGGGAGACGTCAAGGATGCGCTTGGGCAGTGGCGCGTTCAAAAGACCCCTTGTCCGGCAAGAGGGCCCGTGATGCTTGTTGCAGGCGCGGATCCAGCCCTTAAGACGTTCGAAGCTAAAGTCGGAGTCATAATCAGTAGCCCGAAGCCGGCCAGGTATGACTTTGGCAATAGTTGCCTCAGCTAATGCGTGTAAGTAAGAGAGAGCCGGTAACTGCGAATAACGCGTATAACCCACCATCCTCTGCGCGGATTCGCAAATAAGTGCCCCAAAAGAAGGCATTTGGCTTCTTTTTTCCGCCGCCATAGTCACTTATTGAATGATTTCCCTCTGCTTCTAGCAACTGCGGCCCTTTACCAAGTCGAACTCCCAGCCCAATAAGCTGCAAAGGCCCAGTCCCTCCGCGGGAACGCCACCAGTTCCCAAAAATCCAAGGCCGAACAGAATGGTCATCTGCAAACGCGAATCCGGGCATCGTTGAGTCTATGGGATCTGGCCGAGTAGGAAATGCGGATTCAGTATCGCCAGGTCGATATCCTCCCATTAGGAAGTGTCCCATTACCTCTGTCCCGTCGGGCACAACGACATCTGGGTGATACTCGGTGGCGCCGCCCCGCGTGCCGCGACGATTTCGCGCATCGAGGCTCTTGCGCAGTTCTATTATCGCGTCGCAGAGTAACGTGCATAGTGCGCATGTCTCTGCTGACTTCTTGAGTGCCGCATAGCTGGGTTGGTGCGGCAGCGCGGCTTCCTCTTCACCGGGCAGCTTGTCAAACTCAATGGCGTTGCAATAGTCGCATTTTGGGTTGCTTATATCTACAGCCAGCGGGTCGGCGTACCATCTGTTCTCAAAATCTCGTCGTTTGGCAAACTCGGGTGACAAGAAGTGTGTCATGATGCTCTAAAGGCTATCACTCTGAATGGTAGCAATCTTCGCTCGCAACCTGCCAGGGCCTGTTCTCACGAAAGGTCCCCGTCTCACTGTGATAGCCCGCTGACAAGAATTTACGTCCTTGGAACCCCATTGCAACGAATTTCAAGGCGGAGGCGTACTTTTATTCTCCTGCAGCATGTCAGCGTCGAGTCTGCAGGAAATGTCTCCATGCGGCTGAGCATGCATACCCCACAAACATCCTAGTCGCGAGGGATCAGCTCTCACAAAGCCCCCATACATTGCATGCGAAAGCCAAGGCTTTTGTGTTGGGAAAAATTATGATATTTCGCAAGGCAGACAAGTCTCTGAGGGGAGCATTTCTCTCCTTGCATCAAACTTTGCCGTGAAAATTTGCCATCTTTGCAACGAACTGTCGCTCATGTAAGCGGCCATGGGGTGCAGCAGCTCTCACGTCCAGAACGGCGATGCCGCCCCCGATCCCGGAGCTCGACCTGTCGCTATTGGAAAAGCTCACGAAGCTTCTGCCACGGCACCTGAGCGTAAGCCCGTTTCTGCCGCCAGAAATCAAGCTGTCGCGCCAGCGTCGCGAGCTCAGGAAAACATTCCTATCGCTAGGCGGCTCTCGTTATCCGGCGCGGTAATACCACCATCGCAGATGGATGAATCTCAGCCCAATGCCATTCGTCTCGACCACAGAATCAGAATTAACCCCGAATCGGTCTTAAATGGAGCAACAAAGCCGACATGGCCTATTACATTCTCTCTTCTAGAGAATGACCTCTTAACGGTGACCGTATATCATCACGAGATGGAGTCCATGGTCAGCGGCTCCTTTTGGTGCTGGACGTATGTAACAAAGGGACTCTCTGTGTTGGGACAGAAAGAGATGGTCTTTACTCTGAAGCGAAGAACTGCAAGCGAACGTGAGCAAGACTTCAAGACGGATATTATTGAGTGGTTCACCAATATCTACAGCCTCGCGCAGAGTGATGCGCTTGTGGATGAATGGGGCCAGAGCAGGTTCTATCGACAGGGCTTCCTGGATCGGGAAGACATCCGCTTGTTCCTCTATAGCCCACCCATTGGCATACGCGCCTTGCCAGCGGGGGCTTTGCCGGACGAGAGACTTCACATTATTCCAGCTACCGCACCTGAGGCAGATGTAGTGCACTACTACTGCACCTCGCGCTTTATCTCGCAGCTAGGCAAGTCAGAAAGATGGTTTCCAGTTCATCCCTGGTTCGATCGCGATCGCCAACACTGCGTTACTCCCGAACAAATGACTGGAACTATTCGCTCAATGTTCTCCTTCACTACCGTTGGCGGGGTCAGTGTCATGAAACGGGGGTCTGACCTTGTCGTACATGTCCCTCATAAGTCCATCCATCATTTGCAGAGCGCGGTATCAGCGAATGATCCATCCGTCGTGTTTGGACTGGACTCCTATCCCTACAATGGAAGCGACTCGGGCATGACTTGGACCAATCAGGATACCACACCCATGGCTTACGGCACTGGCTCAACATGTATGAGTCTGGGCTTTCTTGTATTTTGTCCAGACCAAGACCAAGATGGCTGTATGATGAGAGAGGATGGCTATATCTGTAAGCTATTACACACACAGCTTCTTTCGCAGTATGTTTAAACTAACCATTACCAGTGTTGTTGACACGCTCCACGTGGGTCGGAATCATGAATGCAATCAGGTTTTCTATGCCGATGCAGTTCATGTTCAACAACATTAGGTTTTGTCTCGAGTATGGTCTCCCGGAATCCAAATTGCCGGAGAAGACGGTCCAAACTACACAAAGTCATCGAACTTCGGTGTTGGCAGCCGTACCCCAGCATAGCCGCCAACTTCCATCCTCCGAATGTGTATTTTCCAAGAAAACTGGTGATAAAGATTTCTGGATTGCACAAAAACACGACCCAAGTCACGATACGGCCCGTGACGGCCCTGTGGAGCTCACTCTAGGGGACCTGGAAGAGGACGAGGAGAGGTCATGCGACAAGTGTATCATATTAGCGAGGGCAATTCGTTCTTATTTACCGTCGGGAAGCAAGAGTCTCCGACTCCAATTCTTTCATCGAGGAGGAAAGCTTTGCTGCACCGTGGAGGGTGAATCGGGCAAGGAGCTCATTCTCGAGACTACATCTGATGACTGTGAGTCCACTTAGAGCCAGTACTCCAGCAGCCCAACAATGTACGTATTTGCTGAAATATGCATGCCTAGACCCGAAATGCCCTTGGCTTCTTCCTCCTGTACCAACCGAGACATCAAGTCGATCCATATCTGATAAGAGTGTTAAACAAGCACTGAAGTGGTACATGGACTGCCAAAATGGCCACGGCTGTTGCCGTCCTGGCCAGTCACCTCATCTCCCTATCCGTGTCCTCGACCTCGGCGTCGCGGATAAATGTGAAAATACCGTATATCTAGTCGAAGCGCAGTCTGTGGCAGGCCAATACGGAACAATCAGCCATTGCTGGCCGTCCGGCGAAACAGTGACCACCACAAATGGTACACTAGAGAGCCATAAGCTTGGTATTAAAATGAGAGGTCTGCCAAAGTCTTTCCAAAATGCCATCTTGCTCTTTCGTGCACTAGGTGTCCGCTACGTCTGGGTGGATTCTCTCTGCATCGTTCAGGATAATGAAGCAGACTGGCAAGCGCAGTCCACCCAAATCGATTCCATCTTCGCCAATTCGAGCATTACCATAGCCGTGGCAGATGATGGTAGCTGCACACCGGGCTGCTTCCTCAGTGAGCCACCGACGCTGCGGTCCAGACTAATTCGGTGGCCAGGCATAAACGAGGAGGACAGCTACTTGACTACTGTAGGACACAGTTCGGAGCACACACCACTCCTGAGGAAGAGGAAACGCTCACCAGAGGCGCCCGACGCCGAAGACAACTGGGTTCACCCGGAGAGGCAGGGCGCTAAAAGGATACTATACGTTGGCAAGACAGAACTGATCTGGGGGTGCAAGGCATACACCACTTGCGAATGCGGATTTCAAGGGTGATACCTTGGCTCTAATTGATGCAACTTGATAAGGCATAGCGCTAATTTGCTACGATATGCGATCTCGTCTCAATGTCAGCAGGCGTACTACGTCACCTGAAGAGGCCTGGAGTTATGCGATAAAGAGACCCTCACCAAAATATTCACGCTTCACTTGAAGCCTGGCTGTGGACAATGCGCCGGAGTGGGAGCACAATGTCTTCTGCAACGACATCATAAACATGCACCTTTAATCAGTTCCCCGCAGGCTTCCTACTGTGGCCGTTGGTTTTAAGATTCAGTACTTCATCACTCATCTGTTTCTTATAATCACGCCTACATGAAACTTGATTATTTTTGACTTGTTTTTATTAAGTAATATCTAGGACCTTGGTATCATGTCGTTTCGAGTTTTGAGTCCTATCCTGTATCATTTGGCCTGTATTTTGCTTCGTTTACATGCCACCCTTCTTGCCGCCGGTAAGACCACCGAGGAGGCCACCGAGGGTGTCAGTGACGCCGCCAAGGGTGTCGCCAACAGCGCCAGTGGCACCCTTAACGGTGTCGCCGAGGCTGCCGGGGAGGGCACCCCCGACGCTGTCGAGAGCACCGTCAACGGTGCTGGTAACACCATCGGTGGCGCCCTTGACGGTGTCACCGAGGCCGCCGGGAAGAGCACCGGAGACATCATCGACAGCACCGCCGACAAGACCGGGGGTACCAGAGGGAGCGGCGGGCTCAGCGCGCTTGACGGCAGCAGCAGCGCCCTTGGCAGCATCGGCAGCACCACCGACGGCAGAGCCAGCAGCGGAAGCAGCACCGCCAACGGCGGAGCCGGCGGCGTCAGCGGCATCGCCAACAGTACCGGTAGCAGCATCGGCGGCATCGCCAGCGGCGCCGGTAGCGGCACCGGCAGCATCACCGACAGCGTCTCCGGCGGCGCCAGCGGCGTCACCAACGGCACCAGTCAGACCGCCAGCGGCGTCACCAACAGCACCGGTGGCGCCGTTGGCAGCATCGCCCACGGTGTCAGTCACGCCAGAGACGGCGGAGCCAGCAGCATCAGTGACACCAGAGACGGCGGAGCCAGCAGCATCAGTGACACCAGAGGCGGCGTCGCCGACGGTGTCAGTAACGCCACCGAGGGTGTCGCCCAGGCCACCAGTGACACCACCGAGAGCACCACCCAGACCACCGGCGGGCATGCCATCCTGCTGCCACTTAGCGACCTTGACGAGCTGGTCGAGCATGGCGATGTTCTTGGCGTTCATGGGGATATCAGCACGGTGGGTGTTGATGGTGTTGATGAGCTCAATCTGGCGCTGTGTGAAGACGGGGGCCTTGTTCATGGTGGGGAGAGCCATGGCGCTGCCGAGGCAGGTGGCGATAAGAGCGGCACCGGAGAACTTCATGATGTGCTAAAGAGGTTTGTGGAGGTAGGGAAAAGGTAAAAGATGGTTATAATGAGTTTATTGTAGATGTTAGGCTTCTGATGAGCTTGAAGAAACAAATTCGAATTTCATGGGAACCATCGATGGTCTTTATACCTGTTCTCAACCTTTGAGAGCTCTATGGACTGCCCCAGTTTCGACATACATGCCGTAGGTTTGTGTCTTGGGCGCCCCCATGTTACTAGAGCGATCGTCAACCTGGGGCATGCTCAGGAATCCGACCCAGCAGTACTCTTCTGGTGTCTGAGATGGTAGGACTGGGTAAACGTTGCTCTCCAGGGGGCCGGCCAAAACGAGGTAGTAGCTCTCCACAAAACTGTTCGTCCCGCATTCTTGGGCCGTCGGAACTTAGAGGCGGGAATGCCAAAGCTGCTCCGATCAACCATTGGTACTGCCCAAATGGCACAGGCTGTGTGCTCTGGTAGCGACGTCCTGTCCCCTACGAATGGATCGACATCAGCAGGGACTTGTGAAAGAGGCTGGAACTTCAAATGCCTCTTCCCCCGTCTTATCTCAACCTCCGTAAAATTCTAACAGGTTTTAATCACGCTGCTCGTAAGCGATTAACTAAGAAGCGCGGAAATTGAGCTACTTGGCGGCACATTATTCATCCTTATCCCTTGCAAACTCTGCGCCTGGTGTGGAATGTGCGTTAATTCGAGGCGGCTCTTGGATGTGAGACACTTACGTCAACAAGCTCTGCCGGCACAAGCTTCCGGGGGAGAATTAAGGCACCAAAAGAAATCTTCAACGGCCTTAATGTCCAGTAATTACACATGGTATTGTTAGGGATTGGTTACGAGCACGACTATAGTCCGTGATTCGGAGAAATTAACATAGACCTGAGCCATCCGATACCCGGTGCAAAACATTACCTCTTGTAGATGACGATCAGGGTACTAGATTAACCTTTCAAAAAGATTCAAACGTAAAATAGACGAGCGTTTGCAAATCAGTTCTCGGGTCTGATCCGTGGAACCAGTGGTACTCACAGTATTCTCCGTCGCGCACCAGATCGCCAAGGCCACTTATCGCCCCCGATTCTGCACCAGTATCATCATGTCTCTGAGCACCTTTTCTGCACGCTAATGCATCGCCACAATCACGTCTGATGACGAAGAACAAGGGTAATACGACATAGAAACCCAAGAGTGGTAGTGCCCCCAGCTCCCGCCCCCAGCTCCCGCCCGCAGCGCCCATGCCACCAAGGTCCTGGACTAGCGTCCCAGTAATTGATCATGAGCTCGCCTGTATGTACGTGAGTGGCTTTAGACTTGTCGATCCAATTTTACATTCGAAACCAAGCTCTAGGAGAGTTTAGCATCTGCTGGAATGGAGCGTCCGTTTCGATGCGACTGGGGAACACACTGAGCGGCGAGCAGAGTGTCTTGCGTTGCGACAGCAGGCTACGGGAGGAAATGAGGGATCGACAGTCGAAAGGTGCAAAAAGAGTAATCGGGTTTTGGCTTTCTACTTTTGCTGCATTCTCTGCGATGGCCGAGAATTTACTATGTTACTCGTAGATCTGCCGGATGCGATATGCCGAGTAACATCGTGCCTGGTAAACTTTAAACGGGAGAGGCGTATTTTAGATGAGCAGATATCATTACTGTGTACTATGTATGAAGCAAGGTTTAGCTTTTCACCGTTATTATTTCCCGGCCTATTAGCCAAAAAGAAGCGACCGATGGCAATTCCCGCAACGAACTCTGATGCCATATGCGCATTTCATTGGCCAGTGTCTGGCGGCATGCGGTAGCCGGTCCCTGGAATGCAAGGTACGATCCAGTCCAACCATGTCTCGCATCCCTGCCCACCAGAAACCTTAGCTCTGGATGGAGCTCCTCGCACAATCCAATAGCTAAGCTTTGTCGTTAGTTTTCTCGTCACAGCCTGGCGCCAGCTGGTGCACCAAAGGAATACGAGTACTATAATCCTGAAAGGCGTCATGGATGTGCCGGTCAGGCACAAAGTTTTGTTACACATCATAAGTACCTCTGGCGCTAATGTGTCACATGAAGACCTATCACGGTCGTTTCCAGGTTTCCGCTGCCGGCCACCTACGGTTCTAAGGCGAAGTTTAAAGTAACCTTGGAGGTTGAGACGGAACGTTCTCGCGCAAGAGTGCTGGGCTGTGACATCATTTCTTCTTTGGGAAGAAGCTCAAACATTGGCATATTTGCAAAATTTCCCCTGAGCCGAAGCATTCAGACTTATCCAAAGGGCAGTTCGGGAACGTAATCACCATCCAGCTATGATGCGCATCCAATGGGCAACCAATGGCCATTGGCGGCTCTCATCCCTCGCATCGACGCGGCCATATGGCATGGAGACCAGCGTATTCTCCGCCTGGGCAAGAATATCTTGGAAAAGTTAAAGTTCCGCAGTGCTTACTAACAGCTCCAAGCGATATCCAGCATTTACTTAGATCGAGCATCGCCTTGCGACCTAGGCCAAAGGAATAGGTCCCACAGGGCAGTACTTTAGAAGAAACTGCCTACATAGTAGTTGCGCAATTTATTACCTCGACCGTGCTGCTGCACTTGTACGGCACACAAGTAGCGCGGCGCGGCCAACTTTCCGTTCAAAGTCGACTGACTTGGGCAGCGACTTACAAGTGCTTACGCTGGCCCCATCACTGAGCCTGCACCTGCCTCTTTCGGCTGTCCGCACGGTCTTCAGCATCATCAACTTTGGGGCAGAAGCTATTAATATTGTACAAGTTAAAAACGCCAGCATTTGAGTTCCGTAAACACCTATCGCGTTGCTCACACGCCTCAGCTAGTCTATCCATTTACCTTTTGCACCTTTGCTTACTCATATACGGCCAGCACATCAGACGACGCACGAGACCTCGGTTCTTGCCCTGCCCTGCCCAAGATCCGCCTACCTCCTCAGTCGATGCCACCATTATGGATGCTTTTTGTGATATGGGGCCCTTGCTCCGTACTTTTCTCCCGCGCTTCCATGGGCTTCCTGCATGTACAAGTATGTAGAACACTCTGCAGCCATTCAAGCAGGTACCGAAGTGGTTGTAAACATACAAGCCTAGTTTCTCACGCATACAATCCAAGTGATTACGTCGTGCTGAAGCGCCCGGTCGCTTGGCGCGAGCCTTGTTCACTTCCGCTTCCTACCACTGGCTCAGCTGAGGCTAGTGGTGGGCAGTGTACCGTCTCGTAATGGTTCATGTCCAGCGTCCGGCTTTTCCACCATGACTTCCCCGGCGGCCAGAGCCTTGTACATGCAAGGTCCTTTTTTTTGCCTGCAGCCGGCGCTAATTACAAAGCTAGCCTACTATTGCTAGCTGCGTCCAAGTGCCTGGTAGTCTAATGAACATGTGCCGGCACATCAAATGAGGCTTGTCTCTATTTGGTAATTGCCGACGACGACGGGGGTGGTCAGAGCAACTTCAATGCTCCTATCATAGTACACTCTTGAAAGATGACGACGATGGCGAGAAGAACGTAGCAATGCCTTGGAGTATATTAGCATAATGTCTCATGATCATTTGCATAGGTCATAATGGGCATCAGTGTCAGCTTTCACAGATGAGAAAAGTGTGCTGGTCCAGGATCTACAACGATGTGTAATGGACGAGGCAAGGCTGCCGACAGCGGAGTACTTCCTGCGCGTTCTCCGTATATCCACTATCCACAGCCCAGCTAAATCTCAGGCTGGCACACCGGCTACTACCGATTCAGGCTGCATATCCAGCCTGGAGAGTATCGGCTGGGACTGTTCTATTAATTACTATTAGGAAGGTGATTTTATGCCCCCATCTGGGGGCCATCTGGTCAAGAGGCCATAGCCCTCGTCATTTATAAAGCCTCCCATCGCCCGTCGCGAGACTAGTAGCCTTCTTCGTATCCTTCTCCTTGCCAACCGCCATTGAGCATTCTACAGAGTATCTGTGTCCAAAATGCGCTTCATTACAGCTGTGTCTGCCGCTGCAGCCCTCTCTGGCTTTGCTAGCGCCGACCTCCTGCACTCGGAAATGTAAGCTCATTCCCATACGACTGAGTATACCAGATAGCTAACATCGTTTCCTCCCTCAGCGTCACCGACGAGACCTTTGCCGCAGATGATGAGAAAATGGCTGCCTTTGGCGGCTTCTCATGCAATAACCTGGTTCCTCTACTCACGAAAACTGACTGCGAGTACATGTCTCGCATCGGTTTAGCAAGCCAGGGCGTCAACAGCGAGAAGCGCACAGGCGACGCCTGGATCAGCAACAGAGGACGCTACACCATCACGTTCACAAGCACGTCAAGTAGCCCTCTGACCGTGGTTCTCTGGACATGGGACAAGGAGGACGACTACACGGCAAACAGCGTCAATGTGCGCCAGCCCAAAATCTCAGTGTCGCTCCCCAAAAAGGGCCGCAGCGTCACGGTCTCGCTCGACGTGGGCGTCACCGGCGGCTTCTCGGCCCTCAACGCCGGCGAGACCAAGCTCAACCAGCATGGGCAAATCTTTAACACCTGGGGCGAGTTCAGTACTGGCGACTCGAAGGCGAATATCGACATCTCGGAGCAGGTCAGTAGCCATGGTAGCGCCGTCGCCGTAACGGGGACCAGCCGCAACCAGGTCCATATTGCGCTTGGCGACTTGTCATCGGGGACAGCTAGCCGTAGAGGTCTCAATGACCCTTTTGGCGGCACATGGGTCGTTGGACAGCCAGTGGGCGGTATTCGCGATATCGGGGGTGCTGATATGTAAACATAAGACTTGGACGACATCGGTGAAGTCTGCAGCATCCCAGATACGCGACTACTTGTATATAGACGTTTTCTTACGATTTAGAGGCATATATTTGCTTAAAATGCATTCCTCGCATACTTATAATATAGAAGTAAATTATATCTCCATAGCCTAATTTTTTTTCGGTCTTGTGCGCCAACCTCAGCCGCACGCAGCCGACTCTGTAAGCAAGCATTGAGTCACAGCGAAACGACGACACCCCTCGCTGCAGGAGGGGCAAAGTCGGCTGAGACGGTCAACCTTTCAACCGACGTACTTCATTGTCGAGCCAATTGATATCGCAATGGACTCTGGAGAGCTTGAGGTGTGTCATGAACGGGCAATCAGCCACATCCGGGCTCAGGCTGTCAAGTTACAGCCCGAAGCGCGGGCTACACTGCAGCACATCTACCGCATGTCCAACATGCCCCAGACAGGTGTCGACGACGCCAAAGCCACGATACGCGAATATGCCAGAGTAGCGCTCCATTTTCACCCCGACCGTCCCACCAGAGCTGGAGAGCAGTGCCGGCTAGTGGCCAGGGCCCTGCTAGAGGACGGCATCTACAAGAGCCAGTTTGAGACGGGCATCTCCAACGGCCTCGTGGCCATGCAGGCTGGCGGTCTCCGCGACCAGTGGGAGGAGAAGCTCTTCAACGGCGCCTACCAAGGAGAGGCAGTGCAGCCGTCTCACCGGCCCAAGTATGGCGCGCTGGACCTCATGCGCAACGCCGACGGACCGGCGCCGCGCTTCGGGTCTTGCTACTTTGTTCTGAAACCCCATGTTTCCTCGCGGTCGACCTTTACGTTTGGCGGCTCGCAAGACCAGCCCAAGTATTGCGGCACGGCAGACGAGTTTGACGCCATCCTGTCCGCGCTGATGGAGGAGTGTTTCGTGAGAGACTTTGCGCTCGGCGTGGCCAATGTGCGACCAGCAACGGTGGCAGCATACATTGAAGCTCTCAAGATGCCTACGCCCTCTCAACAGGTGTTTTCTAGCATGGCCGCGAGCCGCAACTTGGACCACATGATTGAAGCGCAGATCCACGGCATGGTGCGACTCGATAGCGACGTAGAAGCGCTGGTGGCCGATCCATCCTTCCAAGGCACAGACGCCGGGAGGGATCTAGAGTCCATGGCAACAAAGTATGGGTTTCCTCTGCGTTACCACTGCGGCTTTGCGCTGGATGTAGACTGCGTACCGCCAGACTTTCGAGGGCCGAGCATGCTTTCGCTTGCTGCGAGAGTTGCTAAGGGTGGAGTTGTCAATACAGCCTGCATTGGGTATGCGGTGCAGGACCTTACTCGTGATCCAGAGTCGTGGAAGGATCGAGGGATCTTTGCAGAGGTGTTGCAGGAGTTGAAGCTTCTGTGGCATGTTTTGGTCAGATATGGCGGCCCAAAGTGATACCGGTACAGGGTTGGATCAAATATAGTGCCGTACTTAAAGTCCCAAGTACATTTTATAGACTAAATACTTCTAAGAATAAATACAGTTCTTTCACTGTAGAATTATTGAATGCCTCTCCCCAGTATGACCGACCACTTAACTGTGCGGGTTGCGTATGTTCTGCGCGAGCACGTCAGTAGTACTCTTGTATAGCTTCACCTACACATTTCTGCTATTTAGTTTCCAAATTCAGTCACTTTTTGGTATGCAATACGTTGCAATTATTATATATAATTTTATACAATAAATTCGTCGTATTCCCTGCCGCCTCACTTACAACCATTCCCCGCCAGCCATGCGACGCAGCCGCCCCGCACCCCTCCGCAAGCATCGCGCGGAGTCGCGCTTTCAGGTCCTAAAAAAAAACTTAGCCTGCATCCCGCTTTCAACCACAATCAAACCTTCGTCCTGTCAACGACACTACGGCAGCAATGTCGACAGAGCGCAGAGTCAAGGTACGCACGACCGCCTCATATCCTTTTGGTTCCCTTGCTTTATCTAACATGCAGCGTGACAAAAACAGAAGCGCAAAACCGCCCACGCGGGCTCGCTCAACGGCGCAGCCAAGCTTGCGCCGCGATTCACGCCCGTACCTGGTGGTCGCGAGTGGACGGTTTCGATTGCCTTGCCAGGCAGCGTCCTGAGCAAGTACGTTTTCTCCTTTTTATCCTCTTCACTTTTACAAAAATACTTACACAACGCACCACAGCCTTCCCACCGCCGAACAGCGCCTGACGACCGTCGCGCGCATCGCCCGCTCCCTCGCCATCTTCTCCGTCGACGAAGTCGTCGTGTACAACGACGCGCCGGGCGCCTCGTCCTCGACCCTGACGCGGCTCGACGCACCGCAGCAGCCGCACGCGTACACCGCCGACAGCGACCCGTGCCACTTCCTGGCGCAGCTGCTGTCGTTTCTCGAGTGCCCGCCGTTTATGCGCCGGATGCTGTTCCCGCTGCACCCGAACCTCAAGCACACGTCCATCCTGCCGCAGGTCGACATGCCGCACCACCCGAACCCCAAGGACCCGTGGATCCCGTACTGCGAGGGCGTCACGGTCGCTGCTCCTCCTCCTCCTCCCGCTACCCCCAAGGCGGGCAGTGCCGCATCCGCTGCTGGTGGCGGCGGAGGAGGAAGAGGAGGAGGAGGAGCGCTGGTGGACACGGGCTTCGACGAGCCGCCCGTGCAGGTCGACCAGGCCATCCCGCCCAACACGCGGGTGACGCTGCGGTACGCCAGCCCAGACTCGGAGCGGCCCGAGTGCGTGCACCCAGACGCGCCGAGGCAAGAGGGCGGCTACTACTGGGGCTACACGGTGCGGCAGGCGGCGTCGCTATCGGGCGTCTTCACCGAGTGCCCCTACGACGGCGGCTACGACGTCAGCATCGGCACGTCGGAGCGCGGGACGCCCGTCGCGCAGGCGATCCCCCCGCCGGGCAACGGGTCGCATCATCATGCTGCGGCGATGCCGGCTTTCAGACATCTGCTGGTCGTGTTTGGCGGGCCGAGGGGCGTCGAGTTTGCGGCGGCCAACGACGCTGGGTTGTCGGGCATGGGCATCAAGGGTGCCAAGACGAGGGAGCTGTTTGATCACTGGGTGAATGTGCTGCCGAACCAGGCCAGCAGGACAATCTTTACGGACGAGGCTATCCCGATTGCCATGATGGCTTTGCGGGGGCTGGTGGGCGAGGCTTGATCGGGGATTGGTTTTGATTTGATATACCCTGTGTTTTTCTTGTTTCGCATTTACATGGGCGTTTAGGGGAAATTTAAAAAAGGACGCTCCAGATGCAGAGTCGAGTTAAAGTACTCGAGTGTGTGTATATTTGTTTGGACTATCTGGTTTGGATAGGTTAAGAGTGCCGTTGTTGAAGAGCACTTCTTGCAAATGAAAAAAGTTGAAGACTAATATCGCTGAATGTGGTTGCAAAGACACAACCACATGCGGTAATGAAACCAAAAACACCAAGACGCCGCCCTTCCATGCTATTGTTGTGAAAACACCGTGTGTGTGTGTATTAAACCATGAGAGTTTTTTGTACATTTATTTTTTTAAAAAGCAAGAAAAGATTTAAAGACCGGTCCTTGTCTCATCGAGGGCAACCGCCTTATCCAGATCCGCCTGCGTCGTCGACGCAGCCTTGGCTCCGGCTCGCTTGCGGAGGACGTTCTCGATGAAAGCCTCACCGGCCTTGTAGGAGGAGCGAACGAGGGGTCCGCTAGCGCAGTAGAGGAAGCCCATATCGAGGGCGCGCTGGCGCCACATCTCAAACTCGTCGGGGGTGACGTACTTTTCGACCTTGAGGTGGCGCTTGGTCGGGCGCATGTACTGGCCGAATGTGACGACGTCGACCTTTGCCTTGCGGAGTTCTAGTTATATCGTTAGCATTCTGTATCCTCGCGTCTGCGCCATGCTTGTCATCAGCAGCGGGATTCAAGACTCACCTCTCAAAGCATCCATGACCTCGGATTCCTGCTCGCCGAGACCCAGCATGATACTCGTCTTGGTAATGATGCCCTCGTTGCCTCGGACCTCCTTCACGTGGTTGAGCACCTTGAGCGACTGGCGGAAAGTAGCCCTCCTATCACGCACATACGGCGTCAGGCCCTCGACCGTCTCAACATTGTGAGCATAGACATCAAGACCGCTCTCAGCGACAATCTTGACCATGTCGAGATCGCCGCCAAAGTCACCAGTCAGCGCCTCGACCAGCAGCGAGGGCTTCTTGTGCTTAATCTTGCGGATA
The DNA here is from genome assembly GCA_003056585.1 of Lecanicillium sp. MT-2017a. Taxonomy (NCBI): domain Eukaryota; kingdom Fungi; phylum Ascomycota; class Sordariomycetes; order Hypocreales; family Cordycipitaceae; genus Lecanicillium; species Lecanicillium sp. MT-2017a. The sequence goes on from PXYN01000354.1 coordinate 66,593, forward strand.
GTCTCGGCAAAGTGCCTGGCGCCGCCGTCGACGAGGTCGTCACGGTCGACGCTGGTGAGGACGACATAGCCCAGGCCCCAGCGGGCGAGAGCTTCGGCCGTGTGCTCGGGCTCATGGGGATCCAGGGGCGGCGGCGCGCGGCTCGTCTTGACGCTGCAGAAGCGGCAGCCGCGGGTGCAGGTGTCGCCCATGAGCATAATGGTGGCCGTGGCGGCGCTCTTGTCGGAGCCGCCCCAGCACTCGGAGATGTTGGGGCAGCGGGCCTCCTCGCAGACCGTGTGCAGCTTGAGGCCGCGCAGGTCGGCCTTGATCTTCTTGTAGTTGTCGTTGCCCGCGGGGATGGGCGTCTTGAGCCACTCGGGCAGGCGGGTGATGGTGCGCTTCTTGCCCGCGGGGCCGACCTGGGCGGTGCGCAGCTCGTAGGCTTCCGACTGGGCCATCGGCTGGGCGGCCGCGCCGCCGCCGACAAAGTCGGACAGGTGGCCGACGGTCGTGTCCTTGAAGTACGTCTTGCGTCTGGGCGTCGTTGTTGTCGTCGACTCAGTTGGGGTCGGGGGCACGGTGGCGAGGCATCGAGACGCTGACGGCGTGGCGGCGGCGGCTACCGCCCTTCGCAGAGGAGCCCCGGCGCGCTGGAGGGAAGCCATTGGAGGTTGGTGTGGCGAGGAGACGGTTCACAAAACGACAAAGGATGCAGACGCTGGCACGTCGTCCCGGGGATGGTTTGAAGGGGGAGGGACGTCAAAGGTTGAAATGGCAGCTGCCCGTGGGGGAGAAAAGACGATGGCAGAGATGGAGAGCTTTTAGAAATTCATTAACCAACCGTTGACTAAGAGGTTTGGTCGCGGCCCCCACAATTTTCTGTTGCTTTGGCCACTGGGGCCGCTGGGACCCGCCGGCGGCCGGAGGGCAGAGTCGGGCCATGGCGGGCATCAATCAGCAGGGCCGGATTACGGATGGCGGCAGGACGGAATGGGCGTTGGACGATGAAAAATGGACGGTTTCTTGTGATGATGAACGATGCAAGTACCGATTGCGATACCGGAGCTGCATTGGACCCCTACAGGAGCATCTTAGCAAGAACATATATACAGAGAACGTCCAATCTCGCCATGTCACCAATGCTGGCTTGACAGCAATCGAGGCATTTAATGAAGCCGGCGTACCACCTCACAAGCGTCACAAAATTACAACACAAATCACACACAGTCACACAGCATAAGAGAGAACTAGCAAGTCTCGGATATCGTCGATTGGAGTCCAACGTTGACGGCACACCCTCTGGCGGCCGACATCTAAACGCTCTAAAACCATCGCCCGCAGCAGTCCCCAGCAGGGTCCCATAGCACTTATGCGAAACCTCTGGCTGCCGCCCGAATCCACCGAGAAACAAAATGTCATGTATAGTTGAAAAAAGTAGTCTCCAAACTGCCTGATGAGCAGGAATGCCGAGATGCCATCCGCGGTCGTGAGACCATTCCGAAAGCCACCTCGATTTTGCCTACCCAGCAGGGCATCCTCCTCCGTTATTCATGAATAAAAAAAAGGGTATCTCCTCAGAAGGCAAATAGAACAAAAATCTCGATCCACCCGGTGAAGCAGAAGAAAAAAAAGGTATATATAGTAAGACGTGAAAAGTATAAAATGGCTTTTTGTATGCCATGCGCCGGGTGTTGCCAGCCGATGGCGTCCTGTCGGTCTCGAGGGCGTCGGACTCTACCGCTACAAGTCCTCTCGAGTGACTAGACCTGGTCGGAAAGTAGAAAGGTGAAAAAAAGGCAAAATGGACAAAAATATGTTCATCCAGTCAGCAAACACACGCCTGGCGCGGTCCCTGTACGTTGCCGCGGGGGGCGTTCCATTGTGGTGCTGGGAGAGAAGAAGTCGAAAAGTAAAAACATTAAAAGGCCTGGCAGCTGTTGGTTCTTGGTATATCGACTGAAGCCAAGCCACAGCCGCCAAACCATATGCGACGAACCGAATGTGCAGAATACAGACTCATTTATGCGCAGCAGCGGCCGCCGGTATTGAATCCGTTCTTCAAGTGAACAAAAGAGGGAGAGCAATGCAGGGGGGGCCAAGTGCTGGAGTCTGTCGTCGCGCTAGTTCGTAGTCATCGTTGGTCGTCATGCATGAGAAGAAGGTCCAGAAAAACGCCTGGAAAAAATGGTGGCAGAAGAAAAACGCAAGAAAGCGTCGTCGACACAAAGGAAAAAAGAGTGACTGATGGCCATGGGGCCAATGGGGTTTCAGAAATCAAAGAATGGAAGAATGGTTTGTCTTGGTGACGTCCCTCACAGCAGGGCCACCGCAATCATGCCAGCAACACCGGCAAAGACAACCTTGCCAGCGTCGAGAGCGACACCAGCGCTGTCGGGGCCCTTGTCGGTAGGCAGCGTCGTGGGGGCGTCCTGGGTGGAAGTCATGGTCATGGAGCCAGTGGGCATCCACGTCGTGGTGTTGTGGGCGACGGAGGAGACGGAGTGTATGCGCGACAGCGTCAGCGTCTTGGTGACCATGTAGCTGCTGGTGCAGGTGGTGGTGACGGTGCCCGAGGTGACGGAGGGAGCGGCGGCGGAAGAGCTGTGCTCATCAGCGACGGCGAGGGCCGGCAGGGCGGCGAGGAGAATGGTGGACAGACGCATTTTTCTTCGAGGTTTCGTGATTTCGATTCGGTGTGAGTGGTTTTGGTGGTGAGTTGGTTCTGAAGGCGGCGTCGCGCAAACAAAACGAGTAGTAAGCTGTGGTGTGTGTGGTTGTGGTGTAAGGAATGGAAAGGATACAGAATATCCGGCGAGGAGAGACTTTGCCAACGAAGTCTTTTGGTTGAAGTGAACGACACGACAGAGGTTTACTGCTGAGGAAGGAAAAGAGAAAGAGAGGCCTTGTGTGGGAGGGTGCGGTTGGGCGGCATCAAGTATACTCCCACAGTGGGCGAGCGAGGCGCCCGGCGCTACCAGCAGGGCGGGCAAATGGTGCGTGTTGTGGGCGACGAGACAGAGACACAACAACGTCCACCGCGGCGAAAAGCACTGATGCGCAGGACAACGGGCGGGGACCCACAGTTCTAGACTTGAAGGGGAGCCAGCGGCGGTGGGGAGTGGTACATTTGAGTCAGGAACGAGGACGCGCGACACCACCCAAATGCCGGGTGCCAGCCCGCGATGCGCAGGTACCGTCCCTACGAGTGCTGGTACCTAGCACTAGCGCGAGGGGCTGGGAAATGAGGTGTGACTTGCGAGCTCCTCTCTCGACCGTGTACTCTCGACCTCCTGTCTCGCGGCAAAAGGGCGCTTCATCGGCCGTATTGGCAACTGGACCAGGTACCTGGGCTGTTGTCACTGTGTACCACGCGACGATCTTGGTACACAGTTTTTTTTTTGGGCGCAGAGACGTGGTGGTGTTTTAATTGAAGCGGGCGGGCTTGCGCCAGGCCGTCCAGCATCTTCTTTTTGCGCTCGTGACTCGGCGAGACGTCTGTTGAGACGAGAAATGCTGTCGCTGCTAGCTGTGCGCGGTTTACTGTTTGCTCCCACTCGTACTCATACTAATACTGATTACACGCTCTGCGGTGGGAACCATGGCGATAGATCGTGGCCATTTGCCCTCTTACACGCATATTGATCTGTCCCTGCGATAATCCGGCACAGTCTAGATTGCTCTTTTCCTGGGTGACAATCCTCCCCACGCTCCACAGTCAGGGCTCACTTTTCGAGTACTCGTAACAATGGGAGAGGAGCCGTCTCAATCAGAAAGAACCCTGGTGCTGGTTCATCAACAGGGTTCTCCGGTCCCCTGTCACAGCGCCAACAAATTGTTCAGGAACAACCGTCCACCAAAGAAAAATGCGCCCGCCGCCTGATTGGCCCACGCACCCATTGCTTAATTTGTGCTTTCATCTCCCTCGCGCCTCCTGATTGGCCCCTATGGTGTCGCCCTTGCTAAGGCGCTCGCCCTGTGGGGCCCATTTCTCTTGGGCTCTCTCCCCCACGCGCCGCGTGCTTTCGAACCTCTGGCTGCTCTCCATCTTGATATCTCCTCGGTAATCGCTGCAAAAGCCCAAAAAGTACGGAGTACCGGGGGGGGCGTGCTCCGTGCCTAACTGCCTAATTAAATGAGCTTATCCCAGGCGGCCGTCCTGATAGGTGGGCGGCATTTTCTCTCAATACCGGTCAAGAACCCCGTGCCGTTACAGCCGCGTCGCAATAAACGCTTTGTTCGGAATGACAATGCGACTCTGCTCGTAACAGCCCCGTTATCTCACCTGGCCTACTCCGTAGTGTGTTCATACTCGTAGCTCGTACATACAGTACTCCGTACTCCGTACCTTGTTACGAATACTCTGTACAGCGGCCCGTACACCAAGGCGCGCAGCCAAAAAAGGAGAGCTTTGTCCCTTTGTCATGTCTCGGATGAGAAGCGTCTCCCTAGCTACCTGCACACACATCACCAAGAAGAAGAAAAGCCTTCATCCAGTTTTTTTTCTTTTTTTTTTCTTTTACTTTAGATTGATCGTCCCCTCTTTCTACCCCCTTAGACATGGCGGCTCGCGGCACCCGGATGATCATGATAGTCGTACGTAAGCCGGTTCATTTCCATCCCGCCCTAGGGTAGCTATCCTAAACTTCTACACATGGCAAAATAAGGCCCCCAAAGAAATACTAATAGAAATAATTAAAATGAACAGTCAAATGCTAAAAGGACGAACCTGTTTGATTGATTTTCTTTCTCTACATATTGCTCCTCAATTGACGCTAGCAACCCTCCTTCCTGCAAATATACCAATGTTCAACGTAAACCCATATCAAGCCCTCACTACTCTTCCACCGTGTCATCCGTAGGCTCATCATCAAAAATCGTCGGCGCCCCAGGCGGGCACGCAACCAGCGGGCAGAAACACGGGCCCTTAATCTTAAATGTGCACGCATACGCCTCCCGGCTAATATCGCAGCAGCAGCACGGTTCCTGCGCGCCGCCCTCGTCCACGCCATCCGTGCTGCTGCTTGGCTTTGGCGGCGAGGTGGCACTCGCGCAGCCGACGAGCACGGCGCTAAGAAGAACGAGGCCCTTCATTTTTTCTTTGTTGGTGGAATTTTTAATTTGGAACGTGGTCAAAGGAGTATGTAGCTTAATTCTTAGCCTCGGTGGCCTTCGGCGGGTTTGAAGAATTCAAGTGTTCCGGTGCAGATATGCTTCTGTGCTCGCAGAATGTGGGCGCCGTCGTGTAATGTGGGCGCGGCGGGTTGGAGTTAGATATACGTGCTAACAAAAGATTCTTCCAGAGATTTCTCTTTTCATTTTTTCTTCATTTTCTACCGCGGTAAGAAGTCCTCTCGTATAACGGTGCTGGTATACGGGACTCTTCAGCTGGTGACGTCCACGCGTGTCTCACAGCCACAGGCATAGCCAAGCAGAGGAGTGCCGCTGCACGACCTGAACTTCTCTCGCCAACCTCGAATACTATTCTACTCGTACTCCTTGTATGTAACTCTGAAAGAAATTCCAACATCTTAGTCAATGGAAGAACCCTTACCAAAATTCCACCCAAAAGCATGCCATGACACATTATAGAGGCCCGTACCGGCTGCGGGCGACTTCGAACCCGTTCTCGACAGGCACGTAACTGGAATGTTGGTCGCATTCCCCACAGCGGGCCACATCCGAAAACCATAGCAACCATTCCGCAACCGTTTGGGCGCACCTTGCCATGTCTCTGTTCTGTTTTTAGTGGCATTTCTTGGCCCAACAAAGAATCTGATAGTGTTGATCCCCATTGCTTGCGGTGTCCAATGTCGGCCTGTTCCGCAGTGGTGGTCGCTGCGACTCACAATAGATCTACGAGTACGTACGAGTAGAACGGCGACGGACAGCACATCCTGAATAGATGCTCCATGGCAACAATACGCTATCAAAACCATCATGCAAGTTAAGGAAAATGGGAAGTGTTTAACACAGCCTATGATTATATTTGTTCCATACGGAGAAACGCGACACTATATAGACAATATGCTTCTGAAACATGAGAGAGGTATAGGGTAAGGGAACCTACACACCAAGCCACCCGCCGCCCTTGGCTTGTGATGCCAAGCGATGGTATTGCAGCACAAGCCTAAAAAGGCAGTTGGGCGTCTTGGCCAGCAGGGGTTTGAATTGATCCATGCAACGCAAGTTGTATAAGAGTAAACAAATGGTATAGGCACCGGAAAGCTTCCATAAAAGAGCTCGAGAAAAATTCACCTCCAACATAGCAATGTATCCTATTGAACAAGAAAGAAGTCCTCGGCTAAGCAAGCCAGTACCAGAACTTTTGCAGCCAGTTGCTGGCTACACGCTCCTCCTCCATCCTTTCCAGCTCGTCCATTTCCTTCTTTCCTGTCATAACATCAATCTCGTCGATGGGCATATGGGTTCGGGTGAGAGGAATGCGAGGAGAAGCCAAAAAGCGGCTATATATCTTGTGGCCGACGTAGAGCAGCCCGATGACAGGGATGGTAATGTACGCGGCCACAAAGTCGCTGGCGCTGAATGGGTCGATGATGAAGTATTGGAATCCGTTTGTAATGGTAAGGAGGCAAACAACAACAAGAGCCGCGTATGTGGCATAGGGCTGCAGTATTGTCTTGTATGGTCGCTCGTGCAGTATGTTGTTGAAGGTCATGGCCTTGCGGAACCTCAGGTAGGTAATCATGACAATGATCCACGCAATGTAGCCAGAAATGGTCGAAATGCTAACGAACCAGTTGAATACAGTGGCGCCCGAGTTGCTCACGTTGAGGTAGGCGAGCAGGCCAAACATCCAAGTGAATAGGACAGCAGCGTAGGGGACGCCTTTGCGATTGGTGCGCGCAAAAAACTTTGGGGCCTGGCCAGTGAGCGACATGGAGTACAGCACTCGACTGCCCGAGTACAGGAACGAGTTGCCTGCGGACCAGGCTGACGTAAGAATAGCGGCATTGATAATGTGGTTGAGAACGGGGATTCCGACGTTCTGAATGCCAATGACAAAGGGAGAAGCTGAGGCATTGGAGGCACCGAGGAGCTCCTTGTTATCAGAGGGGACCAAGATGCCAATGATGAGCGAGGACATGCCGTAGAAGATGGCCAGACGCCAGACGAAACGGCGAGCTGCCTTGGGAATATTGCGTCGCGGCGCAACAGTCTCGCCGGCGGCAATGGCAATCAGTTCGGGAGAGGTGATGAACGCAAAACCAGCCTTGATAAATGCATGCCAGTAGCCGAGAAAACGGCCCGTGGGACCGGCAATGTCCAGGTACTGCACAAAGGCACTCGGGTTGTTCCAATAGTGAAAGCCGAGGACATGGTCTTGATTGGGACCGCCTCCGAAGAAGATGACGATGCCGAGGATGATGAGGCCACAAATCGTGATCAGCTTGATACTGGCAAACCAAAACTCAGCCTCGCCAAAGAAACCGACGGCAATGACGTTGAGGAGCAGTATAATGAGGAGCACAATGGTGATCCAAACAGCAATATTGACGTTGTTGGGCCAGTAGTTGATGATGATGCCGGCAGCGGATGCTTCAGCACCAACTAACATGGCGTATGCGTACCAGTAGTTCCAGCCGCTGGCAAACGACAAGCTGGGGTCGACAAAACGGTTGACAAAGTAAGGGACGGTGATACCGCGCATAGGTAGGTAGGTAACAATCTCTGCGAGGTTGTTCATGACGACCCAGACGATGGCCATCATGGACATGTATGCCATGAAAAGAGGCGCAGGGCCCGTATCGGCGAGAATGGCACCGGCACCAACGAAGAGACCGGTACCGATGGCACCACCGAGAGCAAGGAACTGAATATGGCGACTCTTCAGGCCACGCTCCAGCTGGTCATACTTGGAAGCCAGGTTGAACTCGGTCGACTCGCCATTCTGGCCCTGGCCATACTCGATGTTGCTGCTGAAGCCATTCTCGGCCTCGGGGTTGTCGCTGTAGGAGGACTTCTTCTCCATGGTGGGCAACTTTTTGCGTGATGTAGTGGGTTGTGTGAGCAGATGATGGTGCGCACGACCGATTAGCTGTAGGTTCGGTAGAGACAAATGTGTCGAGCGCAACAGTGGGCCAGCATGAGGATCGACTGAAGGCAGTCAATCTCTGGCGGGGAGGTCGAGGAAGGAAAGGAAGGAAAGGAAGACGATGACAGTCACCGTTGCAAGCAGGTGGTGGTGATGATGATGAGAGAGGGAAGGGGGAGTAGCCGGTGTGATGTACTCTCTTTGTACGAGGAGCACGAGGGGAAAAGACTGGGTCAATCTGGGATACTCGTAAAAGTGTTCAACAGGCGCGGCGCAGTTCTGCTGTTTTCCCCATAACTTTTTTGGTTGACATGATGGGGAAGCGCTGATAGAACCCTTCCAGACTGGCCCGTCTCCAGTATTCCAGGTGCTGTTCTCAGTGGCTCCCGCACAGGTCCTGCATCCAGCTTCGTCCCAGAACAACAAAACAGTCGCCAGGCGACCCACACGACTATCTCAGACTGGGGCGCCATCCCCCCACCCGCAGCCATTGATGCCAACGGTACGGACCGAGCAAGGATGCGCTGCACCGAGACAGGTAACGGGCAGAGCGGTAAGCGTCAGTGGATGTCTTAGCGGCGACGCCGCCGATAAACGGTTGCAGCCACAACACTGCTTGGGGCGTTGCTAACGCTGCCTTGGCACACTACGGGCGATTGGGAGGCTGTCGGCCGGTTCGCTATTCCGGCTGGGCGTCGTCAGTGGTACTGACTACTGCACCGCGAAGGATGTAGTGAACGCACGAACGGAGTACGAGGCAGAGAAACGATTGCGGCAAGGCTCTGTACTTTCCGTTACTGCGAGCCGTGCGAGGCTCTGCGCCAATGAGAGCGTCTTTGGTGCTCTTACCCTGACTCTGCTAATGTCATGCGTCATTCCCCGCCTCGGGCGATTGCTGCATTTGCTCGAGTAACAGCAGGACGGGGGCGCCGTCTTGCAGTGAGGCGCTGGTGCCTGGAGCTTTGTTACCACCACCCATGCGCTGAGCGGCGCACCTAATAGCATAAGGTAGGCACAGTACGTACCGGTACCGCACATGGCTTTGTCACGATTCGTCGACTGACTGAGGCACTTTCCGCGCGGTTCAGGGCTTTCTTTGTCCATCACTAGTCATGAACTGGTTCCCTCACCCTGCGCACATGCCGCAAGTGGAGTTTGGCTGAACAGCCTCACTGGGAGGGGCGCTGCCCAGGCCTGCTACGACGCTTGGCGACGCACGAATTGCCGTAGAAGGCCTGGAAAAAAATCAGCTGAACCGCGCCAATGCTGTAAATTGTCCGATGCCGGCTTGCCAAGACGATCTCGTCTGCTCCCCTGCAAGTGGCCTTGGCCGCGGTGCTCAAGATCATCAGAGGCAGTAAACGACATCAGCAAACCTCTTCACAGTCTCTCTATAAGCTTGAATGCAACCCCAAATGTGAGGCTGCGCTGAGCAGCAGCTAGTACGCAGCCAGGCGCCGCGTCTCCAGAATTAATCGGGAGTTTGTCCATTCTCTGGCCACTTTGGCCCCTCCTAGTTGGTCGGGCTGGCGCAGATGATGTTCTGCCTCCGCCGCCCCATGCACTATGGCATCATTTTTTTGCGACCAGTCCGGGGCCTCCACGGGGACCCCGGCCACACCGGCGTTGCGACATTCGCTCTGCGCGCCCTTAACTGCGCCGAAAAGGTAACATTTGATGACGACGGGGCACACTTTGCAGGGGAGCCGGTCAACTTGATGCGCCTTTTCTGGACGCATGGCACGCGCCACTCCCTTGAGCCGCGTTATTCCTTTTTTACAAGCGCCTTTGAAATCGCTGACTGTGCCAAACGCTGTAGCGCTGGTGGAGTCAGTTGAGTGATACTCCGCAAATTGGCCACCCCGACTTCGTCAACGCCGACACAAGCCGTTTTTTTGTGTCTGGGGGTTTGGGCCTTGACGCCACCTCTCGCTCCACTGAGGAACAGACAATGCGCAGTGTCTTGCGCGTTGGTGGATTCATCTCCAAAGGGTTACAGTCGATGCGGAGATGGGGACACTCGATTGCCGACTGTACCTCTGGGTGAGGTGGAGTGGACGATGTTCGATACTTGCGACGAATTGAGTGAAAACTGGGACTCTTGGGAGACGAGTTCATCGTTTGACCCCGAACCCATGATCATAGCAGCAGCTGTAGTTAATTGTAAGCGCCAACACGGTTCATGAGCGAGATACATCTAACTCATGAAACGGGCGGCGGCGCTGACGCACCAACGTATCGCGTGGATGTGTCCGTAGAGAGAAGAGTCGATAACGGTCGATATATTTCCGGTTATTTGGGCTTTCTTTTGAGAAAACATCTATGAGTAGCGTCATTGTCGTAGCAAAGAACCAGCACAAGTGCCATACGCGAGACTCCATGGAGACAACTGTGAACTTCGTTTGTCAACGCGAGAGGCAATTTTCGTACTCCAACAACCTGCCGGCCGTTGCCAGCCGTTGCCAACTGGCTCCCACAAAATCCACATTACTGCCTTACATTAGCTGCGCACAACATGCCCCGGCCTCACGCGCGTTTGTAGCCGATCGCACCATCGTCCCTAGCTAGGTAATCGACAGGAGTGGTCTTGCCCACCGCATTTGCCCTCCCAGACCCGTCGCAACGGCCCAGGCTAGGACGCACTTTGGCACTGGCCCGGATGTTGTACTGAAGCATTTGATACATGTGATTGTCGTCTTTGTACATGGTTCCATTATGTATTTTGGAACGAGTCCTAGTAGACTCCTTGTACCTGTCTTGTGCGTGTATCCAGCCAAAATATTCGGCGCACTGTCAACAATGGGTCCAAGAATCCATCCGAGGAACGGTGCTACACAGGGTATGGCCATGGCAGCCACCTCTCGAGGATACGGACAGAAAGCCGTGTACATAGCTGGGAGAGTATTCATCCCAAGGCTGGAAGGCGGCAAACAGCGAGTCTCATTTGAGGAGAGCGTTATCTGTTCCATCTCCGTAAATAGGCTTCCTTTCTGCTCGAACCAGCGTGTCCTGATAGGAGTAAACGCTGCCACTCACGGCTGTTAATATTTCAGCCAACACCTTGCCTGACTTCGCCCAAAAAATATGCCTCTGCTATCGCAGCTTGACCAGTACTCACTCAAAAGGTTCCCACTAGACAACTGACTTCTCAGACGGTACGCTATCTCCCACCTCAAGGAAGAACAAGGCATAGCGTCCCACGTAGCGACACGCAATCCCCGTGATCCAACGTCGCGGTGATATCCAGCAACCGACCAGACACAGACGGGATGGAACAATGCGTGACGAAGAGATTCTTCCACAGCCATTCCAGAATTTCGGCGATTTCCCCGCCCTCGTGCGTTGGAACAAAGCTAGAGTGGCGGAGACACGTCATATGCTTGCAATTTACATTCATTGAACTACTATGTAACAGAATATCACTTCTTCATAAATAACTTTGACGGCAGCAACGGCATAAAGCCCATCACCCTCATGGCCAGAGCGCCTTAAATCTCCGTCGTGGGCGCCAGCTTCTTCCACAAATCACACTTGTGCACAAGCTCAGCCGGCACATTCTCCATCTCCGTCTCGTTGGTCTGCAGCTTCAATCTCTGGCCGTGCTCGCCGCCGCGTCCCCACGGCTCCCAGTACGGCGTGCCAGGCAGCCGCGCGGTATTCGGGTCCAGAAAGCGCACAAAGCTGAGAAAGTACGACATTGTCACCGGCACGATGGCCGCGTTGGTGGTGTAGAACGAGGACGGGACACCGCCGGCGTTTCCGGGGCCAAAGATGGCGCTATTCTCAAACACGTGCGGCACGCCCAGGCCGGCAGCAATGGTTTCCGGGTCCTGGACGTTGAAGCGGTAGTTCCATGCCTTGTTGAAGCCGAGGTAGTGCGCCACGGTCTGCGCAATCATGTTGCCCGGGCAGGTAAAGGTGCTGTCGCCGTAGGCGGCGGACGCGGAGGGGAAGTAGGCGTTATGGCCCGGCAAGGGGTCCATGAGAGGGTAGAGGTCCGCGATGGAGTCGAGCTGAGAATCGTCGAGGCGCGGGTAGTTTGCGCGCATAAAGTCGAGGAACTGTTCTTCTGTCGCCGCATTGTAGCCGAAAATGGAGCCCTCGTCGTTGTCGTCGCCCACCAGGGTCGGCACACGGCGGAACTTGCCCTCGCGGAAGAGATTGTACATGTGGTCCTGTACGAGGTCGCCGTCGACGACGGGCAGCCAGTACCACAGCGGCGTGGGATCGCCCGGCTGAGCTTCCGGGAACGCAGAGTTGGGCGCCGCCGCGAGCAAGGTGCGTTCGTCGAGTTGTCGCAGGCAGTCGATGGATGAACAGCTGGTGTCTTTCAAAAGGCGCTTGTATTGGAACTCGACCTCTGAGACCGTGCGCTGAGTCGGCCAGAAAGGATTCTGCGGCACGGCGCCAACGAAGAGCTTCTCTGGATCGTTGCCGCCGTATGCGGATAGGTGATAAGCGACAGATCCGCCGCCTGCGGATGCTCCATGGATGACTACATGATTGGGATCGCCACCAAACTGTCGCCCGCCACGTGTGTAAGTCAGAAGTTCCCGTAGAATGGCCACGGATGAAGAGGGAAGCTAACCTTGTGAATATGTTTCTGAACCCAGCGGAGCAAAAGTCTCTGATCCAGCAAGCCGGCATTCAAGTCTCCGTCTTCGCGGACCTCCTCTCCGCCTAGGAAGCCGAAGACGCCCACACGGTAATTAAAGTTGACAAAGATGACATTGTTACCCGATGACTGGATCACTTCGGTGCCGTTGTAGTTTGCGTTGCTGTTGGTAGAGTACCCACCACCTTGGATCCACACCCAAACAGGCAATTTGGAATCCGGGGTAGCGCCACTCGGGGTAAATACATTGACAAAGAGACAATCCTCGTCAATGCCTGGGCCGGACATCTGACCCGCCCCGACACAGATGGGACGAAACTGCCATAACTGTAAGTCCAGTACGAAGCACACCTCGGTCAAGGCCACATACCTCTGTTGCATCTTGCGGCTTGCAGAGCCGTGCAGGCTTCTGCGGCGCTCTGAATCGGAGTTTGCCCAGCGGCGCCCTGGCGTACCTCATACCGAGATACTGATCCACGCCCGCCGCCAATCTGGTGCCGTGATACGATGCATATCCAAGATCCACGGTCGGCCCGGGGTTGGGCTTCTGCACGGCAGCACCGCTCACCACGGCGGCCAGGGATATGACCTGGAGCAAGATTTCTGATACCTTCATATTTTACAAGCGTCTGCGCTGGTACACGAGGAAGGGAACGCGGTGAAGAGCTTCCCCGGCAAGGCCGGGGTGAACCACACCGACTTATATAGGATGCATGGGATCGCTGCAACTCCCCGCACCGTCTCTACACCTCATCATCCGTTAGCGCAATGTACGTCTATTCTAGCGAGTATGAGCGACGTAGCCGAACAAAAGTCTCGGGGACTATTCGTCCCTTTGAAGCGACCGCTGCCCACTAATACCACCACGAGCGCACGGCCGAGCTTTCCCCGCCTTCTCGGCACCATTTCTACCGCCGATGCGACGCTGCCAGTCTAGTTTGCGGCGGGTTTCGGGTATTCCATTGCATAATTACAGTGGTTCTTGGACATGAGGTGTGAGGTAGTACAAATTGACCCTTTTTTAAAGTTGATTTTACGGTGGGCTGGTAGCCGGCTACTGGTGAGTGACGCTGTGTCGCATTGCATTGTTGCAGTGCCTTTGTTTGGTGAGACACTGCGCTTAGCGCCTGACCGAATGCGACATGGTGCATCGCGCTTGCGCTTAAAAATACTGGCGAGAACGTTTGTTTGATCGATTTTCTTTCGAAAGGCTCGTGGTAAGGCTCGTAGATGTTAAGATGTCAGTGTAATACGTATGCGTCATAAGTCGATCAAAAGGAGCAGTTCCTTAGGCGTCTGGCATGGGCGGAGAGCATTGCACAAGCAAAGCCGCGAGCCGAAGACAAGTAAATGCCGCGCTTTTTGGGAGGATATGATATATATAATCCTAACGGCCGGAGAGATCACTGGGAATGTCTTAGCGGATGGGGCCGACATCTGAGCATGTACAACACTTAATAATTGCGATCGTGTAAGCGCACCTTCCAAAGGCTAACGGCTCAGCTGCAACAAGCTGTCAAATCGTATAATCTGTCGTAATAATCAGACGAGCTATACTCCGGGTTTACAGTTGCGGTGGGTATTTCGTGTCGGATGAGATTGGTAACCGTACTGCGGAAATCGTTAGATATAAGAGATGCTGGATAGAACCTCCAAATGCAGCCAGAAGTATCAAGAAATTCGAATAACAGAGTTCCAGTACAAACAATATCCCATGTGACTTGGTCAACAGACAATACTGTAAACATTTCGTTTGTATACTGCGTCGGAACGCGGAAAGGAAGTCCACACGTCTGTTCATGTCATACAGCGCTCAAGGGCTCTATGCCCTTGTTTATGCTGGTTTTTGAAATTTGGAAGCCAGGTAAAACATATACAAGGTACTGTTGGCCAAGAAACAACGTGTACGTCTGATAACGCGCTGGAGGTGACAGGAGAGGGCATTGCAAGCAGCTTTGATAGCGATACGTCTATAGCTTTCGCAGCTGGCCGACGGAAGCGCCGTTTCGGGTCCGCTCAAGGGTATATTGTCTCGAATGATTGAAGTCATATGTGATTTCGGTGCTAACCGTCATCTCGTGCGGTGCTGATATAGTTGTGCTGGTGGACGTCGCCAGTAATCAATCGACAGAGGGGCGGTTGTACTACATCCGAGAAATCAAATAGATCAGAAAATGTAAGGCTCCATAGTAGCCAGCATTTTCATCCTAGTGATTTCTTTATCCCGACTATTTCCGTCGCCGCAGTCTGTAGACAATGGTGTCGTTAACCGATCGAGAACTGCGTATCCCTGTTAACGTCGAGTTTTGGGCCGCGACCCGTCAAAAATGCCCTCAGAAATAAAGCACCATGATATCAAAACATATTCATATCCAAGTGTAATAGTGATGGATTGTCGAACACGAGAGGCATGGTATGGGATAGGATAAACACTTCAGGGCAAGGAAGGCACGCGTAGGCGGTAAATAGCATCAAAGCGCGTCAGCAAAGGCCCACACGCAGAAGACAGAAGCCATTGTCAGTTCATTTCGTCTCTAATCATACGATTAATATTTCGTCATCGATAGAAGCGTGGAGACGTCGGGGCTTGGGCTTCGCTTCGCGAGTTCGTGGAAGCTCTGGTAGCTAGCATCTGCGTGGAAACCATTGCGCGCAATGGATGATTCTTGGAGCTAAGAAAACGGCAATGGTCTAAGTATTGTCTGACGCTCGGCTTAGTTCAAGAACATGGGAAGTTTGTAGACATTGGGTTGCCTGGTTTGTGTTTCCGGGAAACAATAATACAAATCTGTACATGGAGTACCATAAAGAAAGGTCCTCTGCCCCAACCATACTCCCTGACACCCTGCGGCCTCGTCTTCCAGGTACATACTCATGTGGAATAAAAGACCGCGGGGCGGAGACACGGTTCTTTGTCGGTATGGGCCACCGCCCGGTTTGGCTAACAGACAGTAGCACAAACAGAAGCCCTCACCGTCAAAGCAAGTTACATTCTGCCACGCAGACATTGTTGAAAATTTTCAGCACAGGGAACATCGCTTCTGGTCCTCCCATGTGGATTTTATCGGAAGAGAGGCTCCGCGCGACGACGCTCGGCCACATGTTGTTCTTGGTGGTGTTAATATGCAGCTCAGGAGCATCTTCTCCGGTTTGCTATGATGCATATACGATTATGAGATCGTACATAGAATGATGCATAGAGTGGTGCATCGCGGCTTACCTGGGCGGCCAGGGCCAAAAAGAACGACTATATTTCGTGTATTGCATGATAATCGTGTTAAAAATGGAACACAGGTACACGTTTTCGAATTAACACCCATTTTGTTGGGTATTGTACTAGACTATGTCAAACTGTAAAAGGAAGTGCAATGTTCGATATGTGGCAGCACCGCGAATCTATCAAGTTCCCTGAGGGCGTGGTCAAATCGCCATTGGTTTAGAACAGGATATTTTTCGCAGCATAATAACGAGCTCGACCCCAGCTTCTTTTCATTTTTACTTTGAATCAGCTCATACATGTTGATACGGTTGTCCTTCGCCGTGCATTAGTCCCGCCCCGGAGGTTGGTGGAGCTGACAAATTGTTGTGGCGAGGCGGGCACCGTAATTTCGCCCGACGGCCACGAGAAGTTCATGCAAGAGGAGCATTTGCTACGGTTCACGTCATTGAATGTGGTCATGTCCCCGGGATATTGCTTCGTAGTCGAGTGCCAGTGCTCCGGAATGTCGTGCATGTACTCGTACACAGTACTAAGTATGTAGTTGAACGTCAATACTTTTGCTCCAGGTGCTATAGGGAGCTGCGAAAAGGGTCCCTGTCCCTTGCAACCCCACAACACAATACACGGCACGCGGGATACCAATACGGAGACTAGCGCGGGAGGCAATAGAGGGTGCGGGTGCCTGTAAAGCCTATGTAGGACCCCGTCCGCGGCAGCCCATAGCACTATTAGCAGTCCAAGTGGGTACGGAGAGATGGTGCCTTCGCGCGACGGTCGTGGATGCGGGCTATTGTTGAGTGATGCAGTGATTTCTTAGCGCCGGATGCTGAGATATCCAGGCCAGGGCTCAAAGACATGTCCAGCCCGGCAGCGACCCTTGCCGAACGTTGCGCATGCCAGTCCTCCACACACCCGCACAAACCTTTGTAGTAGTAGTGCAGCTAACGGGCCTTGTCGGCTACCTAGCCTGGGCACCAGCCGGTGGTGCCGCCCGTCAAAGGCGGGTGGAGTGTCACCGGAGCGTTTTTCTTCCTCCTCTATTACGAGTATTTGCGCCCGCCTGTCGCTTGCTGCAGATTAAGCATGGCACGATTCGATGTCGCCATCAATGGCTTCCACGGTATTTACCAGTACACGAGAATCCTATTCGTCGCGGTAACTTTGGTATGACAGTGGCGTAATGTGGCTCATGTCGTGAATGGGGTGCCTATTCCTGCGTCAAGACTCCTACGAGCCACGAAATGCAGGGTCCTCCAGTTCTAAGAATGAACTCTTGTACGGAGTACATGCCTTCAACATCGGCTTCGGCTACCGGACATGGACGTCCAGCCACGGATGCAAAAGACGGTACACTATATTCGCACGGGGCAGGAGTGAATATTGAATGGCGGGCTGGGTTAATTAATATGCCACTAAAAGTTATCTGTCAAGAAATTCGAGGTCGCTTAGGCAGGCGGGTGGAGGGGTGGTGGGATGTGGCTGAGGCAAAGAGGACATGAGGGGGAGGGGTCGACGAGACAAAAACGATGGCGTCGGCGCCAAAGTAGGCACGAGCAGTCTGTCGTACGACCGGACGGAGCGCACGTTGAGACTATCAAGCTAAGTTTAAAGCTTCCGTTCGAGCTATAGCTTGACCTATAGCTCGAGCCCAAGTCCATATGCGGCTCCGGTAGTCGACGTAGCTGGCACGCGAGGTCGTTTTGTAGACAAGCTTGGCTTAGAGAGAGCCTGGCTGCTCACATATCGCCTTGTGCCATTCACATGGGTGAGCCAGGCGGCCAGTCGATAGCCGCTGCCAGCGATACGGGGAGCTAGGAAGGCAAAGATTAACTCCAACGCTCCGTCCCGCGTCCCCTGCGGTGCGCCACCAAGACACAAAGAAAGAGGCACCCAAAAAGCCCCGAACGAACCCAAGTAAAGAGAGCACCCTCACGTCACGTCACCTCATCTCACCTCACTCTGTCGCCGGGCGTACAGTACACACGAGTGCGAGTCGAGAGCGAGTCGGCTGCTGCAGAAATATTTTCTTATATCGGGGCGTCGCCTGGGTTTGGGCTTAGCCTCGAGGCGTATTGTTCTAGAAAAGCGGACCGTTCTTGGGGCCAGCCCGTCTCCTTTTGTATGAGCCGCTGTCAGCGCCCGGCCTATCACAGGCGCAATGGAGCAAATGCTCCGGTATACCACTCTCTCGGCCGCGCCCAAGGCGCTCAGGTCGAGCAGGATCGCACAGCTGTTCGTTGAGCTCCCATGGTGTTATGCAAGTTGGCGGGTGTCGCGGTTTTTAAGTCAGCGTTAAAATGGCTCCTCGCTGCGTTTCGGTGCGGTGCAGGCGCTGCCGTTGCCACTGCCACTGCCCTGCACCGGCTCCGATGCACTCTTTCTACACCCGCCATCCCGTCCCTCCTAGCCACAACGTGGGTGTGGCCACTCGCCGTATCCTTTTTTTTCTCATCAGTCTCTCATCCTCTCTTTCGTGACCATTGACGACTCCCGGACACTCCTCCGGTTAATGCAGTTGGCCGTCAAGCAGCCTTCAAGCTAGGGCAACGCGACACACGCCTCCGTTGGCCCCTGGTCTCGCCGAGGCGCATCCCGTCGACCTCTCCACACTCGCCGCTGGTGTGTAGTTTGTCGTTAGTAGGTGGTGTGTGTGGTGTGCGTGTGTGCGTGTGGCCTGCCTGGCCTGCAAACCAAAAACCCCGTTCCATGTTGAGGACATGCCCATATCAACCCTCTTTCGTCCCAGTCTCTGCTCATCTCCTGCCCTCCTGCCCTCTCGTCCTTTTCAGGTCGTCGGCAAACCAGCTCTTGGGCAAAGCAGCAGACACTGCGCTTTGGCATCCTCATCTGTTTCTACACAGCGGCCAGCTTGCTATTCCTCCCAGCACCGGCTGGATAGCCCCCTCATGTCGTTGGGCAGCAGATCAACCACTCCTCCGCCATTATCGTTTCTCACCACCGCCGCTTATCTTGTCGGAGCTGCTGCACAACACTGAGCTGCCGGTTTAAATGTGCACGGTGCATATGGCTGAATGCCCAGTCTGCGGGAAAGAGTACCTCGTCTATGTTGCATTCTGCCACTCGTACCACCCCCCTCTGGTGAACTGCCCTAGGGGCACAGGCTTTGTCCGAGGCGACATGCGAGAGGGACAGTGCCCGAGCCCCGTCTGCCCAAACAGCTTGAGAGGGGGTTGCAGAGTCATGTAGCTGCGGCTATGATGATTGAATAATCCTTTACAGCTTCTGACCAGACACGCTAACCTCGACAACCTGGTCCACGCCCTCATACTCGGGCATCTCAAAATCATACTTTTTCGCTATCGCTGGCGATACAAACCTGTACTTCATTCTCAGCACTTATTCACAGAACATGTTAGCCACAACATGCTACAGAGCCAATACATACCGACCACCAATGAAATGGCGACCCGTGAAGTGCTTTACCAACGGCTTCGGCGCCGTGAGGCTGACCAGCACCGTGGGCATGAAGTCGCTTCCTAGGCCGGACTTGGGCGGCCCATTTTCAATATCCCAAGACGACGGAGCATCCACTGATGTGACGGGCACCTTGGTTTGCTGAAGCGCGCTGATGACGTTGGGGAAAGGCTCTCGGACTTCTCCGGAGAAGCTGAAGCCTGGTAGAAACAGTCAGCATTTACACGGCTCTTTTGCACCCGAGTCCGTCTCGCCGTTGAACAAACCGAAAACTGCGTCGATTATATGGTCTGCGTGGCCCACCGCCGTGACAAAGTCGTTGATGAATGGCACGTCCAAGTCTTCGAGCTGCTTTGCAAGCCGCTACATAAACGATCAGCGGCTACACATGCATATTTTGGTTTCAAGGAAAAGTGGGGAGGAGGAGGAGCGTTCCCATGTACGAAAGAAAGGGGCCGACAAACATTTCGGGAACGGAAGCGACAGTAATTACAGCATTGCAGGACTGGGAAACGAGAAATAGACAAAATAGACTTCGCGGACGCGAAACCGGCAACAACCGCCTCTGGATACACGGGGAAGCAGAGGAAGAAGACAAAAAAGAAATGGCAGATTCTGCACACTCACCTGATAAAGTTCATTTTTGCTCCTCTTGGGATAGAAAATCGTTGGTTGATACCCGTAGTGGAACAGATGCCGTGCGGCAACGAGCCCATCGCCGCCTGGCCCTAGTCGTTAGCCAACATGCTGGCAAACAGAGGGCGACGCTATTTAGTACCATTATTACCAGGGCCGCACGCCACCAGCACCCTGCGGCCTTTTCTAGGTGGGTGCACTCGATAAACTACCTCCTCCATCAGCAGGAAGAACGACCTCATGTTTGCGTTCATCGCGCCTCACCAGCCTGCGACACAGAAAGACCTGCGAGCTCCATGAGCTGATCGATGGAGAAGGCGCAGGTGCTCATGAGCTCCTGATCAAGGGCAGCAGCCGCCTTTGGGCCGAGGGTCTTGGAAGAATCGCGTCAGTCAAAGAATCCTTGGCTTTTAGAAGCAATCCAGAAAACAGGGCAGTTTGCTATTTTTACGTACTTTGAGCGTCATTGGGAATATTGTTTAGTCCAAAGTTGAAGGTTTGTCGATCTGTCACGTCCCTGAGGATGATGGATTACTTGGGAAATGGAAAGGAGAAAATAAAAGAGCTGACTGTCCCATGTACGACAGAAGCTGCAGGTCTTATGGTCCGAAAGTATGATGTAGTCGACGAAGTAGCCTGACATCATTCGCACCTTACACGCAGAAGCTAAAGCCCGCCCGCAGGGCAGCCCACCCCCAAAAACAGCACCCGGCCCGCCAACCAGAGGAGCTCCAAGCCCACCACCCACTTGTGATTGGCCGGCACGGCAAAACTGGTGTCCCGACAAAGTACCGGCGCCCGTGCATTTTGCCAGAAGCGATTCAACGACCAAGAGCACCCTTTCCACCACGCGATCAATCTCAATTGCATCCCGCAGCACCCAACCAAACCCCTCGCCGCTGCCGCTCCAAGGATAGCAAGATGGTTGTCAAGATTAGGCTCGCCCGCTTCGGGCGCAGGAACTCGCCATTCTACAACATTGTCGTTGCGCAAGCTCGGTACGAATTTACTCCCTCCCCGATCGATCCCCTTTTGGTCAAAAAAAAAACCGACCGCAAAGCCCTAGAACGGTTTCAGTGAATTAACATTTTCCTTTTCTCTTCTCCTCTACAGCACGGCGCGCAACTCCCGGCCCCTCGAGGTCATTGGCACATACGACCCCGTCCCCAAGCCCGACCCCTACGACGACTCGGGCCGTCTGCACAAGGACATTCGCCTCGACTCGCAGCGCGCAAAGTACTGGATCGGCGTGGGCGCGCAGCCCACCGAAACGGCGTGGAGGCTGCTGTCCATGGTTGGGATCCTGCCCAAGAAGCAGTTTGGGCCCAAGGAGAACAAGGCGACGACGCAGGTTGATGCGAGCAGCGTGCGCGTCCGCTAGAACGACGCGGGCGGTAGACGACGCGGGGAAGCAAAACGGCGGTATGAGAGAATGGGGACAGTAAGGGGTTGCACTATACATGTACGATTATATTTTTGAAAGGAAAAATCCTGGCATCTTTACGGCGTTTTTGCGGGGGCGGGACTATGGTTAAACCGATACATATACAGCCCTGGAATATACAATATTCTGTATACAACTTTTTTTTTGGTAACAATGACAAGCAATTACAAAGAACGAAACAGAGCGAGTTGAATGTCTGCTTCAGCACATGAAACCGGTTGATGTGAGACGGAAAGAGATGAATTAAATATCTACTCGGGAAAATCTAGCCACCAAAGGCCTAGTCAAAAATGCTTTTTCTAAACAATATCCAATATCATAGTCGTAAATTCCTCAAACCACCTTGGGCCATTTTAAAAAAAAAGAAAAACCTTGGCCTCGCAAAAAAACAAGTGTTCAAAATTCCCATACTAGCACAAGACGGCCGTCATCCATGGCAGTTGCATTAAAAAACACCCCGGAGCGATAGTTTCTCGCCCCGTCATCTAATGGGCAGCGGAGAAGAAGACGTTCATAAATAGGCACACGGCCATGACGCCGAGGCCGTAAATGGCAAGGCACAGTGCGGCCTTGCGGATGACCAGGTGGTCAATGTGCTCGAGATCCCAGCGCCACTTCTTGCGCCATCGCCAGGCACCGCCCTGGCTGCCGTTCTGGGGCACGGCCCCGGCGTCTTCGACGTCCGAGTTGGCCTCGTCAATGTCGTCGTCTTCCTTGACAAGGCGCTGGTGGTGGCTGCTTTCGGGGTCGCTAATCTTGTAGTAGAAGAGGCCGGGTAGGATGAAGCTAATGGACGTGGATCCCGTGCTGCCCACATAGGCCAGGACCTTGTCCAGACTGCTGACTGACAAGGCGGTGATGTAGGCCAGCGTCAGGATAAGAGTCGTCAGAAGGGCGAACCGCGTGTCGGACATGGGCGCCGTGCTGTGGTCGCTTCTCGGTGCGACGGGGGCGAGCATTGGGGAGCCGGGGCGGGCTCCTGTGCTCTGGGACGATCGGTTGGGTCGCCACTTGAATACGGCGTCGAGTGATGCTCGGCAAGGGTGGACCTGTAGGGGAATGGAGAAGAGGACGAGAATGACAATGGCGGCCTTGCCAATGGTCGAAGCGATACCGGTAGCGTCTACACGATTAGTATGATACGATTGCAAGCGGCGGCACGAAAACTTACACATCATGACAATGTTGCCAACGACCGAGTTTCCAAAGGTAATGTAGCCGGTAATGGCAACCAGCAGGTAAATCACACCTGCCGAGCCAATGCTGCTTCCGACAACAGACACCATGTTTCCGGGCGAGTTGTCCTTGATTTCGTTGACAATGGAGAACATCTAAATACGGTCAGCGGTTGTGTCCCTCACAAAGTGTAAAAGGGTTTGAATCAAAACGAACATTCTGGTGGCACGTGTAGGCAAAGACGACCACGGGCAAGGTGCTCAACGTCTCGATCGGGCCGGCCCACTCAATGACACGAATATCCTCGGGGCTGGCGTGGGGATCGACGGCAAAGTGGTAGACGACGAGGACGATGAGGTAGCCAATGGAGACGAGGGCGACGATGCTGGTGTACTTGAGGGAGTCGAGGCGGCGCAGGAAGCTCAGCGGGATGACGAGGAGCATAAAGGCGGTGATCCAAAAGTGGCGGCTGAGGAGGTAGGGGAACTGGGAGGCGTGGCTGGTGATGCCCTCCATGACGCCGGGCATCAGGTCGCCGATGATGATCATGTAGGAGACGCCGACGCCGAAGCACTTGATGGCGATGGCGGCGTCAAAGATGACGGCGGCGTTGGGGTAGGTGATTTGCGAGAGGGCGAAGAAGGAGGCGGTGCCGCGGTCGAGGTATCGGGCGCATCGGGCCTGGAGGTAGAGGCCAAAGGCGGCGGTGACGCCGGACCAGAGGACGAGGATGACGCCGAGCATGATGCCCATGCGGGAGAGGACAAAGGGCATCGTTAGCGTGCCGGCGCCGACGACTGCGAGTAGAAGCAACAGGTTAGTTTTGTTATCCGGGCATATGTTTGTATCGCCAGTGGTCGTTTGCGCGTGGGAAACTGGGGGAGGAGGCTGTTTTTCGTACTGGTATTGAGAAGGTTGACGATGCTGCTCGTCCGCGAGGCCTGGCCAGCATAGCCGGCATCTTTGCCGCCGCGTCGCCGGTGTCTGCTCATGACGATGATGGAGGTTAGCTAGCTTGAACCCAAACGTGGCACTACAGGGGGGGCGCCGCCAAAGTAGGCGGTCATCTCGCACGCACCTCGACATGTCGCTGACGCTCGAAGCTGAAGCGTTTGCATCTGTGATTGTGGAATAATTTGTCATAGCAGGCGCAAGGTGAAATGGCGCCGCGCTCCCGGTTCAAGGTGCGGATTCGCGCCTTGGTTTGGGAATGGGCGGGAAAGTTGGAGGTTTCGGGGGACCACGACGGGGGTTGGTGGTTGGTGGCAGCAACAAGGCGCACGGGACTCGCTTGGCTGGGGTTTGGTGGTGGAACGTGGAACAACGACAGCGAAGCAGCAACGGGGGACGGAAGTGGGTTTGCGGGCGGGCGCTGTGTTTCCGCTTGTAGTAAGGTAAGGCTGCAGGGTGTGGTTTTTTTGGTGGGCGAGGGAGAGTGAGCGCACGGTGGGCGGAACAGAGCGCAAGCGGGCGTCGGGTTGGGCGGTACGGAGCAACAAACGGCCAAATTGAAGCTGTGAATATCTACAGAAGAGGAAAAAGT
The DNA here is from genome assembly GCA_003056585.1 of Lecanicillium sp. MT-2017a. Classification (NCBI taxonomy): domain Eukaryota; kingdom Fungi; phylum Ascomycota; class Sordariomycetes; order Hypocreales; family Cordycipitaceae; genus Lecanicillium; species Lecanicillium sp. MT-2017a. The sequence continues at coordinate 90,697 of PXYN01000354.1, forward strand.
GGTGGAGGAGGAGAAGGAGGAGAAAAAGATGTGCAAAAGAAGAGAGTCCAGAAGCCTGCCCATCGTCCCTTGTGGTCCACCGAAACCCCGTGGCCGCCCATCGGCCGGGCTGTGCTGTGTCGAGCCCGCAAGACGTAACAAGAAAGACCACCAAAAGGCTAGGCCGTCCCCGGTGCCCGCCCGCCTTGGTCATCGCAAGTCCCGGAGACACTACCCGTACGGAGTACACTATTAGGTACTGTAAACTAAAAACCTAGCCGTCGGCAACCATCGGCGCGGGGGGGAACCTGGGCGGTAGCGCCCTCTGGTGGATTTGGGCGCTGCTGCGTTCCGCGGCCGGACATCCGTTGCCCGCATGGGGCCCGCTCCGGGGGCGCTCGTCCAGTTTGGGTAAGCTGCCCAACGCCGTACTACAGCCGGTGCTAGCGCAGGCACGGGGTGGCACAGTACAGCAGCGTCGCTTACGAGTACGTCGTATAATGTGCCGGCGGGTGTGAGGTGACGTGACTAGCCATGTTCGATGAGGCGTCGCACGCGAGCGTGTCATCCGATGGCGCGCTGTGTACATCATCCCTAATGAGCCATGCAGGTGATGTATACGCCATACACTGGATTCCTCGTTTGCCAGCCAGAATCTACGCATAAAATTTATTCTCTTGACGGCAGTCATAAAGTCGTTTAGTGCCAACTATATCAGCAAAAATGTGGTATTTAAAAGTTGTTCTCTCCAGAAGAAGACGAAGGTAATAAAGACGCGGCACCATGTGCATGCCAACATCCATCTGTATACATAAATACGACGCTCGCTTCCCCCTCCTTTCGTACTCCCATTTTGCTCAAGTCGCCCCATCTCGCACGGCCGCGATTGGTCTACTTGCGAAGGACACCACCAAGAGCACCACCAGAGCCGCCGCTGCCGCCGCCCACAACACCACCAAGCGTCTTCCCGAGAGTGTCGACAAGGTTGCCAACCACGTCGGTGGCCGTCTTCTCCACGGTGCCGAGAGCCCCGTTGGCTACGCCCTCGACCGTACCGACGGCGCCGTTGGCCGTGTCAGCGACGCCAGCCACGGCGCTGGCGGGGTCCTTGAGGACAGAGCCGACTGTGCCAGTGACACCGCCGACTACATTGCCCAGGCCACCCAAGTCGCCCTGTTGTGCGTGTGGTTAGTTGGGTATCAGAAAGAGTAGTAAGTCTTGGAGGGCAACGTACGACGGGGGCGGCGGTGACGGTGGCCGCGAAAAGAGTGCAGAGTGCAACAAACTTCATCTTGTACGTTGAAAGGAGTGTAAACGTTTTCAAAATAGGAAACAGCCTGTGTTCCAGTATGGCTTAGAAGAAGAATAAAAAGAGAAGAATAGTAGCTTAAAGAGAGTGTAGTTCAAGAAACAAAACTGAATCTGTAAAGAGACAGAGGCAGCACTCTCGCTTCACACAGGGCAGATGCGCACCAGCTATATACCCATACTGGTCCCTCAGGTCCTCCTCCTCCACGCGCAGACCCCGGCATGATCGTCAATAACTTTTGCTGATTACCATTTTGCATTGTCTCCCAAGCAATACCAGACGGTAAGACACTGTCAAATTCGTCTTCCTTTGTTTCCCTTGTCGCCCTGTAGAGTTGACGGCCTCCTGCCGGTGGTGCAGCCGTGTAAGCAGTGCCAACCACCCCCACCAATACCGGCCCGCGGCTCTCCAAGACACTCTGTCGCGAAGAGCGTCAAGCGGGGACAAGGGCTCAATGGACGTGGAATCGAGGGTGTTTGTGAGCAGGCGAAAATGACGTCGTGGTGTCTTTGGTGCTTGCTTTTTGTCTGAGCGTCCCTTTGCCGCCCTGTCCCTATTGTTCTTGTTTTGCCCTATGGGGTTGGTGTTCGCGTGGGGTTCCTCAAGGGTCGACGCTAGGCTTGGCCATGCGCCCACGGCAGTTGGATCTCTCGGCTTCGAGGCTAAATTTTCTGCTACGAGAGGTTGCTAGTGGGATAGTTTTACGCTTTTAGGCTGCCGTCCTATTCCACTGTTGTGGCTAACACGTTCATTTTATTGAAGATACAAGGTCTTTCCAATGACCGTGATATACCTTCAACGCGACATATCTAGAGGACAGAGCGATGTAACTGCCGTGCTTGTTGTTGTAAATGCAATTATTAAGGGACCGAGATATTCCATGCCTATGCAACGCAATGTCATCATCAGGCGTCCCAAAAGGGACAATGAGTGCGTGATGGGATATTGCGGCAAGACATATTGTCAACAAGGGTCGCCGGCTAATCAGGGAGAGGGCATGCACCAGGTGGCTGGCACGCTGCGTGTGGGAGATCACACCCAACGACTCCCTGGTAGGTTAGCGAGGTTACTTAATTGGCCCATATTTTGTCTGCAAATCTCTTCCATATGGGTCAAACGGTTTGCGGTTCTGCCATAGTATTGAACATGCAGATTGCCATTCTTCTGCGCTGATGCACGCTTCTAGCGTTTGTCATCCTGCGTCCACCGCACCGCCCTAGATCCTCTCCTAGTTACTAAGAGACAGCCGCAGTAAGGGTATGACAAAGCAAACCAACTCTTGGGCAAATTCTCAATCGAGTAAATTTTTTTTTTTTTGAAAATAATTTAAATAGTACAGGTTATATAGGCAAACCAGACATTACTCCTAAAGCGATATCTACTCCTACATCTGGGACCTATAGCGCCGCCCCACCCTTATTGTAGACGCTGGGCTGCGCGCCACCAAATCTGTAAACCAACGTCATCCAAACGCTGTCCGCTTCAACCACGCATCGCGCCAGCCGACAGCTCGACAACGTCCAAGCGACGCCAATTCTCCAACAATGCAACCCTAAACACACGCAGCACAAATCCAATAAAAAGCGTAATCAACCACACACACCGCTCCGCCCGCCATGGAGAACCCCCTCGACCAAACCTCCGCGACCACAATCTCTCTCCTCGAAGCCCGCCTTCTACGCATAGAACACCTCCTCTGCGGCGCATCAACACCCGCCACAGCCCCAGCACACCATGAATCCGCCCGCCAACGAATGGCCGAGCTGGAGAAGCGTTTCGCCGCACTAACATCCCATGTGCGCGTCTACGACGAGCTCCTCAAGATCTGTACGCCTTCCCCTTTCTTCCCCCTTGGCTGCCATCGGGCCTGCTAACGCGCGACGAAATAGACAACGCACACCCAGACTTTTTCCACACGCCGTCACCCACGGAACCGCCGTCACAGCTCACGCCGGACGCGCTGCGAGCTATTGTCCTCTCCTCCGCGCCGTCGTTTTCCGCGACCTCGTCCGCCCTGACCGCCATCAAGGACGCGCCCGTCCCCGACCCCGCCGAGAGCGCCAACCTGATTGCCCTGACGGAGAGGATGAAGGGCATCGAGGCGACGCAGCTTGCGCAGGCGGCTGAGATGGCGGAGCTGCGCGGGGAGAGCGAGGTGGCGCTGCGCTCATGGTACGAGAATGGGGTGCTGAGCCGATCTAACTTTGTTGCGGACATGGAGAGCCGCGTTTCGCAGGTCGAGCGTCAGGTAAGGCGGAGAGAGCATGAAAAGGAGCGCGAAAATGAGGTGTGATGTGCACTCGTGCTTTTCCTACAGGTTGTGCTGTCTGCCCCGGCCTGGGTAGATGGAATACAGAAGCAGGTCGGGCGTATAAACAGATATATGATAATGATACCCTTTTTACACATCACTTGCAACATCATGATTTACTACTGGCAGCTTTGAAGCTTTGAATTTCTTCGCAAGCCCTGTGCTGCCATTTTCGTCAAATCTCAGGCTTCTCGACTTTCGGTTTAACTTTCACATCAGCGTTGGTGGCCGTATCTGCGACCTAAGGGATCATTGCTGAAGGGCTAGTCAAAATAGAAGGCTTCCATTTGCATTGTGGCAAAACAGTTACATCTTCAAACGTCTTTTTATTCAATTTAATCCTCTGGTCATTGTAGTCATAAAGTAGAAAGTCGTTACAAGCGATGCCCCATGTCTCGTATCTCATCAACGACACCAAAAAGCAACAATGTCATCAAAATCATCCGTCGTCAAGCTCTTGACATGACGGTCCTCCTTTGTAATCTCCTTTCTCAATCTAGAAGCCACTCTCAAAGCGATGGAAGCCTTTTGCCCTTTATCCATCGATTCGAACAACTTTCCCTTGAGAAACGTGCTTCGAGCAATCTCATTCTTGTGCGCCTTTGGGTCTACTGCCCATATATCGAGCGCTACGTTGATCGTGTTGCTATTAGGCGTTAGCAATGCTTTCTCAGAGCTGCTCTTGATTCTGCTCACATTGCCTTTTCGTGCTCACCTAAGCGCATAAGGTGCTCGGCAATCTTGTGCGTAATGTTGGCCGTGTAAAAGTCGCGCTCGCCGACAGTTTCGAGCATATGCTTCCATGCTCTCTGGTGGTACTGGTAGCTCTCATCCAGATTTCCCTCCACGGCACGCAGGTTACCGAGGGCGTAGAGAATAAGCCCAGTGCGAACTGACTCGCGATCATTAACACCCAGCGCCCGCTCTCTACCAGCGAGACTCTCCAACAGTAGAGTGTTGCACTCGTCGAGTTTGCCTTGCGCAAGAAGGCACCAGCTCAGGTTCGCCTCTCCAGAACGAGGAACGTAATTTCCAAGAGATTTGCGTATTTCAAGCGCGTACTTTAGGTCGGCCACTCCTTCGGCATATCTCTTGTCTTGGGTGCGTGAGATTCCTCGCTCCGCGTACGCAAGATACAGTCTCTCATCGACAGTTCCCAGCTCATTACAAATTTTGGAGACCAAGTCGAGTGACTTCTCTTTATATGTCCGGCTGGAATCGAAATCGTTCGAATCCATGGCAACGGCGCCTAGGCTGAAGTATATGTCTGCAAGGACAGAATCGCGATCTGGGTGTGTAGATGTCTCGCATATGCCTAGCGCAGTCTCGAAGAAGCCGTCAAAGTCATTCCATCTACCCCGTTCCTTTTGATACCTAGGTCTGTTAGAATATTTCTTCATAACAACGAACAAAGCATCAGCTTTCGGGACTTACCAAGCCGCCTCGGCCAACAGTTGCGCAAAAAGCATGGCAGATGCACTTGATGGGGAAGTGATGGCCCGCCACAGTTGATGCACCCTTAGAACATGAGGGTAGATTGCAGAACAAGCTGGCCATCTGCCCACGTGCAGTCTCCCTCCACTAGATTTTGGCTGCGGAAGTTCCGGCTTTCGTGAAGGGTTTGGTAGCGCAGATGGCCATTCCGACCATAGGAGCCTCACAATCTTGTCAAACAGGGCCTTCTTCATCTCCATGTCCATCGTCGCCAAAATCGCATCTTGCACAATGCGATGAACAGAAATAACTTGCTTCTGCTTATTGATCTGAACCAAAGATGACTGCAAGAGTTCATTTCTCGTCTCAAAATAGTTGCTTTTCTTGAAAGGAGAACCATCAAAATGTTCAGCGGCAGCTTCCATCAACAACCCCTCTTCAACGGCGTCTGGGTCAAGAAATGAAAGCAGCTCCAACAGCTGTCGGGCTTGCGGATTTAGCTTCTCAAAGGCCCAGACTGTGGAAAGACTGTGGCGATACGGAATCAATGTGGAATCCACCTTGGCCTTGTAAATTTCAGGACGCTCATCAAGGTCGGTGTAAAGCTCGAGGAATTCCGTGAGAGTCAGGTCGTGCCCACGAATAAAGCCGGCCATTTGCAAGATGGCTAGGGGAATTCCGCCAAGAAGCTCGGATATCTGCTTTAGCGCACCATCTTCAGATTCTGCAGAGAAGGTGCTTAGGCTCGTAAACAACAACAGGCTATCATCTGGAGGCAGTGGAGAGAGGCCCAAGCCTGATGATCCGTTGGTGAACAGGCATTTAGCCTTTGGATCGCGGCTAGTGATTAAAATTGATCCATTTCCCTGTGGCCAGAAATCGGCTAGGATATTTGGATCATCCGCATTGTCAAATATGAGTAGCCAGGTCGCTGCTAGCTGCTCTTCAGGTGCTGTGCTGGCATTGCCTGGTGCAGAGCGCTGGGGATCGGCTAGCCAGCGCTTAACGAGCTCTCGGCTTACAGCCTGACTTTTGCATTCTGATGGTTCTTCAAGTCCCAGAGCCAACGAGATTTTCTGGTACTGGTGATCAAGTTTGGCAGCCTCGTCGGCCACCACCCAGAATACGGCGTCGAAAGTCGTTTTATGGCGGCGACAGAATTCCCGAGCAATTTCTGTCTTGCCCATGCCACCTAAGCCGCAAATAGCAAAAACGTTTTGGCCATAACCTGAGCCTGTCGACGACCTCTCCTTCGAGGGCAAGAGCTTTGTCTCCAGGAGATCCAAGACATCTTCGCGACCACAGAAGCCCTTGTTCTCCGATGGTGTATCGATCATGTAGCAAGGCAAGTGGGCGCTCTTTGAAGCTGTTACATTGGTTGAAGCCGGATATATAAGCTCAAAATCCGATGAATACCCCCCATCTGCTGCTTGTGAAGGCGATTCACCAATTGCAGGATCGTCGTGCTCTGCTGAAACCGTTAGCTAGGCGCTTTGCATCTTTATATTCAGTTACCTTTCATATTATTTATTTTCGAGTGTCAATATGCCTTGTTTTTGTAGAATCTGCGAAAGCCTGAGTTGCGTGTCAAAGGTGAGGGGAGAAAGTGACTTTAGGTCGATCCATGGCCAGTTTACTTTTGGGCATCAGTGATATAGTCAAAAGACGATTGTGTTACACACAGCAGGCAGCAATGTTTGTAAGCGGAATTTCCTACCCCTCATATCATGTATACCTTCTTGGCATTACCAGGTGCCTAATAATTCCTCATTGAGTCGGTGACCAGAAAGCAAAGCTTCCGTAAGGAGAGAGTGTGTTACCGCATTCCGAAAAAGGCACAGCCAAGTGCCATACACTGTTACAAGTCTCTAACTCATAAAATATATTGCTAATATCTTTTGGTCAGCCTAAAGTTCTAAATATTTGCCCATCGCTGCTCGATGCCTTGGTGATCACTGAACAGCGCACCTACAGCTCCCATAAGCCTATTCAACTTGTGCTTGACGTGTTTCTTTTATTATTGTTATGCAGGATATCTTGTTTGCTCTTATTCCATTACTCTTGCGTAGGCTCTCTGACCGTGAAGTATGATTCCCTTTGTTACCCAATGCGGCGGCGGCGCGTCCAGGTTACACAAAGCGTCTTATCTCACCGCACAATTTGCCCAAGAAGCCTTGCTTTCCTTTTAGACTCTCCCACCTGGCACGTTTGTGCCACAATATCGCGCACGATGACCGAGTGAGTAACCGCAGCATGAACTGTCCCTGTCGTAAATTTGAAGCATTGCTCACCTCTGGCGCAATCAGCCTCGGCACAGCGGCGGTGCGCGCCTGCATCTTCGACATGGACGGCCTCTTGATCGATTCCGAAGAAATGGTAGGACGGTCCATAAACGAGGTTCTCAAGAGATACGATCGTCCGCCCCTCACACCTTCAATCCGAGCCAAACTTATCGGTATCCCAGACTCGTCCAACAGCGACATGTTCCATGACTGGGCTCAACTGCCCATTTCGCGAGATCAATGGGCAAAAGAGTCCGCTGCACAAATGGCGCTCAATTTTACAAAGAGCCGTCCCCTTCCGGGGGCGCAGGGTTTACTTTCGAAGCTTTCCCGTAGCTACTGTGCTTCCACAGGCGATCGTGTAGAATTGGCCCTCGCATCGAGCAGCCCGACACACTACTATAAACTGAAGATGACAGTGCCAGAAACAAAACGACTGATGGATAGCTTCTCAGAATCTAGGAAGATTCTGGGTGATGATCCCCGAGTACCACGCGGCCGCGGGAAGCCAGCGCCAGATATATACCTCGCGGCGTTGCAGGCACTCAACTCAACGCTGGCGCCAGGAAAGCCTCCTATTTTGGCGTCTGAATGTTTGGCCTTTGAAGATTCAGTCGCTGGAGTGGAATCTGCGCGTAGAGCCGGAATGAGGGTTGTTTGGGTACCACATGAGCTCGTGGCAGATCGTTATCGTGGGAGAGAGGGAGATATGGTGGCAGGGAGGTCAGGGGCTTTTGATGCGGAGGATGAACGGCAGCTGGGCAAGGTACCTGGAGGTATGGGGGAGATGTTAAGGACATTGGAGGATTTTGACTGCAAAAAGTATGGAATTGAAGTGGCAGAGTAGGGTAACCCTTATGCTGCGAAGCAATTTCTCCGATGCTCAAGTCGTATCGTCATCTAACGTGGAGCATAGAACAAAACATTATCATAATATTGATATGTATCTATATGCTAAAGCAATAACGTAACTGAATTCTTGGTATTTTGAAGGCTGCAGGTGTCAAGTATACTGATGTAACGATCACGTTCCGGCTGTTGTGATGGGCGGCGCAAGGTTGAACGCAGGCCGGTTTATGTTGCGGTCCTTGTAACTAAAATCCTGTTAGCTATTATATATGAATTACTCGCCTTGATAACGCACGTAAGAACGCTGATAGTACCCGGTGAGAATATCATCTCAAGCGGGAATTCCAGCGGGTAGCCAAGCCATCTTTTTACAAAGGCACGAAGGATGAGGCCATGGGCCACCTAGTTTGACGCAATTGTTATAATCTAGAGCCTTTTATAACCAGAATAAAGTACGTACCAAAACAACATTAGCTGGTTTGTCTTCCTGCATAGCTGTTTCGTGTATGCTGCGAATATGTGCTATCAGGGCGTCCAGCCTCTCGGAGACCTGCTGTGCTGACCTAGTTCGGCAATTAGAAGTTGTTCCCCTATATGAAGTACCAGATTTATAAAACTTACTCTCCGCCAGGACAGCCGTCCCTCCAGATATCCCACGGCTTCTCACTGTCCAAGCCATCATCCTTTCTGCGCTGGCGAATCTCGCCAACCTTGAGCCCCTCATACTCACCGTAGTCCCATTCCGCAATGCCTTCGGTGACGGTGATTATTTCCTTTGGTATGGAAATATCGGCAGCGCCGAATAGCGTATCAAACGTTTGCAGGGCGCGCTTGCGCGGGCTGACCCAGACGTGTACGACTGTGGCGGGGTCGATGAGCTTCCCCGGCCCGACGGCAAGATTGGCCATGTCGGCGACCTGTCTGATGCCATCCGGAAGGACTTCGAGGTCCGTCGTTCCCGTGTACCGGCCAATTTTGGACCATTCTGTTTCGCCTATGCAGTCCATCGGGAATTAGGTGCACGTCAGTTTCCAGGGACTCGGGTAAATGTTTGCGCACCATGACGTGCCAGGAACACGCGCGGTGTTGAGGCTTCAGCGGCTGACATTATGCTAGATTAGCTTGATCCGATTAAGGGCGTCATGTTATATAAGCCCAAAGAAAAGTGCGTCATTCAAATAAAGAATATTCAGAACATGGTCAATCAATCGTGGCGTCGTGAGGCAAATGCCATGATTGAGGGGTATCAACCGCGGAGAGCCTCCACCACCACATGGGTCATCTTGACTAGCGCCGGCTGGTCCCGCAGTTGTGAAGATGATGGCGCCGAGAGTATGCTACGAAGAATCCACACCTTAGATCTGCGTGGCCAAATATATCGTTCCTTTTTACGTTTGTCCGATGCTTAGATGAAGGAGACTTGTTTCGGGGCCCCTGATTCAGAACTGTGGAAAATGCAGTGTGCGCGATAGCCGAAAGCCCACCAAGATCCGTTCAACGGGTGTCAAAGCCGGATCGCCTGCTGCGCGCTGTCTCGGATCAGAAAGAAAAGCAATCCTCTTCGCAATGAAGTCGGTGGAAGTCACCGCAGAAAACAACGCCGAATGCTATTCCTGCAAATGCCGCCTCACTACTTTGGTTGGTGCTGATCCGCGCATGCATGCTGTCGGCGCCAAGGCTGCCTGCTTCATTGGCTGCGAGTCGCCTTGCGGGGGCGCGTGTTGTAATCCTGCAGACTTCTGGTGGTGAAACCAAACTGTCTGCCTCATGACTTCCCCCGCTCCATCTGACTTGATTCTAACACTGTAACACATTAATTTTGCCAAGGTTGATACCCTGCGACGGACCTTGGTTGAGTCTGCGCGTTCAGCCATGGACCCTCTATCTTTCACCGCGAGTTTGATAGCTGTTGTGGCAGCCGCCGCCCAGATCAGCAAGGCGCTATCACGACTTCGAGCTTTTGGAAAAGTGCCCGACCAGATATGCAGCCTGAAAAACGAAATCACCGACCTGGAGGTCGTCCTCCGCCAGCTCAGCCACCGCCTGGGGCAAGACGGCCTCCCGCCCGCTCACATCGAGCACAGAGCGCTGCAGCAGATACTGGAGCGAGCAAAGGGCAATCTCTCGGCGGTAGCGCTGCGAATAGACCATCTTGCCACTGTATTCGCCGTCGAGAAGAGGACGAAGCTCATTAGTCGCAGCGCAGTGTGGCTGAAGGAAAAGTCAAAGTTTGACCAGTCGCAAAAGGATATCAAGGCGCTCCGGGAGACGTTGAGTTTAATGTTTAATATATCGCATTCGTGAGTTTGTCTATGTGATAACTGGATACAGGTTCGTGGGCTTAACAGGGGTATGTAGGCACGATATGGAAACACTCCTGCTCGAACTCCGCCAGGTGACGATTGTCTCTGCCAATTCGGAGCATGCTGTCAGTACTCGAATCGAGGAACAATACCGCGGGCTAGAGAACCGCCTCGACGCCCTTGGCGAGATGCTCCTCCATGGTCAAGATTCGGACGAGAAAACGTTGGTCGATCACCCGTCTACTGACCTCGACAGCCAAGGCTCGGGCAGCGCACCTATCCTGCAGGTCTGCACCGCTCGACCCTCGGCCTGTCGCCACTGGTGTCCTTGTTCATGCCATATCAAGACGAAATACAAAGCCAAAGCACCCGGGTTCATGGAAGCCCTGCTCGGCAAGATGTTCCTCGGATATAGCGGAGTGCCTGTGCTCAGCAAGTCTTGCGACTTTGTGGGCTGCAAGGACCAGCAGGTGCCGACAGCAACCATGGAATATTGGTTTCCGTGGTGGTTTGTGTCTATGAATTTACAGGTGCATTTCAAATACATTGCCAATTTAGGGCCGCAGCTGCAGCTCTCCATGGTCAGGAGAGTGCCAGATGCGTCGCAGTCCATACTCTTTGCCCAACAAGGCAATATTGACGGCCTCAAGTTTCTTTTCACCCAGGGTTTGGCTTCGCCACGAGACGTTAGTGATTCTCGTGGCTTTTCATTAATGCGCGTACGTCATTTCACCTGACCCTTTCCTTCCTCGTTTGACGGTGCTAAACAAAGTTCGATGTAGTGGGCGTTATATGCTGGGATGCATCAGCATGAGACTGTCAAATTTCTCATCAATCAGGGAGCACCGGTGGACGAAATGTAAGTTTCACACACGTACTATGTACATTGCTGGGCTCACAATCTCGTAGTACATACGAACACGTGTGGGACTTTGTGTTCCGCGGGAAATGCAACGACAAACAGCGTCAGCAGCTCCGCTGTATAACAGATAATGCAGGAGGCAACTGGTTCGAAGAGCAGAACTTCCCTCTCATTCACCGAATAGTACTGGCAATGTCATCAAAGCTGCTCGCAACAGAACTCGACGAGAACCCGACTGCGGTGTACTTGACAGACGCGCAGGGGCGGACTGCGCTGGACTGGGCAACGGCGAGGGCTCAGTTAGACGATGTCAGGCTCTTGCTGTCGTACGGCGCGGATCCGAACAGCATGGACATTGCTGGCCGAACGACGGTGCTTCATGCCGTCGACAGTCACAACGCCGAATGCCTGCGGCTTATTCTCGAGGCCGGCGGTCACCCGGACCCCAAGATGCCCAAGGGCGTCTTCCGCAGCAGCCCGCTGACGGCGTCCGGACACGGAGGCTTGCTGAGCATGGTCTCTCTGCTGCTTGAATTCGGTGCCAACCCCAACGCCCGCAATCCCGAGGGTTTCACGGCGTTGCATTCCGTGGCCAGCGCGACGGAACAAAAGGCTGCCGCGTGCGCGTTCATCCTACTTCAATTCGGCGGTGATCCGATTGCGGCATCCAAAAACGGCCGCACGCCGCTATCAGTGGCCATTATGCACCATAACCATCCCGTGGTACGACTGTTTGTCGACCATTTCCGCGAGTACACGACCAGCAGCAACGCAAAGAGTAAGTATGAGAAATATACTACAGTTTCTTTCATGGTCCCAAACGTTAACCAAGTCACCCTCCCCGTAAAGGTCTTCAGCTCTTACGTCTAGTTGCCGAGCTGGCCGATGCAGAGAGCATGGCCATCGTCTGCGCCTCGCGCCACGTTCGCCAGTCGTTTGACCTGTCGCCCGACAGCCTGGCAGCGAATCGCGAGACACTTGCTGCCCGCCACGACTACAGCGAAAAGCTGGCAGAGGCGTTTGAGGAAATGTTACGTCTAAGCCAAGAAGATCAGCAGGATGACAGCCACTCCGACTCGGAGGGTAGTATTGTCGAATCGGAGGTGTTTGTCTCGGCAAGATCATCGTTCCATTTTGAGCTGGCAAGTGCCGTTGCTGGACTAGGTATCAAGTCGCAGGACGTTTCAGCGAGTGAGCCGCGTATCGTGGATCTGGACAAGGCAGTTGTCCAGAAAGTGTAAAAGGGTTCGACTGGCCAACATGCTGCTGGCTTGCTACGCTAACATGACGGTTTGGCCGGTTGACCGGCTGGATGACTTCATGCACAAGCGCGGCGCTGGCACGGGGCCCAAGATTGTATGACTGGACATGTTTCATAACGGCCTAGCCGTGTTTGCAAAGAGACGGAAGCAGAGCTTCCCGGTGCGATGGATGACGTGCAGATTGTCAGGCGCTCGGACTTGTATCGGAGAATAGAGCAGGAAAACTGGCAGCGATACTACCACAACACAGCGCAAAATATGTAATCCGAATAAACGATTCTACGCGTACTCGTACAATGTAAGAGCAAGCAACGCGATAGGAAGACGATGAGCCACGGCCCTGTCGTTGCAAGTGGAGTCGAATCAACCAAAAACACCCGGTGACGAAATGTTTCATCGATGCCGCTACGAGCAGACATGGCTCAGCGCTAAGCCCACCTTAGATCGCGCAAGGAAGCAGCGGAACAGAGTACAGTTCTACCATGGTGCAGACGCCAAAAGGAGATGCTGCTTGAATGCGGTACAAGGCGTGTCTGGGGGAGAGCGCACGGCCCGTGGCGTTCATGTCCCGGCATCTGGACTGTGCCATCGCCTCGTGGCATGATGCGCCTAGCAGCCACACAAACACAACAATACGAGTACATACAGCAGTAACAAGGAAAGGCCATGTTCATGGGCCGCGGGGTAAAGCATCAGCTGAGGAGCAATGCCTCATGCTGGAGGTGAATGATTCGATGAAGATTCGTTGGCGATGCGGCACTACCGTGTTTCCATTCCAGGGTCACCGGCGCATGTAAGGGAGTGATTGGTGTGGCATGAAGCAGCACCGGATATACGTGCGGGCTGCGGACTACAGGCAGAATGTACAAGTAGTCGGACTAGGAGGGCTTCCGGCCGCCTTTCTTCAGTGGCCAAGACAATGTCTAGGATAGCGGCTGGATTTAGCACACGCGCCAGTGATCGTAGGCGAACCGTTTCGTGGGAGGCGTCGGTAATCATGGGTCCCGGCGCGTCCCGATTTGAGCGGCGACAACGAGCGATTTAGAATTCAGAATGGCAGTCCGTTTGCCAAAAAGGAATGCTTCAACCGCAGCGGTAGGTACCATGTAACACGGTTCGTTACGCAACACATCCTCCGTAATGCCGCACACAGCAGCAATAGCTGGCTGTGGGAAGCCGGGCGGCAGAGGAGAGCGTGGGGAACAAGGTGCAGCGATGAAACGACGTTTGGGATCCCCCAACCCCATCCAAACCCACCTCCATCTGGGCGGGACGGGCACGACCCCTGGCCGTCTTCTGGCGACACCGCGCGCGCACGAGGCAGACTGAGAGTGACAAGTACCACAACCACTTTTCCCCTGCATTGGCGTGTGTGCTTGTGTGTGCTTGTGCTCACACATGTGTGGATGGGCTGTAGGTGTACGGGGCCGTGCGTGGGCTGAGGCCAGTCAAGCAGCCTATGAAGATTTGGGACGAGACAACCCGGCCGAGGAAATCGAGCCCAGAGAATCTCAAACGCGGACAGGGGTTGGTAGCGTGGGTTGCGGGCTGCCCCTGAGAGGAGCTGGCTGATGGGCTGCTGTCTGTTGGATGAGACGCGTGCTGAGTGCTTGCGGGCAGGCCGGAGCCTCGTTTGATGGGAGAATGATGGATTGACGGATGACTTGACGGTACATGGCCACACGGTGGTCTGCGGCAGGGCGACGGCCCATCTACTGCACGGGCATGTCAGCAACCATACGTGTAAAGCTCTTTTTTCTTGTGCTTGTGCGACAGCAAGCTGACGGCGGGCGACGCGGTTCCATGTCTGGTGGCGGGTGATGTGGGATGGTGGACGCGGCCAGCATTCCAGACGGCGGTCGGCAGGTGGGTTGGTGGTGGCAAGTCGAATGGCCACCCACAGCGTTTTGGCCTACTACACGCAGCAGAGGGCCAGCAGACAGCTGGGCTCAGAGACACGGCACGCGCAACAATTGGGCTTTGTCTCCAGCGAGCAGCCCATTCCGGGCCAAATGGTGACGGCTGTCCAGCCATTCTCGCCAGGCCATTTACCCGCACCCAACGAGGTGAGGCGGAGCGCGCGTGAGAGGGCTGGGCTGGGATGGACATTTACACCCTACTCGTACTCGTAGTCAAGGAACACGCATCGTTTTGTCTCGCCAGTGCCTGTTAAGTACGCCAAGGGTCCCTCCCACCATTCGCGGCCGTGATTCTCTTCCTTCATTGTTCTCTACGAGTATATTTCCCTCTTCCTCTTTCCCCTTGTCCCCCGCCTGTCGTCTGCGATATCCAATATACAAACGGGATTATTTGCACCTCTTTTTCGCCCTCTGCTCCTTCTGACTACCTACTCTGCCCCCCTGCGACCCCGTCAAAGACGCCCAGCAACACAAAACCGGTTTAATTCAGCCACGCCCCTCTTGCCGACCGAAATCCCCACCACGAAAACCCGCTGACAAGGCCCTTCCATCTCTCCTCTCTGCGGACGCGCACCTCACAAGAAGCCTTTCTTTGGTTGGCCGTTCCCGTTCGTTTCTATTTTCGCGCACAGAGAAACGGGGCTAGTTTTCCTACACTTTGTACCGGTACTCGCTCTTGCTGCAGTATCGCCAAACCGACCAGAGAGAGGATCAGGAATCGTCGAACAAAGTTTCGGAATCCACGCCGAATCTTGCGTATACGAATTCTTGGCCCTGCCTTTTTTTGCAGTTTTTCCTTCGACAGAGACCAGACGCCAAGGTCCTTGGCCAAGTCACGCTACTTTTATCGCACAGCTGCGCACTTACATACCCAGGTGCTCCGTACACATTGCTCGCCAGCTTTGCGCCGCAACCCGAACACGACAGCGCCTCAAACCAAGCTATACGAAGTACCTACCTTACATACCTCACACGTCCGCGCGTGCCGGCATAAACGCAAAACCGAACCATATTCTCTCCTCCCCATTAGGGCTCATCTATAAACCCCGACTGCTTTTCTTGGCTTCGGTTCCGAGTCTTCCGACCTATCAAGCTTCTGCAAAGGAAAAAAAAAAAACCAAGAGAACTCCGTCTCGACAAATCACCAGATACCTGGCCCATCGGCTCCATTCGCTCCATTCAACGCTCGCGTACCGGTACCTGCCACAACCACCACCCACCAAACCAACCAAAGTACTCCTTTTTTATTTTCGCTGCTGCAGAGCACACGCTCGCGCTGACGACGCCACTACCCACCACCACAAGGCCTAGCCCGAGTCTTAGCCCAGGGGGTCGCTGTCACACTTTGCCGATTGCTTCGCGCTGTACCTCGCTGCGCTTGTACCTGGACTTGGTACCTGAACTAGAGGCTGTACAGACTGTACGCGCACCCACTCCCAATCGAAAGCTGCGCCCACGCCCTGCCTGCACCCTCCTCGCTCGCTGCGTTCTCCGGTCCGTTCAGGTCTCCTTTTGACCCGCAGCCGTCCAATTTTCTTCCTCCTCCTCGCTTCGCACGCCTCTTTTGTCGATTCTTTCACCCACCCAACCCCCGAAAAAACCGACTCTACAGAATCGCGTCGCCTTTTTCCTCGCAAAAAGTGTGTCGCTAATTCTCTCGTCACTCTTTTGACAATACTCGATTCTCTTCTTCTTTACTTTTCGTCTCCCGACTCTCGTTCCAACGCGACAAGCCCCGTTTCGGCGTCGACTTCGATTCTTCCACGGCTGTGCCGACACCTCCCATACACTCGACTACGTGGATCGTCAGTCGTCGAATTCTCAGTCTCCAATCACCTATTTCTCGAAAAGGTCGGCCTAGATTTACTGTAAACTAGACCGCTGCTTTTGGCGTCGCTTTTCCCTCTTTCGAACCGACGGCTCAACTCTCGCCATTACTGAAGACGTTTGACCGACGACTCGATTCGCGTCTCTCGTCCTCCATATGCCCACCTACGGCTCGGTTCACTCCCCCTCAATAATCAAAATGGAACGATCATATGCGAGAAGAGGCGGCCTGCAAATGGGCAACGTCCTCGGTGACCCGTTTATGCTCGCCACCATTTCCATCTCCATGGTGAGTCCCTCTTCCCGTCGTGCTACCGGCGCCCGTACCCACAATGGAGCTCATGGCCCCTTCTGTGCCTCTTTCCTATGGCTGCTTTGCTAACTCTGCCCGAAAATAGCTCGCCTGGCTCATTTCTTTCATCGCATGCATTGTCTCCAATGTCCAAGAACCCGACAGCTTCCCCAGGTTTCCTTGGTGGGCTGTCATGTACAGCCTGGTCATGAACATTGGCATTTTTGTCGTCGTCGCCAGTGACTCTATCCAGACCTACCACGTCGCCATTTCCAGCTATGTCGCCGCCGGCTTGGCTCTCACCAGCGTTGCTATCAACAACGTCATCTACTCCGGATTCGGATCGCGACAGGCTGCCGCCGCTGGCTTCATCCTGCTCGCCATGATCGATGTACGTGGCTTGTCATGTCCAAACCCGCAACGCTTTCAGCTGCTGACTCTTTTCTTACTAGATTCTGTGGATCTTCTACTTTGGCTCTACGCCCTCGTCGACGCCCCGTGCTTTCGTCGACTCGTTTGCTTTGACCAAAGACTCGACCATGAACCGCCCGCCCATGGGCGTCTATGGCGCCACGGGCCGCCCCGAAACCTCCAACTCGGTCCAGCCTCCGCAAATGTACACGTCGGCTCAGCTCAACGGCTTTGAAAACTCGACCCCTGTCGGTGGCAGCCAGCTCAACGGGCCGCGCAGCTCCAACGGCAACGCCTTTGGCACAAACTCGAGCCAGCAGCAGCCAAACAAGCCCAACGGCCATGATGCCGAGGTCGTCCCTCCTACAGAGTACCCTTACCGTGCAAAGGCCATCTACAGCTACGAGGCCAACCCCGATGATGCCAACGAGATTTCCTTTGGCAAGCACGAGATCCTCGAGGTCTCCGACGTCAGCGGCCGATGGTGGCAAGCCCGCAAGGAGACGGGTGAGACGGGTATTGCCCCCAGCAACTACCTCATCCTCCTATGAGAAACGACATGAATTGCGACTGAACCGCCAGTCGACATCGCTCCTTTTCTTTCGCCTTCTTGCTTTTCTTCCACCAGCCTAAAGCGGCCTTGTTGGAACTGGTGTTTTTATAACGTCTTAGAGAGCTACGACTCCTCGAGTACATTTATCTCTTTTTTGGGGCCTCTTTTTGTTTTCTGTTGGGTTTTTCTTGGGTTTTCGGCCTGCTTTTGCACTACGGGCTAGGGTCATGTATTGGATGGAGTACATTTTGGACGACGAACTCACATACAGCACAAAACATTTTATTGCTGCTTCGCTCGTTGTTTTTGTTCTTTGGTGGCGGCTTCATCAGCCCTCGCCGTCAAGGGGGGATACAAGAAAACTCCCCTTTATTTTTTTTTTTCTGTTTGTTTCAAGGCAAACTCGACTTTTGAGCCTGCGCCTCTCAGAACTTCTTCCTATTTTATGTTTGGTGACGTATGGGTTTCTCTGGGGAAAAAGGTCGGACATGGGTGGATTTGAATACCACGCTATCAGAGCGATATCTGCGCATGATGGAAAGTAGCGTGGGTTTTCCAATCAACAAAGAAAACCTGGTCAGGGAAGAGGGCAAAAACGACTAAACTGTATATTTTTATTTGCCGCCTGTACGTTGAAGAGACGTCAATACAACTGCATTATAAGACATGGCACGCGACTTTCTGTGACAATGTGATGATATATGGGTCATTATAAGCTAAGCAGTAAAACACAGTCGACGTAACACGACTCATAGAGGCCTTGTGCAGGCCATAGACGCCTTGTGCAGGCGAACTCTCGACCATGAGCAACTGGGTAAACTGCCATCAAGGCAAACGTATGTAATTCAAATCTTGTATGTAGTGTACGATCCATATACGGGGTATTAATAAGCGGCGCCCTCTTGTCTAACACGTTCAACAAAGCGCAACGCGGTCACTCGCTCCCTCCACACTCTTTTTGCCTGACAACACGCCCGCGCAAGCGCCGAGTCCGCCCAGATCGGCAGCCGCATGCCACACCGCGCCCCGACAACAAATGTAGATGAAACCAAAGGTCCCATGTTACCCAGTCGTTCTGATGTGTTTTTTTTTTTTCCTCTCCAGGGCGCCAAGGTCTCCCAAGGGCTTTTAGTAGGCAAATCCGGCCACATGGGGGGAAACATGACGTCGTTTGCATTGTCGGTTACGCCAATCGTTTTTGAACATGTTGGGAAGTTACAAACCCCCCCCCCAACGTTTCTTGGGATAGTCAGGCGATCTTGCTTTCAGCTGGATTGTTGATGCTTGGTTGTTGGTATTGGCTGTAGTTGGTTTTCGGACTGGTCGTAGCCAGCCATGACCCTTCCGGGGCATTCTTTTCAATGGTAAGCCGTAGCGGGGCGCAACAAGGCAGTGGGTGAACAAGAGGTTTTTTGTCCACCCAATGTCATGCGAGCAAAGTAGACCTCCTTTCATTTAGCCCTCCAGTTTGTTTGTTCACACAATTTCTTGCACAGCAAAGTAGGCGTCATTTCACTTAGCCCTCCAGCCTCTTCCGCAGCTCCCTCTCCTTCTGCAGCACCTCGAGCTCCAGCCTCTCCACGCCATATCGCAGCGCCTCCTTGCGCTGCCGCACCAGCCGCGCACGCAGCTTGTCCTCACCGCTCAGCTTGCGGCTCTTCTTCGCCGCCGCTGCCGCCGCCGCAGAGGCGGAGGGCTTCGAGATGCGTCCGTGCTGCAGCTCCGAGCGCGCCTTGAGCGTCTCTATGCGTCGTTCCTGGCGCTCGATTTGCGCGTCGGCGCGCGAGAGGAGGAGGGCTATGTGCGGGCCGATTTCGTCGCGGAGGGAGGCTTCTGCGGCGGCGAGTGTTGGCTGGGGGACTAGTTCGTAGTGCTGGAGGAATAGACGTTAGAAATGATTGCAAGGCGCCAAAGTTGGGGCGGAAAACGTACGCGTACAGACTTGAGCACTTTCACGAGACGCGGAAAGTCGGCCACGCCCACGTCGAGCGTCGTGACCGACGAGTCGAGAAACTTGAGCGACGTACGGAGCGACGAGACGCAGTCCGCGTATGAAGCCATCGCGAGATGCTCTGTTCCGTGGGTTTCGGCCAGACTGCTGTGTTTGCTGCTCAACTAGCTGGTTACCTGAACCAGAACCTGAACCAGTATGTCGGGTTTAGTTGGTGGGGTGCGTCACTGTCTGGTGAGGAATTGCCTGTGCGCAGGAGCGCGTTTGCTTCGAGAATGCGGAGCCCCCGTGTGTGCTTTTTTTTCTTCTCGTGTGTATTATTATGGTCCAAGGAATTTTACCAGAACTGTCGTAGAAGGTCTCGCAATATCGAGATGAACCGTGGGATCTAATGGTCAGCTGATTGAGGTGAAATGGCAACTGGTGATGCGTTTGTTGTTTTCGCCGTGTTGCTCGCGCCCACCCCGCAAAGAGAACCGCGTTTTTGGTGGTGCCGGCCAGTCGTTGCTCTGGTAGGGCAGGTTTTGGTGCCGCGGAGGACCCCACACCAGCTTTTAGTAGACCGGTGCTTCAACGACATCTCATCTACACTGCACTTACAAACTGACAACCTCGAGTTCTCCCCGATTTCGCCACACCACTGCATCCTGTCTGCCGAAACAGAAGCTCCCAACTCATAATTACACACTAGCCATTATGTTCCCCTTTTTGCGGGCCACTCACCTCCGGCCGTCCCGGGCTGGCGCTCTTTTCTCGCTGACCAGTGTCTCACCATGGGATGCAGCTTGTTAGCAAGCTGGAATGCAATGACTGCATGCCAACATGCCAGGAATTAGCCCCAGCTCTCATCCGGGTCGTCTCCCAGCCATTTGTCTCTCCTCTGCTGCCTGTCATTGGGCGATGTATCACTTCGGTAGGGTCCGACGCTAGGCACTCTCTCCAAGTCTGCTGCCCACGGGGATTGGAAATGGCCCATGGCCCACGGATTCCGGGATACTCTGGTACGTCGAGGTCTGGACGCACTCGCACACGCATCTCCACGCCAGGCTTGACTTTGCCTGAGAGGCAGGCGCAGAACAGGATAAGAATAAGCCGATGGGCTCATTTTTCTGTTTCTTGATGGGAGTCTTTATGCATGATCCCTCTGGGCGCTCATGGCCGACGCTTCCGCCAACCGAACAGCAAAAAACTCGACGCTTGGTTCTTTTCCCGCTGCCACCATTCTCTCCGTCCGACCCCCCGTTGATCAGCTCGCCCAATTATCAGCCGAGTGCGAGCCGCGCGTGCAAGGCAGGCGGGGTGAGCATGCCAGGTATCGTGAGCTGCACCCCAGGTGGATGAAGGGTCTCCTCCGCCCCCCAGCCCGCCCGTACGAGGCAACAACGAAGCCATCGTGAACACACCTGGCCTACGCAACCCGAAAGGTCTTACCTGCTTCTCGTGTTTGGCCCCCCGGTAGCTACGGGAGCTTGCTCCCACGCACCACTAGCACACCAACAACGCACGCTGGTGGCGGTACCGGGCCCCTCCTCTTCCGTCTCAGCGAGCCCAGCCGTGGAGAGCGGCGGACTTGGCTGCGCCAGCACTCCCTTTCCCGAGTGAGACCTTCATTCGCCCCAGGCATTCTAGCTGCTCTGCGTGGAGACCTTCCCCAACAATACCGTCGTCGCTTCGCTTGACTACTTAATGGCAGCCATCCGTTCTTCTCCAGTTTTAGTTACGGGTCCGTCCTCGCTGGCACAGAGAGTCGCACCCGGTGTTCGTCGTCGCTGCTGCTGCTGCTGCACGTCTTTGCGCCGATTTTCACGTCACGCCAGGTTCCCTCCCCGTATGGGAGCGGTTTCCATCTGATGGCAGGCGTTAACCGAACTACTGAAGATTCCGGAGGCCAGGCGCATGGCCTGCGATTCTTAAACGACGAATGGAACAACACGATAATCAACGGCGATGAGTTTACGCTGCGGTGGAACGCCTCGCTCGACTTGCACAATGCGGAACTCGGGCTGTTCAGGGTGATGTATCCAGACCAAGGCGTCGTGGTGTATCAGCTGGATTCAAATTTAACTCGTAAGCTTATTTTCCACAATCCCTTTCACCTCTTTTATATCCCCGTCCCATGTCTTCGTTTTTTCGGGTCCGTTGGCAACACAGCGTTGCATCGTGACCGACACCATTGGCGCAGCGTGGCTGGTGGTCCACAGGCTAAACTAACAACCCGTCGCAGAATATATGGGGCCTCAGTCATGCGCTTGGGAACCGAAATCATTGGAAGATGAGCTGTATGCCATCTGGCTGAGCAGCGGGGAAGGCGATACGATGACATGGACGATATCACCGCCCTGGACGCCCAAGAAACCAGTGAGTTTTGAAACCTCTGCAACTTCACAAGGGAAACGTAGCCTAACAAGGGTGTATTAGAAACTTCGCAGCTTTACATGGGCGGCCCCATTTCTCGTGCCCATTTGTCTTTTACTGTTTCTATATTTTACATGCCTCTCCACCTGTCTCATCTACCGCAAGAAGAAGAAGGCCAAGCGGGAACGAGAAGCAGCTGCCAACAGAGCGGCATCAGAAGCCGCCCAATCATCAGAAACCCAGGCCGAGCAAGCGGGCATTCTTCTCGGCCGCGATCGCAACGCTTCGGTAGACTCCACTGTAACGGTGGAGATGATTGAACCGCCAGAAGGACCTACGAAGCCAGGCGTTTGGCTGATTACGGCGCGGCCGCGGGCGGCGTCGTCGACAGCGTCCGAAGAGACGCTACATTCAGAAAATTCAAGGGCGGCCGAGCAACGAGCCGCAGAGCAGCGAGCAGCGCAGGAGCGAGCTATTGCGGACTCGAGTGTACGATTTGTGAGATGAGCGTTCATGGCGACGGGGAAAGCTGGTTGCCCCCTTTCTTTTTTTTTCTTGTCTTTTTTTTTTTTTTTTAATTTTCCTTCATTTCTCTTTGCTTTCCCTTCTCTTTCTCAAGATTGTTGAGGGTGGCGTGAATTTGGGCATAGAAACGTCCTACCTCCAGGACTATATTCCTCAGGGGCCGAAAAGTTGAACTTGCGGCTTTCAGAGTTTCTTGTTTCCGCCATGAAACGGGAGGGCTGCAAGGTGTGTGTGCGTTTTGCTATTCTTTATTATATTCGGTTGAAAAGGCAGAAGAGACTGGGGAACTCTTACTTCATCTTTGAGAAGCGCCAAAGCGAGGATTCCGGGTTGGTATTTTTACTATAATGCGATACCCCCGCAGTTGTTTGATACAGGCCCGTTCATAGCCAAAGATGTGCAGCTTTCATATATTCATAGACTTGAGATATAAATACTTTATACCGATTCCTGTTTTCCTCTTCATAGACCACTGTGTAGGAGTCACAGTACTATCCCATACTAGTGTGTATACCGGCTGCTTGGCTGTCCAGTTAGTGGGGGAACGGCGGCAGCAACCGCAAGAACCCCACCAAGGCACAAGGTGCAGCGCTGATTGCCCGCCATCGACCCCTCCATCCCACCACCCTCAATTCCGTTTGCCGCAATTTTCTGACTCACCCGCACACCTCGACAACACCGCTTTCTTCCTGCGTTGAGCTGCCCGCCCGGAGAACATCCCCCTTCCTCAACACAAGCGAAGAACAACGAAAGTCAATCCCCGGTCCAATTCCACAGCAACCATGGCGGCGCGGGCCCCCGAGACAAAGGAGGAGCGCTTCGCCCTCATCAAGGAAAACCTGGCCGAGGTGCTGAACCCCGAGATTCTCGAAAAGATTCTCGATGAGGGTCGCAACCCCAAGATTTACTGGGGTGAGTAATGCCGCGTACTACTGTGGGAGAAACTGCCCGAGCAGTAGTATCCACGAAACCAAGGGCAAAGAGCCGAAATACTAACCGCGTCGCAACCCCCGTACAGGAACCGCCACCACTGGCCGCCCGCACTGCGGCTACTTTGTCGCCGCCATCAAGATTGCCCAGTACCTCGCCGCGGGCTGCGAGATGACGATCCTGCTCGCCGATATCCACGCCTTCCTCGACAACCTCAAGGCGCCCATCGAGATTGTCGAGCAGCGCGCCGAGTACTACCGCTTCACAATGACGGCCATGCTCGAGGCCGTCAATGTGCCCACCGACAAGCTGCGCTTCGTCCTGGGCTCGTCCTACCAGAAGACGCCCGAGTACGTCATGGACGTCTACCGCATGGCCTCTGTCGTGTCGGAAAACGACGCCCGCCGCGCCGGCTCCGAGACGGTCAAGCAGTCGGATAACCCGCCGCTGAGCGGTCTGCTCTACCCCGTCCTGCAGATCCTCGACGAGCAGTACCTCGATGTCGACGCGCAGTTTGGCGGCATGGACCAGAGAAAGCTCTTCACTGCCGCAAAGGAGTGGCTGCCCAAGCTGGGCTACAAGCAGCGGGCCCATCTTATTAACCCGCTGGTGCCGGGGCTGCAGGGAGCGAAGATGAGCTCCAGTGATCCTAGTATGTCTTGGTTTTGTTTTTAGTTAATATGGGCTGCTCTTCATGCCCCGTGGGTTCGTTGCTAACGGTTGAAAATTGTAGACAGCAAAATCGACCTTCTCGACACCCCAGATGTCATCACTAAGAAGATCAGCAAGGCCGAGTCCTTCCCCAAGGTCGTCGAGGGCAACGGTGTCCTCGCCTTTACCGAGTACGTCCTTCTGCCTGCTGCAGAGCTCAAGGGCAATAAGCAGTTTGTTGTGGAGCGCAGAGAAGGCGAGCCGCTGGTGTACACGAGCATCGAGCAGATGCATGAGGACTACCGCAACGACGTGGTACGTATCAGATCCAATTCGAACCCTAAAAAACGCAAAGTTGTATATTGACTAACACACTTGACAGCTCACGCCGCAAATCCTCAAGCCTGCTGTCTCCAAGGCTCTTATCGAGCTTACTGCCCCCATCCAGGCTGCCTACAACGCATCCAAGGAGTGGCAGGATATCACCATCAAGGCTTACCCTCCTCCCGAGAAGAAGGTGAAGAAGGTCAAGGACAAGGGCACTAGACACCCCTTCCGTCCTAAGCCCGCTGCTGACGGTGAGCAGTCCCCTGCTCCGGAGGCTGCACCTGAAGGCGAGAAAAAGGAATAGAATATAGAATGGGACATGAAAGAAAAGAATAGCAAATACCCAGGTTAACGAATTTAGGGGCTGGACATTAAAAAAAAATTAAATCAATTAAAGCATTATTTCTACTTTCGGACACCTTGCTCATCTTCAAGACTTTGTAAGTAAGTGGTAGTGTACGCAACGGTATTCATGCCTGCCCGTAGCAAGCTGATCTACACTGCTGTTCCAAAATATCTAAGAGAGAATATTCAAATAATTATATTCCATTTCTCTTATTAAAATCAGCTGAGGGCAATTGAATGTCGTCTTTTGGTCGCAACGGCTTGTATAGTGGAAGGTCGCACGTGACTGGTGCCAGACGCTTCTGAGCCAGCCCGGAATAACGGTTCCTCCCGCCGACCAGCTAAGCTGGCTGGAGCTACCACGCGCCACTGTAGGCAGGCAGTCGCCATTGCGTGTGGCTTCACCAGAGTGCATCAAGCAAGGGTACAGGTAGCTTAACAATCGCAACGCATCAACCTCCACATCGTCACAGAGACAGATTTCCGGCTCATTGACGGCGACTCTGGTTCCAATTCGATACGCGGCAACGCT
Organism: Lecanicillium sp. MT-2017a; assembly: GCA_003056585.1. Classification (NCBI taxonomy): domain Eukaryota; kingdom Fungi; phylum Ascomycota; class Sordariomycetes; order Hypocreales; family Cordycipitaceae; genus Lecanicillium; species Lecanicillium sp. MT-2017a. The sequence continues at coordinate 115,906 of PXYN01000354.1, forward strand.
CTCATATCCGAATAACGATAGTTTCTTCCGCGTGCCCCAAGCGCCGCCGCAACCATGTCTGACGGCGTCTTGAAGCCGGAGAAGGACTTCTCCAAGGAGGTCGATGAGCAGCTTCCTCAGGCTGAGAAGCTCGCAGCGGTTCGTTTCCTCGAGGCTGACTGCTATCATCGCATCATTGACTAACGCATTTTCGGGCAGACCAACCTGCAGGGTGCAGTCGAGAAGCTCGCCGCCCTGGAGAAGCAGACACGACAGGTTGGTTAAGCAAGATCCAGCGGAGCGTTGTCACGTCTCTAACATTTTGCAGGCATCCGATCTCGCATCGACATCCCGAGTTCTCATTGCCATTGTGACGATATGCAAAGATGCCGGCGATTGGAGCTTGATGAACGAGCAAACGCTTGTTCTGTCCAAGAAGCACAGCCAGCTCAAGCAGGCCATCACGAAGATGGTGCAGACTGTCGTCGGCTTCCTCGATGCGACCCCCGACTTGACTACCAAGCTCTCCGTCATCGAAACTCTCCGAACAGTTACCGAAGGCAAGATCTTTGTCGAAGTCGAGCGCGCTCGTGTTACCAAGATTCTGTCCGATATCAAGAAGGAGCAAGGCGACGTCAAGGCCGCCGCTGAGATTCTATGCGAGCTGCAAGTTGAGACATTTGGTTCGATGGATCGACGGGAAAAGACGGAATTCATTCTCGCCCAGGTAGCACTCTGCATCGAGAATGACGACTGGGCCCAGGCTGGCATTTTGGGCCGCAAGATTAGCACAAGATATCTGTCGCGCAAGCCCAAGAAGACTGCCGAGCAGATCGAGAAGGAGCAGAAGGAGCGGGAGAAGAAGAAGGCCCGCGGCGAGGAGGTTCCAGAGGAGAAGGAGGATGACACCACAGATCTCAAGCTGCGTTACTACGAGCAGCAGATTATGCTGGCCAAGCATGACGACAAATATCTGGATGTGTGCAAGCACTACAGACAGGTTCTGGACACTGAGGCCGTCGAGGAAGACCCGGCCAAGTTGCACCCTGTAAGTGTGATGTGAAAATGCGTTTGCCAACCGAGCTAACCCCTTCAGGTCCTGCAACGAATCATTTACTTTGTCATCCTTGCCCCTTATGACAACGAGCAACACGACCTCCTCCACCGCATCCACAAAGACTCGAGAAACTCCCAGGTTTCGTTGGATGCCGAGTTACTGCGCCTCTTTACGGTGCACGAACTGATGCGATGGCCGGAGATTGCCAAGAAGTTTGGCCCTCACCTGACCAGTACCGATGTGTTTGATGCGCAGGCCGGTCAGTCAACAGACGAAAAGGCTCACCAGCGTTGGGAGGACTTGAGAAAGCGAGTTATCGAGCATAATGTGCGCGTTGTTGCCAAGTACTACACCCAAATCCAAATGGGCCGCCTTACAGAACTTCTTGACCTCAATGAGGACGAGACGGAAAAGTATATTAGCGAGCTGGTGACGTCAAAGACTGTCTATGCCAGAATTGATCGCCCAGCACGCATCGTCAGTTTCTCCAAGCCCAGAGATGCCGACGATATCCTCAACGAATGGAGCTACAACATGAAGAGCTTGCTGGGACTGTTGGAGAGAATCGACCATCTGATTACAAAGGAGGAAATGATGGCCCGGATTCAGCCTACAAGTGCGAAATAGAGCAGAGTGTGGTGCGCCGGTGTTGTTTAGATAGAGTGCGACGGACGTGGGCGCTGTAATTGTACAGATAGAGAGCCCATCGAGGGACAATAAAAGATGTCATCTGTTGACAGTATTCTAATATTATATTTGCTTTGCGATATATGTCTCTATTTTCCAACTCTCCGACATGGCGCATCTATAGGCCAGGTTTCAGCTCGTCATAGGCGTACTTTTTGACAAACCCAGCGATTGGCATCACCCACTCCTTGGACACAGGAACATGATGGCCGCCAGGATGCACAATTACTTGAGGGTCCTGGCACTTTTCAACGAGTGACTGGCTTCGAGACTCCTCCACCACAGTATCCAAGCTGCCGAGAACATGCAGCGTGGGCGTGCTAATCTTGGGCTCGTACAAGAACTGCAGCTGCTCATCTACAGCCTTGAAGCCCGAATAAGAGATGCCAAACTTGACAGGCTGTCCGCCGTTTGCCTCGCGCAACTTGCTAGCCCACTCCCCATGCTCGCCGGCCGGCAGGGGCCGGTCCGTCTCCAGCGCGGCGGTGACCATGCCGGACATGCAGCCGCCCTGGCTGAAGCCAACGACGCCGTCGATGCCGCCAGCCTCGCGGATCGCCTCGGCGACCGTGTCCATTCCCCTGGCCACGAAGCGATACGTTCCCGTGGCATCGTCCCTGCGGAACCAGGCCCACGTGTCGGGCTCCCAGTCGTCGTCCTGGCCGTCAGCGGGCGGCGAGTAGCCCGGAATGTCCTGCGGCTTGAGGCGGTTCGGTCCCGTCGGGTAGATGAGGACGGGGTTGATGGAGATGGGGGCGAGGAGCTTTGCAAGCATCTTTTCCATGGCTCTCGTCTTGGCGCGGAAGAGGCTGCCGGATTGTGTGTAGCCTTTGCGACCCTGTTAGCTTGGTGTTTTTGGCTCATTCGGAGGATAATCGGCATTCATGCGCTGGAGAGCGCTGCCGCTGGAAAGGAAGGGAGAGGCGAGGTTGAAGCGCTTAAAGGGGGGTTCATACCGTGAAGCATAAGTATTTTTACTTCTCTCTTGCCCCCATTGGCCTTTGCCTTGCCTTGCGCTGGCTGGGCGGCGTGGCCGTTGACGCCGTTTGTGGCGTTTGTAGACATGGCGCGGAATGCGACGGGTGAAAGGGAGAAGGACCGGATACCGCTTAGTGAGGGCTTATGATTGAGAAAAGGCCGTATTATGAGTCTCATGAATCCGAGTGGCCGCTGTGGTGTTTCCTCGTGGGTAGCGTGCGGATATATGCTACCTCGGGTGTGTTGGTGAAGGAGTGACAATGCGATTTGTAAGGTGGACTCCGGATGAGTCGCCGGCGTAGAGGCATAGTCGTTGGTGGATTTAGGAGCAACACAAATTTACAGACGACCTATTTTTCATGTGAAATTGATTTCGGGGTGGTAATGAAGGAGATGGAGATATAATTGAATTAAAACTAGGCGGTCATGGTCACTACCAGGTACGTGGCACTGACCTTGTGCTTGGTTACGGGTTGGCGACAAGCTCGGAGGGGATATATCGATATGCCAACTGGGCTGGAAAAAGTCTAAAGGCATTCTACTACAATCTGGGTTGCTGAATTTTGTTCATGACGCTTCGTCCAATGCAAAATATCAGGCTATGTCGGCATCACATCCATCACGACCTCACAATCATCTTTGGTCCGTCTTGACGAATACAAGGGTCTATTGAGCCCAAATGCGAGTCTATGATACAATCAGACGATTTCCGTGCTCACGCTCTCTATTCGACCGAAATTCTCGCTCTCCTCCCAGCAAAATCTCCCCCTTCCATGCTTCCATGATATCGCGAAATTAATGGCTGTTGCTGCCGCCCGACTTGGCGTGGGGGCTGCGAGGATCGTTCTTCCACTCGTCGGCTGTGCAAAATTGTTAGTCTCGGGGATTCTTTTTCAGGTCGCGGATGAGGGGGATCGTACAGGCCATCATGGCGTTCTGGGCAGAGTTGGCACCGTAGGCGATAACGAGACCTGGTAGGGGAGTTAGTCGTCAATTTGCTTCCACCGCGTTGCGCCGTCGGTTCAATCGCAGCTCGCACGTCCTCGGTCGACGGAGAGGTGCGAATTCGGAGTCGGCTATTTCGTGGGCTATTCGAGATTACATACCAGCAGCGAAGAAGGGCCAGTACGGCTTCACTATAGTGGCAGTCGGGTTAGCAAATGTCGGGTCGTTGTCGCTTTCGAGATCTCTGACGAGATGGCTTCGCGGTAAAGGGGGGTAGCGGCAGGAATTGACGTACTGAAAGGAGCCGGGAACTTCTTGAATGGAGCGACGCCGAGCCAAGACATGATGGCGGATGTGTATAGATCGCTCAAGGTGGTGATTGAACGGGAATGGCGGGTGGTTGAGGTGGACGGAGTAGGAGGCTTTCGAGACGAGCCTTTTTCGCTATACCGCAAAGCTCCAACGCAGTGAGCAGCCGGGCCACCGAGATTGCAGGCGCCTCAGGCAGGAAAAATTGCAGGCGAGCGGCCCGGCCATCGCGCGTTCTTCCGATGTGTCACGTGCGTGGTCAGGTGACCCTGTCTGGCCCAGCAGGCGAGTGACGTTATGGGAACGGCAATGGGCGCGTCCCTGCGTAGCAGCAAAAGAGGGGTTAGCCTGCGAAGGGTCCACCCAGAATGCGGAGGCGTGACAGCTATTGCCTGGGAGAGAGCTCGGGTCTGCCTGCGGCCTGCAGCTTGAGGCAAATCACAGTCAAGCCATTGGCATCCTCTACACACCATCTCGTCTCGACCAGCCTAACCACCCTTCCCAAGTGCGGGGTGACGGACTAATTGCATACTAGAACCTGCAACCTTGCAACGTACCTACCACGCTTTGCCCAATCGGCCCTTGAGACAACCCTCCTCCCCGCGCGCCTCAGCTACACTACACCAACAAACGGCTCCTTGCTCCGCGCGCCTCTGACCAGTGCCGTGCCCTCCGTGCTCTCTCTCTGCTTGCTCTTCTCCTCTTCGTACACCACCATCCTTTCAAGCTCTTGTCTGGACCATCCGACTACCGGCTGCTAGATCCCGGCACGTTGCGATCTAGGTCTGCCGACGAGACAACGACTGCTGCATTCCCCCCCTGCCGGTATTTGTTTTACTCTCCGGCATCTACCGCTTCACCCCTGCACCTCCCGCTCCCCGTCTGCTACTCAACCAGCTCATGATGCTCTGCGGACGACTCTCTCGCCCAGCTGCACTTGCTGCTGCTGCCGGCCCGCGCTTCGGCGTGAGGGCTTTGAGTGCAACGGCCGCCAGGTCGCATACCCCTTCCATGGGCGACATTGAGCCCAACCAGTCCTCAGTCGACGCATTCCACGACAAGCAGAAGAAGTTTCGAGAGCACCTGGTACAGGCACAAAAGGAACAAGGAGCACGTGCGTTTGATGCCCATAACCCCCCTGACAAAGCTGCCCAGAAGTCGGCAGACAACTCACCTCAGAGTGCTGCAGGAGCCACCGCCGCTGCCACGGAGCAGATTGACCAGCGAAAGTCGGGCCCGCTGTCGAACCTCATCTACGGCACAAAGGAGGGCCGCGAGATGGACGCCCAGCTCGAGGCTAGCTTCAGCCAGGTCCTCGCTCGCGGCAAGTACGTCCACTCGATTGTCCTCCACGAGGTCAAGCCCGACAAGGTCGACGAGTATGTCAAGCTCGTCGGTGACTACTATCCTCGCATCGCAAACGCCCCAGAGAATAAGGTGCACTTGGTCGGAAGCTGGAGGACCGAGGTTGGTGATTGTGACACGTTTGGTATGCTGCCTTGTAATGATTCCGTTGCCTGCTTCAGATGCTAACATGCTATACTCAGTCCACATTTGGGAGTACCAAAAGTACGAGGGCTACCACCAGTCCCGACACAGCATATCGTCCCACCCCGAGTTTGCCGAGTTCAACAAGACGCTCAGCACCCTCATCAACTCCAAGAAGATTTCTCTCATGCAGGAGTTTTCCTTCTGGCCTACTACGCCTCCCAGACAGCTTGGCGGCGTCTTCGAGCTCCGCTCGTATACTCTTCACCCCGGCAACCTGCTCGAGTGGGAGACGCACTGGCGCCGCGGCCTCAAGGCCCGCCGTGAAGTGATGGAGGGCGTCGGAGCTTGGTTTGTGCAGATTGGTGACCTTAACACGGTGCACCATCTCTGGCAGTTTGCCAACCTGGAGGAACGCCGAGACCGCCGCGAGAAGAGCTGGTCGGTCGAGGGATGGAGCGATACAGTGCACAAGACGGTGCCGCTCATCCAGGACATGAAGTCGCGCATTCTGATTCCGATGCCGTGGTCTCCTGTGGCATAAGCCAGCCAGTCGATTCCACTGTCGCGCCTGCATTTTCTATCTGCCTGCATATAGAGAGAGCGAATGAGTGCGGTTGTATTGTTTGATTTCTACTAGTGTTGCTGCGGATGTTTTCTTTGTTAACAGAGTCGTCTTGTTTTTAATGTGTTTAGAGGCTGGGTTACATTTTGCTCGACGTTGAGAAGTAGCATGTATTACTATATTGCCTCAATAGCAGGGCTGAATACAACACAGACATTTCATTACATGAAGCTAACGTAACGCGAAATTGCGGGTATCTAAATGCGTATATATGTTGTACAAAGGGCTAGGCAGAACGTCTAGTCGTCGGCATCACTGCCCATGACAGCAGCAAGATTGCGGCGAGTCTGGCTGAGCATGTGACCCAGGTAACCGAGCTTGGAGTAGAGCGATATGAGAGAAGGATCCGCGCTCACGACGCGAATCTTTTCCCGGACGTAGACTTCATGCTCGCCGGCAGGTTGGGAAGCAGCGGTGCCATCATCCCTCGTGCCCGACAGGCGCGGCGGCGGCGGTTGCGCAGCCTTCTTATCGCCCGCCGTGGAGCCATCGCCAGCAGGGTCAAAGCGAAAGACGAGGTCCATCTCGTCGTGCTCGAGGCGGCGCACGGTGCCAATGGCCAGGCCAAACTTGAGGCCAAAGTTGACGGGGGCGTCGAGCGGCTCGAGCACGCGCAGCCACAGCACGATGCAGCTCTCCTGGATGCCGACGTGAAAGCTGGTGTTGGGCGCGAGCGCGGGGACAAAGTGCTGCGGCGGGCACGAGGCCGTCTGCCACGTCGGGTCGGACTCTTCGAGCGGCAGGCCCTTGAGCAGCGCGAGCGACTGCGTTATTGAGTCGGCGAGGAGGGCGAGCGTCGAGGCTAGGCTCGGGGCGTCTGACGACTGCGGCTGTGAAAGCGTCACGCCTATTAGGTCGACGGCTTGGTTGAGGTGCGTGTTTAGGGCGGCGAGGGCGGGGAGGTAGATGGGGTGCGAGGGGGAGATGGAGAGGGTTTGCGGCTGGCCGCTTCGAGGTTGGAGGTTTAGGGTCTGCGAGGGCGCGTTAGTGAGTTTCTACGCAAAGGGGTGAAGAGGAGGGGAGAGAGGTGAAATGCGTACGCCTTTGACGATGCGGGTGCCGACGCGGGTGATTGTGCCCTTGACCTTTTCGTTGCGCGGCGTGCTCATGACCAGCGTGCTGCCGGGGTCAATCGGCGCCAGCAGCGCATAGCAGTCTTCCAGGCCATGCTTGAGCTCCTTGCAGGTTTCAAGGCTTTCGTCCAGGATCCAGTCGAGTTCGTTTTTCTGCGGCGCGAGGCCTGTGTTAGCTGCAATGGACACAAAAGATGTCGGCATCTGGGGGAAACAAAAACAGACCAGCGACTCGGCCTCCCTGGTCTTGAGATCCTCTGGGGATATCGAAGGCCATACTGCGAGGGACATTGCTTCTTATTATTTCGAGGGGGGTGCTTTCGAGAGGAGAGGAGAGGGAGTTATGCCGGCTTGTGAGGCTGCGGTGCAGCAGTGGCTGCCATTATTGGGAGGGTTGTTTCGGCGTGGTGATGGGGTGAGGTTGGCGGGCGCTTGGGAAGCTTGCGCAGGTGACGTCTTTGGATGGAGCTTGGTCAGGTGGGAGCTGTTGTGTGGGAGCTCACCTACCTTAGTAGGTAGGGATTGGTTATTCTAAGACAGGCTGTGAAAATAAAATGTATTTGTAGTTTTCTTTTAATAAAAAGCATTATATATATTTAATACTGTAGATAATAGATGCTTTAGTATAAATAAAAAAGCCATTTGTAATTGCCTGTGTTATGCATCCCAGTGCAAAGTCAAGTCGCTCATGGCAGACATACAGTGGCAGCAGGGTGGGGTGATTGGTGGGCCGGCAGAACTATCCAACTTCAACTTTGCTCACACGCGCAAACGTCGCTTATGAGCTTCACATCGCCAGCGCTATAGTCTCACAACGACGACTTTACCCTTTCAAACTTGAGACGGGATTTAGCCAATCACTATACATTTCAGTCTGCGGTCATAGAGTCGCATATATACACAGCGAAAACGCTGAAAACACAATTCAATATGGCATCTGACACCTCAAAAACCAACACCTCACAAACGCGGCAAACACGCAGCGCCGTAAAGAAGCTAGCCCCTATACCAAAAGGTAAGCATACACCCAAAATGCCAGAATCCACCTCATGAACCTCTCACTAACAGCCTCACAGGCTCCAAAATCCAAAAACGCCCTCTCCTGCGGCAACCCCTCCCCGCCTCCTCCAAGGACCGCATCATCTACGTCTCCTCCAGCACGCCCTTCATGTCCGCCGTCAAGCGCGTCCGCAAGCAGCTCGACAGGTCGCAGCGGGCGGGCGCGGCAGGCGCAGCGCACAAGAACGCGTCGCTGCACGCGCGGATCGAGGCGCTGAAGCGCGACGCCGGCAAGGACGGGGAGGACGGGGCCATTGTCCGGCTCATGGGCACGGGTAAAGCGGTGGAGAAGACGGTCTCGCTGGCGAGCTGGTTCGCGCAGCAGGCCGACTGCGGCGTCGAGGTGAGGACGCGCACGGTGGCGACGGTGGATGACGTTGTTGGTGTGGAGGCGGCGGCGGAGGAGGAGCAGGAGCAGGAGGAGGATGAGAGCCGGTTGCGCAGGTTGAGTTGCCTGGAGGTGGCGGTTTGGCTCAAGTGATTGCGTGACGGGGAGGTTTGAGAGGTTTCATTGTCATTTTATGGGACGAGCGGGAATGTATGGCATTGTATCAGAGCGGCGTTTGGGAAAGGTATGCTTTTATTTGCGACGTTGGCGGTTTGCCGATGAAGATGTTCGATTGCGAATGGGTATGAAGGTTTACATTGTGAAGTGCAACTTTCAGTTTAACAAGTGTTTATTTGCGTTAGATACCCAGATTGGTTTCCATGCTTTACTGGCAGGAACTATTAAAAACAAAGAACACCATCCATGCTCGCTTGAATGAGACCTCAAGAATGCGCCGAACCTATGCACCTAAGCCCATGTAACGCCAAAAGCAAGAGCAAAGAGCAATGATGCCTTGACCATATGCTCTTCATTAGAGGATACGAAATAATTATGAGAGGGGGGAGAGTTGAGGGGCGATCAGGTTACGCGGAAAGCACTGCAAAAGAAGTCAGCAACTCAATGTCAAAATACACCTGTTCCAAAAGGCCGCAACTTACTCAATAATGAGCTCCTCGCCCTTCCATACGCCGCTGGCCACCCACAGGCCGCAGTTGACCAGCTCGGCATAGCGCTTGTCGGCCGCCTTGACGGTGCAGAACATGCGGAAGCTGTACTGGCGCGGGTCAATGTCTTTTGCCTTGCGGGGGCTGAGGAGTATATCGAGGATGTTGCAGGGGCCGGAGAGGGAGCCTCTCGTGCGCATCTCAAAGCTGCGGGGTTGTTTGTCAGCAAATGAACAACCCTTGCCATTTTTTTTTTTGTCATAGGAGTGTGGTGAGAGTTCGACTTACACAGCGGGAGCCTGCTCATCGGTTCGCAGGACAAAGGCGCCCTCGACGATGCGGATGGGCCGGAAGCCGCGAGCCTGGCCGAGGTCATATCCGCCAGCCTGATGGGAGGAGTTAGCAAGGTTGGGGGTTATTCGATGACTAAAGGTGGGTTTTGTTTTGTGTGTGCGTGTGTGATTGCTCGGCATGTTTATACGAGCTGTTGGTTTATGTGAGGTTGGGTGTTTTTGTCGCTTACCAATACACGGCCGTTGCCAAAGGAGCCGGACCACTTGCCACCCGCGACGGTAATGATTTCTTTGTGGACGCGGTTCTCGGAGCGGGACAGCTCCGGATTGAGGGAGACGGCGATGCGAAAGTCGAATTCTAGGGCCGGGGCGGGGAAGAGCAGGTGTGGCGAGGGGAAGTGGTCGAGGGAGCGCTGGGAGAGCTCTTGTACGTTTCTTGATGCGAGGGACGGGCTGTGTAAGAGGCGTATTGGTCAGCGGGCTGTATGTACAACAAAGGCGCATTGCATCGAGCAGTAAGAAGCAAAAAAATCATGTAAAAAATATCCAACGTACCCCATGGTTCTATGCTCTCCGTCGACTTCGTCCTTGCGCCCTGGATACGGCGGAAGTTGTCCTCCAGAGCCGCCGGCCTGGAAGAGGCAGGGGACGGAGTTGGGATCCCACCCCCAGCTAAAGGCTTCGTCGCTCGTGCGGCTGGTGCCATCGTGGCCGGAGCTTGTGACGGGGGTGGCGGCGTCGGTGGGCGCGGCCGTTGTCGGTAGCGAGGAGTTGTCTGTATCTGTAGCCATGCTGGCTATGGTTTTGGTGACGGTGGTTTGTCACCGTCGTCGGGGGATGTTGGTGGTGGTGGTGGTGGAGGTTGGTATAAGCGCACTACGGCGCAGCGGCGGCGGGAGAGTGAGAGGTTGTATGTCCGCAAGACAGCTCTGTTTCAACGGCGTTTTCGTATATCGGGTATATTTGACTTTGTATACTTTGTTTTGTCCGTTTTCGGGAACCAGGTAAAAATGAAGATGGAAGAGTAGAAATGGACAGGAGAGGGGAGCGAAAGAGAAAGCCGGCAGAGGATCCGGGGCCAAGACGGGCTGAAAGGCGCGAGTCAAACAGCACTGGGCGGACTTTGTTACACAGACCCAAGGGCGGCTTTGTACTGTGTATGGTGGTCAGGCCGTGGTCCTAAGTATGTAATAGGCGGATGACGAGCGCCGGCGGGCGGTGGCGGCAATGGAGCTTTCTTTTCGAGGCAACGCCCAGCGCCAGGCGGCGTTTGACAGGCAGCGAGTGGGGGGAGAGGAGGAGAAGAGGATCTGCTCCGTAATACTCTCTGAACCAAGTACTCGCAGACTCGGTTCGTATATTGGGGCGAGTGTGGGCGCTGTAAAATCCGCCCCGCGGGCCGGGAGTTCGGAGAAGGCGGGCTTTTGCACTTTGGGCCGCTGGAATGGGGCTGGCCTGCTGGGAAAGGGCCAAAAAAAAAAGACCGGGGGTGCGGTGCTCTCCTTTGGCGGGTATGACGGGTGTGGTGCGGCTGTGGTTTCGGTGGCGTTACAGCGGGCGGCGGCCACTGGAGCTAGCTGGACACAGGCTATGGGCAATAATGGGGATAGCAGGGAGAAAGAGAGGAGAGGGAGCAGCGGCTGGAACAAGTGATCTGCTTATTTGAACGGCAAGGCGGAAAGCGGAAATGGTCCGGCTTGCTTTGCTGCTTTGGGAACCAGCGAAAGATGATCCCCCCAGCGTAATGGGATTCGCGGGGTGGCGTTTCTCTTTTGTCTTCTTTTGTCTCTGGTTGCGAGTATAGGCGCTGTTCTGCTTACGGGGCTAATCCTGGCTCGTTGGTAGGGCTTGAAGGATTTTCGTAAGCGCAAAGAGGATCTTTCTTTCTTTTTTTAGTTTTTTGCGACGGCGGTAAGGAAAGAGATGTAAGATCGGGTGTCGGGGGTGGTCGTGGTTGGTTGGCTCGGTTTTTTGTCGTGTATCGTAGCGTTGAGATGCCTGGGTAAGCCTGGCTGGTAATATAACGAGTAGTTGCTTGCGTATTTGTATAGCACTATTTTTATTTCGTTTTTATAATTTGTTGGGCAGGTATAACACGCTGTATATACCAAACCCCATCCGCCGGCGTAGACTTTCGGGGCCAAGCGGGAGGCCCAGCTTATCGCGTGGTCTGATTCCGCTTCCGAATCGAATCAAGCTCGTCCGCCGTAAAACCGGGACCCAGTGATGGTGTACTCGTAATGCCCCAACAATGTCACCGGATGACGACCAGACGGAAGAGAACGGGCGACGTGTTCAAGGGCCAGGTAGATGGATGGGATGGGAAATAGAAAGAGGGGGGGAAACGGGAACGGGATATAGGCAGGGTTGAATAGAAAGAACAGGAATCGTGATGCATTTAATACTTGCGCTTTCGCCTGCATGATCCGTATAATGCTACTGTACGCTGCGGTTATATACCATGTACATGTTGCATGCATGCGCCTCCTAATTAACTATAAAACCGGGCATTCTCCAGAAACTGCTCGCAGGCGCACACCCAAGACTAAGTCACGTCATGCTATTTGGGCGTTACAAATCCAGGGCGTCTCAAACAGCTATTACTACACACATCGTAGTGTTCTCCGTGTATGTCCGATAGTCCCCGGCGACGGCAACCGCTGACAAACTCCTCTGTCCGAAAGGCTACGCCGGACCGCCTAGGGCCGGGAAACGCGCAAGGCTGGCAACTATTATTACCTATGGCAATAACTAGGCAAAATTAAAAAGGACAGCCCTGTCATCGTCCGCTCGCACACATCGGATTTATGCTTACTTTGGAAAAGAAACAGCATCCTAGTCCTTCCAGAACATGGCCGCTAGCTGGAAGCCAAGCCAGCATGACGGCACCCGCCCCCCGGTCGCAAACCACCTGCTCGAAACGGCGTAGGTCCCAAAACGACGGATGCTACTATCCTATCAAAATCTAGAATAAAGTGCCATGCGCTGCATCGTCAAGTGCGAGAATGTGCTCAATTATTGGCCGCCTCGCATAGCAACAAAAGAACAAGGAGCGGCCAAACAGAGGCAGCATAGTCGCAGCTTACACGCCAGCTGAACAGCTCTAGCGTCGCCCATCTCCCACTGGCTGGGTTTTCACTACTTTTGCTAGGCCCCGATTGACTCGCTCGGTGCCCCAAAAGTGCAGGGGTTACGGGGCTGTACTGAAGGTGCCTGCTGCTGCGCTTATTAGTTAGCGTGCTTACGAAGGATGGCCAGCCTTCTACCCTCTTAATAAACACTCCTGCCCCAGCATGTCACCTAAAAACGGCCATCCCACCCAGCGTGCTTAGCAAGATCATAGTAAGCGGGAGACCCTGTCTCTACGAAATAGTCGTAGGTGCATTTCGGGCCCTCGCGACCCCCCCTCGCGCCGCCTCGCACATTGTGAACCGGCCGAAAAGTCCGGTCCGCCGGCCGCCACGGCGTGGAACCCGTGGCGAAATCAGTCTCGCCCGCAATTGAAAGAAACCCGGGCCGCCGCAACGGCAAATCGCATTCGTGCGCTGATACGTAAAGCCCCTTTGTATATACTCGAAAAGGGGAGGTCTCTGCACATCTTTTCAATCAGGCTGTGTCGCGGACAGTTGCCCACGCTTTCTCTTTTCAATACAGCCGCCCAATAGTGGCTGCTGTAAATCAATCTACTGCCTTGCAACCCATGCTACTGAAGCCTAACTAGCTCCTCTCGCTTGCATGGTCACCTTCCTGTGTGGGAAGTTCCCAACCTATGCGAGCGCCAGTAGTGCTGGCCAGGGCTATCGGAGTGATATGACGCCGAGCTGGAACGACGAGCCCTTCTGCGGGACAGGCTTGCTTGCGTGCAGGACTGCAGCGCTCGCTGTACTATGCAACGGTATGGCCCTTGGCTGGTACCAACATAGCCTTCACCGTTGGGAACATGCTCGTCTTGGCATTACGATGAAATCCGACACCCCAGTCCGCTCTGACGTTGCAGGCCCATTTGCTACTCGTAAACCGCCGACAGCTTGCATGGCTTTGCATTCTGTCTCTCTGCTCACTAGTCATTCGCGCGCGCTTTCCCAAACGGGGCTTGACGATGAAGAAGGCTGAATAGCTTGCAGGCATGGAATGCTGGGACGCTGTAGGAACCCGATCCGCCCCCGACCCCCGAGCCCGGAGTCCGTACTTTTGCCCAAAAATGTGTCCGCGTGTATGAAGCCATCATGGTGAAGAATGCTGCGTACTCGTAATTGCCAATGTGTCATTGGTCATTTTGCGACGACTCCGGCATGCTACAAGAGTCCCGAGTCCGCCATCACGGCCTCCGTCTCGGAGAGCCGCACCTACACTGGCACACCGAGCCCCGTAAGTCCATGGACAAAAGCGCTATGGGGTTTACCACTGCGACCGCCTGAGCACGCTTGGCGGCTGCTTGGGACGGCTATCTCCGCTCCTGACAGCGCAATGTAACCCCAAAGCCGCACCACCCGCTTACACCCTATCTCCGATGGGCCAGCCAAAGAGTGGCTCCCACGGCACGCCACTACTGTGGGAACACGGCCGCCGGCGGTGCCTGCTGCCAACGGATGACAACCTCCGCTAGAAGCTCTTTTCCGCATTCTTACGTTGTGATTAATACTGTGCCAGATTACATGGCTTTGGCCGGAAGTTAGATGATCGGCTGTCGCATCCTTCGGGTGGTTTTAACTCATGGGGCAGACCCGGGAGAGACCGGTGACATGACACATAAGATGCTGCATCTTGGACCTTTGAAAAAAAGGTACCTTTCAGTTACTGCCCTGCGGAGGACGACCTTGATAGTGCAGTGGTCTTCCGCATGGCGTGATGCTCTGCGGTGTGAGGTTGCATTACAGAACACGCTGCAGGAGGTTTTATTAACAAAAACATCAAGTCACACATGTTTCATTCACGCTGTGTATTTCACTACATGCAGTCAAGAGACAGAAAAACGCCATTGTACTCTGCAGAGAATTCCCAGCCAACGAAAAACGTCCGAGTCGTAAGCTGATGGTGACGAGACAATCTGCCCACTTGGCCGGGAGGCGCATTCTGTGGCGGAACAAGTCGCTGGGCCGCCACACGCGCGGCGTCCGCGGCTGGCGTGAGCTGTGTGACTTTGCGCATTACGGGCTACTTCTGGCCCAATAAGCGTTTCTTCTGCAGTGCCTGTCTGCTGATTGTGTGCAGCTTTCTAGCTCTTCCCCCTAGTACTGCACGCGAGCGCAGAGCCGCCATGTTCCTGGTGCTCCCCCGGCAAGCTTCGCATCAGTCGATGACCTAGTCGAAAAATGGCATTTGCTCAAGTGAGCTTTTGACACTGAGGTGAGTTGTTCCGCGACCCCCGTCGCATGTTTGGCGCTGGTGGAGCCTACTGCTGGGAAGCATGCGGCGTAATAGTCGCTACAACGCCGAAGTATTTCCGATACCCCGGTAAACCGCCAACGGGTACTCCGTACAATGTACCGCTATGCTCCGTACTTCAAATGCCCCGTAGATGGTAAAACGGATCAGTCGTCGATCTTACTCTGGCAACTGGAACCAGGTACGGAGGAATGCGTCCAGAGGACTTGGATTATGCACCGCCAAGAGCCCGGGGATCAAGTTCCGATCATCTAGCGTAGACGTTGCATAATTCGTAAGCTGAAATCTCTTTTGGCGCTTACGATTATGCGTGTTGCTACATTGTACCTTTTGTATGGAGCTGTTAGCGTCGGTCCGTATGTCAGATCGCTGAAATCTTCTTCTGGCTCGTGCTTCGTTCTTCTCTCACGGCGTCCTCCGGAGAGCGTAAGCTGCCTTGCCGTTAGTCTACTCCGTAAGCACTTTAAAAAATATTGAACACGCTGGCCAGCTACGACGAGCACCTCATTTTGGTCGTTTGGCTCGCTTTCGGTGGATTGTACGGAGCACCTCTCTTCTACTGCCTTTCGGGGTGGGGCCGAATATGACGATAGTTGTATAGTACTAACTAATACGGCCTCGGCGACGTTGGCTAACGGAGCTTCCGTCACGTAACGCGGGAGATGATGGATCGATCATGACCAGAACCCGTCATTGCTTGCGGCGGCCGCGCACTACAATCGGGTCAATGCCACCCATCATTTTGCACGCATTCTCACCCGACCCGCGATGATGGTACCTCCCTTACCTGCAGATCTACCCGGCCCAACCGACCCGCAATCTAGATAGGTTGCGCTCACGCCGACTCGGCGGAAACGACGAAAATGTACTCTCCGTATGGAGTAGTGATCCGGAGATTTGCGACACGCAAAAAACGATGTGCAGAGAGAGTCGGACCAACTTTGCCTCGCTGCTTACGTACCATGCTTTACGTTACATACCTACTCGTAGGCTGTTCTCTTAGCCGGCCCCTGATCTGTTTCTTCGGTTTACTCCGACTCTGCCTTGTTGTCCGATCTTCGGGCTGATCTCTGCTGTTCCCGTGTCGTTGCATGCATGCCGCGTCATTTTCAGTCTCTCCTACTTTTTTGGCCCCCGAACAAGGGAACATAATGCCTCATTCGGAAATTACACTTTCGATTCCCCCCAGCGCGAGTTCCGTGAGAGACGGTTACTTCGAGTCCTCCCTTGGCACTGCAAAGTTCTCATTCAAACACTTACACACACCGCCAATATAGCGTCGCTTGGCGACAATCTACTCCGAGCCCGCCAATACCACAGTCGTCGGCGCTGCTCCGAACCGTTCTGATTACGCGTCGTCGTTCACACCTAAATGTAGCTTATACACATCTTTGCTCAATGCACGTATGGAAAGCAAGTGTGATCTGTATAGCCGCAGTTAACATTTGCAAGTCGTTGCTAGCGTGTTCTGCCCGGCCTCTCTTCTCTCGTACTAGTAGTGTGCTGCCCAATGGACGTTGGTAGTGCAAGCGCGAGCGATACGATATACGAGCTGCTGCAACCACTACGATCTCGGCTGGAGATCTGTCGTCACAACTTCAGAAAGTATTACAGTAAAACGAAACGCAACGACATCTGGTTGCAGTCAACGAGTTTCTAGGGTAGGTCGTAATCTCGGGACAAATTGTATAGACCCTCTGAGAAGCGTCGCTCGGATGTCGCACCAGCTTGGGTCCGCTTGCAACGCTGCATGCCCGACCGCGATAGTGGAAGTCCCCGACGACACTCGATCGCATCCATCAGAGCAATCGTGTCTTCAATTCAATTTTTATTCCAGGTAGGCTCTCGTCGTTGAGTGAGAAGCTCGTTCGAGTCTTTCTTGCTCGGTAGCCGTGACGCAACGCAACTCGTCATTACCGTTACATTCGATCTTCGGGGTATTTGCTACAACCAAATACACCGAAGCTGCTTCCCCCGAAACGCAAGAAGGCCCCGGCGACAGCGTAACTACAAAGCATACGTTTGCTCTTTCATTCTACACCTCCGCAAAACCCACCGTACTGCATTTCCCCAGTATCATGTGGTAGTGTACGAACAGCAGTGGCTGAGTAGGAGTCGTCATCCTCTTTTTGCACGAACTCGAACGCTCAGAAAGGATGCAACGGAACCTAGTCTCTCCTGTTTGCCAATCAAACTATCCAGTAAAGTAGCATCACTAAATGACCAACGTCCGCGATCATCCCCTCGCAACACGTAATGTCGTGGCTGTGAATGCATCATGGTGCAAAAACACATGTGTCAACGTCGTACTCGCGCACACCCGACTCCGCAACTGCAGAAACCCCGAGGGCAGCCCAGTTTTTTAGCGAAAACCTCCGAGGCGCAAAGAAGACCTCGATGAAACGTCCGCGGCTGTTTTGTAGACCGTGGACTGCTTTAGTAAAATTGAAGGGATGTCGGGGAGCGGACAAGCGGCAAGCTTTTTTCGTCGGTGAGGTCCGCGCTCGGTCCCCGATGGTTGCGAGTTATTGGAACTATTGGGCGGTATACGACGACAAACTTCAGACTGGTATTCGACCGGCTGTATTTTAGTTTTCTACTTGTTTGTTGTGTGTCATAGTATCGAGTCTGTCGCCGACGGCGCCGACGAGTACGCTGGACCGAGAGACGTACGCCGGATTGGAAGTGGACGAGGAGTTTCCACGGCGTCTGGGCGAGTATGAAGAAGATGCAATTTCGGAACTCCCTCCTTCCTGTCTGCAGTAAAACGATATGTCCGTGATGTTCACTCCAGCTGTTCCTCGTTCGCAGCATGCCCGGCTGCATCCACAACCGAGACGCAGTTGACCACAGCGAGACGCACTCAAATGTCCAGTTACAATTTCAGCATACGAAATTCATTATTCGTAAATGATGTTCCTCACACACATTCAGCCTAGATATTCCAGCCAGTCTAGAACCGACAGCGTACATGATTCCCAACCTCTCATCATCCCGGCCGAGTTAGAAGTCCAACACATCCCAGTCCCCCATCCAGCACCTACATCTGCAAACTCTCAACCGCAAACCCATTCTCAACCGCCTCCCCCAGTACCTTTGTAACCCTCGCCCTCGTCTCCGCCAGCACCCTAGCCAGGACCGGCACCTCACCACTCGCAGGGCCCGAGTGCTCCCGGCCCGTAACCAGCACTGTCGGGTAGAAGCGTCCGTCGTGCGCCGCGCGGCAGGCCTCAATATCCTTTTCCGTAGGCCGCTTCACCACGCTGGCCGTCAGCGAGCCGCTTGAGTCGTTGTGCAGGATGATTTGGGTATCTATGCCCGGAAAGATGATGTCAAGGTTGTCTGTTGCAGGTCACGATGTTGTCAACAATTACTGGGCGAGGTCCAGCGCCTTTTACACCATTTCAAAATAGAGGTAGTTGCGAAAGTGGCGATTTTGGTTTACCTTTAATCATCCTCCTCATGTGCTCTGCTTCCTGTAGCTCTGCCAGCTTCGTGGTTGAGCGGTCGCTTTGGTTCCCCGGAAGAGGCTGTCATTTGTACACGTTAGTGACCCGGCCACGGCGAGAGTACGGAGGGAGGACCACTTGCCATTTTTTACTATGCTACTGCAAGGGACAATGGGCCCGGATGGGTGTGTGTAATAGGCGTAGGACAGAAAGACGAGCTGGGAAAATGTCGTTATCAGTACCGGGAGAAAGAGTTCATCGCGAATACAATGAGAAAATGCCGTACCCCGCAGTCAGCGGCCGCAACCCACCCATCGGCGGTAAGAGAACTCACTTTCATGATCAAACAAGTAGCCCACTATTGGTAGGATCATATCTATATGGACTGCCACGTCTCTCTGCATGCAAGAATTTATCAAGTTGGCTCTCAGCAGTAAGTCATTCACAAAACACAGTATGAACTGGACATCGCAGCGTGTCATGCATTCAATTCGTTTCTCGTCCACGCCGGCACAGAAGAGAGAACACAGGTAAAAATGGCAAAGAGATTTTGAAAGAATGGAAGAGTACCATCGGTTTTAGGCCGACATGGTATCCCCCATTGGATGTTCAAGAAAGGAAAAAAAAGTTTGAGACGCAGCTAGGCTTAAGTACGACGTCGCATAAGGTACATGAAGAAGCGAACATTTTGTCATCCTGTCCCCCTTCCCAACGTCGGCAATCCTAAAATCAGGCTCGGCACTGCGAAAAACAAGACTATATATATCAAGAAAAAAAAACACACGCGTCATTTTTGGCTGGGTGCCGGCTGTGGTTTCTTCATGCTCATGTTCGTCAATGCCAGTCCCGTGAAGAGATGTTCGACAGGAAGACTCTTTGTACAGTCATGGCATTTACAGAATGGCAATGCTAAGGCCAAGGGGGGCCAAAACGTTCTCGTCGTACTGGCCAGCGTAGTTGCCTATTGGAACGGTTAGTCAGTCCGTCACTCAACTGCAGCGTATGAAAGTCGAGACACTTACCAGGAGGGTTGTAGTTGCAGACAGAGTAAGAACTCTCCATACCCAGGACAGTGCCAGCGGGGCAGCGGGCAGTATAGCAGCCAACCTCAGTAGAGTCCTTCCAGACGACCTGAGTAAGGTGACCATAGGCGCCGAAGCTGGACGAGGGTGGGTTGGCCATGCCGAAAAAGCTGGCATAGGCGGCAAATTCGCCATCGTACCACTGAGTGGTAATAGCGCGGGCAATGGCATCAGAGTCGCTGCCACCGTTTGAGGAAGAACCGTAACTAGCGAGGTTCTGTCCGTAACCGCCCACACCTTGGTTCCTATAGGAGTTGTCAGAATAACGGGAACCAGCCATTGCTGGGATGGCTTGGGTACTTACATGTCATGTTCGAAAACGCAGCCTTCAGCGGTGTTCTTGGCGTACTGAGCGAGCTGGTCCGACCACTTCAGATCGGGAGAGGAGTGGTTTTTACGGTGAAGGTTGTGCTGGTCGAGAACAACCTGTTGGTAGCTGCCAGAGACTGGGACCTTTTCGGTACCGCCGTTGGAAGGCTGAGTAGGCTCAGGCTTGGGCTCGGGCTGAGGTTCCGGTTCAGGCTCCGGCTCGGTCTTGGGAGGCGGCGGGGGGGCCTGAGTCGTCTCGACAGGCGGGGGAGGAGGAGGAGCCTGCGTCGTCTCGGGTTCCTTGGCGGCGGCGGCAGCCGGAGGGGGAGGAGCAGGAGCAGGAGCCTCAGTGGTGGGCTTGGGCTTGGTGTTGGCCACGAAGACCGAGGGCTGAGGGTCGGCGGTGACGGTGACGGTGACGACGTCGTAGACCCATTCGGTCTCGAGGGCACGCTTGCGCACAGGGCCAGCGGTGGCGAGCACGGCGCTGGCGACAGCGAGGCAGAGAGACGACTTCATCTTGAATTGGTTCTGAGGTAATATCAGGAAAGCGTCTGGGAGAAGTCAGTCATGATCAGGATACAAAGTGGGCGTGCCAGGGGTCCGGGGCTATTATAAGGTGTCATGGGAATATCGCATGCGGCATGCCACACAGCGCAGCGGCACGCAGCCGTTGCCGTCACCGTTGCCACCGTCCTGCAATGATGGTAACAGGTAACAATGGGGGCCACTATTGTCTGCGGCGGAAGCGTTGTGGAGGGCAGTGTTTGTCGCATCGGGGAATGTGTGGAATGTATGGAATGCTGGGCAAGACATTTGCATGGAAACAGTTGCTAGCCGGCTATATTCACCACACCTGGCATTTGGTGAGCCGGTAGTGGCTATGCCATTCGCCAGTTGAGCCGCCCAGCAAGCCGGCCTAGTTCGCGACATTGTTGTTTCCGGTGACGGTGCCTGAATTGGCGTTGGTGGAGACGTAACCATCACGACGACACTTGAAGCCAACCACAACCACCTCAAGGATGTAGGCACAGGCGAAAGAGATCAACAAGACAAGCCGATCAAACAAATGCGCGCGAGAAACGCTGAATGCATTGAACCAGGCGGCGAAAGGCTAGGAGAGGGATGCAACAGAAGGAAATCAAAGCGTTGACTGCCGACTCACCTTTTTGTAAGTGACTGCTTGCGATCTTGAATGTCCAGGGGAGGAGAGTTCAAGTTCAAAAGGAGGAGACACGTAGTATAAGACTGCTTGCTTCAGAACCAGCTGTTGCAGCACGCTTGCTTATGTCGGACGAGGCACGAAGTGATTCGGCGTTCGCGTAAAGTCGAGTCTCGAAAAAAGAGGTTCGGCGGTTGGCGGTTTCGAACGAATCGAGGGGCGTTGACGCAAACTCGCAGAGGAGAAGTCGAAGAAAAGGAGTGAAATATCAAAGGAGCGGACGGTGTCACGGGAAGACACAAAAGGAGCGTAAAGCTGCGAGTGAAGAAAGGCGAAAGGTAGAAACGCTTGAAGGGGCCGGATGAGGTGACGATTCGACAACCAGGACAGAAGAGCCAAAAGGAACGAGAAGGTGAGGGCGCAACACTTAAAAAGGGACAGTCGCTGTTTGCGGCCTGCGGATGGGCGGCAGAGGACAGGCATGCTGGGCGACGCTTGGCCATGCAGCGCCGTCGACAACAGGCACGGGCATGGGTGAACGGCATGGTGTGGGCGCGCCGCCAGGCACACGCCCCCCAAGTCCCTGGTGGCGGCCGTATTTCCCTCCCCCGACCCCACTGGCAAGGACTGAAAGGGGATGGACGATGTGCTGTAGTAAGCAGGACGGACAACGCTGGTTGGCTGGGTGGGGCGCCTACTCCAGGGACAATCTGGCTACCGGTGGGTTGCCCCTGGCGCTAGGCAGGGAATGTGTAGGTGAATGCAACACTCCCTTGCCACTTGGGGCGGCCGGCGGCCTGCACGAGGTACCGCGGCGGCCTTGGCTTGGTGACGAGATACATGGGCGGCGAGGCCATTGAGGCCAGTTGGTGGGCCGGCATTGACAAAGAGTCGGCATGAACGGCAGGCCATGGCGATCAGCGTGTTGATGAGGGCAATGGGTTAATCAAAATGGCCCATCTACGGTGCGACGCTTGGGCAAGGACGGTGGCAATGGCACTGTGAATTTGCGTGTGAATGTCACCATTGATGGGCGCCCGCTCTCACAATGTATTAGTGCCCGAGCGGGCGTTGATGAACGAACAAACGCTTTCCAATGTAGTGATGTGGCAGCTGCCTGCTAGCTGTCGCGCGTCGTTTGTCCCTTGTCCTTTGTTCTTTAAAGGTAACGTCAACATGTTCGCTTGCCTGCCTGCTTCACTAGCGCGACGAAACAATATTCTCGATCGTCTGCGTGTGTTGTTCCCTGTGGAAATCAATCAACGCAGCCTTCTTCTTTCGCTGGTACGACGCAAAGACAGTGTCCTGGCCTGGTTGATACTGGGTAGGATGCACGGTGCAATGCCACGGAGAAACACAACCCAATGTTTGCAGGCGTTACTAACGAGTGCTCAGAATGTCGCGATGCTGGTCGTCTCCTTAGCCTGAAGCCATCGCTACACTGTACTGGATACGCTAAACCGTTGCAAAAATGCCTCTCGGTAGTCGATAGGCGGCTGGATGCAATCTGATACCGCCAGGAAAAGCCATGACTCCATTTCGGGGCCGCTCATCGCTTTATCCCAAACCACAAACGCCCGTCCAGTCCCCATCGCCAGCGGCTCCAGGACGCTGTGCGGAGTACAGGGTATCGGGGGATCCTCTCGCCCGCGCAGTATTACTCGTGCAGCACAGGACGGGCCACTGAATGCCCTGGGCTGGTTGTTTCAAGGTGTCCGTCCCTGGGGCTTCCTATGTTCATGGCCCGGCCTGGCGACAACCACGAGTGGGTGGCGCCACACGATGCGCAGGCCGGGGTCCTCATACAGTGGCACAAGAGTCTAGCCCAACCAGGGCGCCGTGCCTTGGAAAGGCCCCATAGAACAACCTACGGGATGGGTTGGGTGGTGCGGGGAGGCAGTGTTCCTGAGACTGGGGCCTTCATCTCCTTTTGTGAGTGCTCATTGGGTCCATCACCCCTTGGTTCATCTCACCGAGGCTCCCTTGGTCTTTTTGGCCTGCGAAATGAGCGTACGGGGGTGTTTCTTTTCTTGCTGGAAAGAAGATAAATTACCATGTAATCGAACTTTTGGGCTGGTTACATAGTAATTACGAGTAAGCGCGCTGCTGGGCTGCCTGGGGGCGCAATGGGGACATGGGACCAGGTCTGTCCGAAGCTCCTAGGAAATGGATAGCCTTGGCCAAGACGCCTCTATTTGCCTCACAATATTACCTTGGGTAGGCAAAGCGAAGGCCGACTGCGACCTCTTGATACGAGGAGCACAAGCAAATCCTCTCGTCCTCGCACCAACCGATGTACGGCACGCCTGCCGCGGCTCGTCGCTCGCCTTCAGCACTCGGCGCCGTGAAAGTGCGGGGGTGAGGAGGAAGGCGCTGTCCCATGCGAGCGCCACGATGCTTTGGACGCAGAAAGCGGGTTTGTTGGGCGAAGCGGAGCCAGGAATTTCTTCACCCCAAGCCCCCCCCCCCAAGCACAGACAAGTCTCACTACAGACGCACAGGTGACACTCGTGGGCGGCACCAGGCTCGTCACTGGCGGCGTTGGATATTATTGGATTTTTTGTGGCGAATGCGCCGCATCAATAGTTGCTGCATGCATGTCGTAGATTAACACCGTCACTGCAGATTGCCGCATTCCAGACGTCTCTTCTGCCCGCCGGAATGCGACCATGGGCAAACTATTGTTTTGTCGCTGGGAGTAACGCCGCGGCTACCAGACATACCCGCCCAAGGCATGCTGTTAGCACAGTAAACTGTATTAGTACAGGACATGTCTCTACTCGTAGAAGCATGAGCGCTAGCACGTCTCAACAGAGCACCGGAAGCACAGCCCAGGCGGCCATCGCTGGGTCTCGCATGATACAATTGCAGTAGTTGGGCCGCTTGTACCACGAGTATATCAGTAGTATATGCAACGATGGCGCGAGGGACTTATTCACCGGTATTGACAAACCGGCTCTCGTGCGAAGACCGTTTATTCACCTTGAAGTCTCTGTTCTCCAGCCCTTGGGTGCAAAACAGCATGTACTACGTACATACATAGTATTGCTGAACTAGCGATTGAAAGCGCCGGCCAAGCCGTACAACACGAGACGCGCAGCCGTCCCAGCTCCACCACAAAACACGACTACGCTGCAGTGAGAATTCCCAAATCTCTTGGCTCGGCCGAGACGTCTTCAACACCAAAAGGAATAAAAGCCTATAGTCTCATACCTGTTGGCACATGTCAAGCTGTCCACCAGACACCGGCGTCCTTGCCAAATATGCAAGCAGGCTTTGGTGGCTTGCGCAAAAAGGCGTACCGTGGCAGAGAACGTTGGCCGCCGTCGCGACGCCTGATTAGCTCGTACATAGCCACGCAGTAGCAGCACTACGGCTATTATTCCCGAGGGAAGCCAAATGGAGTGTCCCCGCCGAGCAGAGCCTGGAAGCCAGGCCTCGTTCGCACTCCCGTAATCATCTCGTATTTATAGCCTGCTTGTGTCAAAGCAATGTACTATCGTAGCTTAATCTCTGCCGAATAGACACCACCTCCGATTCTGGGCTGGACCGCAGTCGATGCTTATTTCCTCGGAGCCTTCCACGCGGTCCGGAAATGTGCCACCAGGTCTAGCGCTGCCTAGTGAGCTCTATTCGGCCCCAGCTGCTCAGAAGGATGCACCCGTTAGCGCCCACGAGCAAGAAAATTTCCTATTTTTCAGTGCTAGTGCCAGTAAACAGAACTACGAGTACGAGAATTCGTCGACAAAAACAGACCTGTCGCATCGCTTGCAGGTGTGAATGCAGCTCCGTATCAAACGTAGCCGCCTTTTGCATACAGTCACAGAGTGCACATTGGTGACACCGGAGCAGTGTCCAATGCCGTCTATACTTGAGCAACCGTCCGCCATAATTGGCTCACAGCAAGCCCATCCCGTAAAGAATCAAACGCAGCCCTTGTTTCCAGGCGGCCGTGGTCGAAACATGCGAAACGAATATTAAAAATTGTTGTACGCACCAAGGACCAACATATTGCCAACCTTTGGCTGGGCCGTAATTTGCGGCCCCGAAACTCTGCCTCAGAGGGAGGGAACCAAGGCCAAGGCAGCGTCACCTACCGCCACGCCCCCATGTCTCCATTTGCACGCACACCCCCCATTCCATGTTTAGATCAACAAACCACGCAAAAACCCAGGGCAAAGAAGCGCTCCGGATAGTTTTTTTCCAATCTACGAGTACGGAACTACAGAGTAGGCTGGGACACTACTGCACGGGACGCTTGCTCCCGGCTGCTATAGGCAATACAAGCGCACACCCGCGCTAGAGAGCTATTTGAGGCTCATTGGGACGCGTTCTGGGCCTACTACGATAGGAAGCCCGCCATCGACAAACGGCACCACGGCAAAAGAAACAGAAACACAGCTCTATCGCGGCATTAACCGCATCCTTACCCTGTCCTCGCTTCATTTCATCCCGTAATCTCATTCACCTTTGTTTCGCCTGGTCTGAACTGTGCTTTTTGCTGCTCGCCTATCAAGTCTGGGGTAGATTGGCCAGGACCCCCATGCCCCCTTGTCGCCAGCAGGAAGCGTACGCAACAAGGAACCCTTTTTTTATTTCGTTGCGAAACAATGTCACCGGTGGGGAGGGTGTTCACCGATCCCCTGTAAGCCCCTTTTCACTTTGAAGATTGCGAGCTTGGGTTTCGGCCAGGTCTAGCCGAAATATCCCTCGTACGACGTGCACCTCAGTGCCCATTGTAGCATTGTATTCGGGCCAGCACAGAGCAAGCAGGAGGAGATCGAGCCAGGGGAACATGGATACTCGTAGCACATGGGTTGGTCCGTCCACTTCGCTTCAAACAAGGCCTGGCGAGTCAGATTTTTGTCCTCGCCTATTCGTATTTCACGCATTGGGGTCCGCTCGTCTGATACAGTGGTCCATGGATTTGCACCCAGCTGGCTATCAGATATGAATCCTGGCAGCTGTGCTTGCTCATTCGGGACGATCCCGTTCTAGAGCTTTGGTATCACCGCACCGTGTGGTTCATGTTTGAAGTTTATAGGCTCGCCTTGCTACTGCTTGCCGACTTTGAGTCCGTGATGATGAAACTGTCCAACGTCGTACCGGCGCATGTATTGACGACACTGGTACTTTTGCATGCTGACTCCTGTGGAACACTTGTATCAAGTAGAGCGTTTCCTTCTCAGTAGCCAATTGAGTCTGGCAGGCAGAATTGCGGTCGTGTACTGAGAAACACACGACGTCATACTCATGCTGATATTGGGACATCCTGCACGGAGCTACACTGCGTGACACATAAGCCGATATGACACTTGGGGAGTAGTCAATCAAAAATGGCTTTACTGCTATGATGACCATTCAATTTTCAGATAGTTTGTACTCCTTTAGTGAATGATCCAACCACCGCTTAGGCTGGCATGGGCTCATGTGCCAACGTCCGGTTTTTTTGAATAGGTTCAGCTGACTGAATCTTGCAACTCCGGCACATTCGGCGTTCGGCACAATTTATCTGACCTATGGCGTGGCCAATCGATATGTCCCAAAAGTACAATAATTTCTAAAGTAATAATCACATGTATTTCCCCGTAAAGTCTGTTGTACGGCCATACGATTGGCAAGGCTGGCTTGCCTCATAGCTACCCTAGACTTGAGTCCGTTTCGGTAGCTAACTGATGTCTAGGTGTGTCCATCAGACGAGCAAAACAGGCAAACAAAAGCCATGTCTAGTTAATACAACATGCTAGTACTCTTAAACGCCAGTAAGTTGAATTCAAGTTAGCAAACGGTAGTTCGCGTTAATCGCGTAATTCACTGATGCTGCGGCAAGGTTATCGATCATCACCACAGTCACGGCCATCCACGGCAAGATGAATTTGCTTCATTCAATAGAAATGTACACATTGCTCCTATCTTCTACACTCTAAGCCTCCCATCTATTGCTTGGCATCCCCGGCCGCCGCAAAGGGCTTGCCATCGCCGGGTCCAATGCGGACGTCGGCAAAGATCTGCTTTGTTCGGAGTTCAACGGGGGTGACGTTGCTGGGCTGGTCGGGAATCTTCTTTTCGAGTTTCTGCATTTGCCACTATTGTTAGCGACGTAGGAACGACGGGTGCCATGATGAGGCGCGTAAAGGTGACGCTGTCCACTGGGCTCCAATCTTCTTTACTTACCATGTTCTCGTAGACGCACTTGTTGAGCTTCCACTCAGCAGGGCGGCACTGCCAGAGCTGCTGGTTGCGGTCGTCCAGGCACTGCCAGTGCTTGCGGAACTCAGCGAGGCAGTGAGTGTTGATGTCGGTGATACTGTCTCCATGTCAGCCCAAACGTATTCCCTCATCACGGCCGGCAAAGCAGGGCAGCAAAACAACAGTGTCCACGCCGGAACATGTCGCAGCAATTGGTCATAATCCACGTAGACACTCGATTTGCCACCCGTTTGATGGTACATACACGCTCTGAGCGCAGCGAGTGACTCGTCGGCCCTCCTTCATGCAGTCAAACTCGCCGTGGCCGGGCTTCTCCGTCTTGCACTGCATGTAGTCGTCATTGTAGTCGCGGCATCGGGCGCCGATGAAAAACGACGCCGAGAGGAGAGGAGCAGAGCTGGCACCAATCTCCTTGACGGCGGGGACGTCGTCGGGGAGCGGCGTGGTGTCGACGAGGACCTGCTGGTTGAATCTGCA
Source organism: Lecanicillium sp. MT-2017a (assembly GCA_003056585.1). Taxonomy (NCBI): domain Eukaryota; kingdom Fungi; phylum Ascomycota; class Sordariomycetes; order Hypocreales; family Cordycipitaceae; genus Lecanicillium; species Lecanicillium sp. MT-2017a. The sequence continues at coordinate 143,466 of PXYN01000354.1, forward strand.
AACTCGTCAGCATTTTCCGCGCAGGCAAGAGAGGATGCCGCGCAGGCGCCGGTCGCAATCGGCCAATGGCGATCGCGCGCGGCAGGTAAAAATCAGAGGACGTACTGGGGTCTTCGGGTCGCCATGTTGTCGAGTGTCTGCCCTGTGTCTGGTTGATGGGCTGTCGGTGCTGGGCAAATGGATCGAATGAGGTCGGAGGGCCTTTGCGGTTGATGGAAATGGATGGAGGTCCGAATTGGAGCGCTGTGATTGGCTGGCTGCTACAGAGCGCGAGGCTGGCCTAGTCGGTCAGGCACTGCAGACCAAAGCTCCCTCAGGTTTTGGCTGGGACGCGCCTGCGCACGGCAGAAAAATCAAGCTCATCAACAAACACTTCAACGCCTGCGCCTGTGTGTGCTTTCGCTGTTTTCTTTTCAGTTTTTGGTTTTTGGTGCCGACATCGTGTTAGCTGAAAGCTGATTTTTGCCGTTGACGTGCTTGCGCTGTAGGTGCAGCGCGGCGAACACCAAACGCCTGTTCTACGACTTCTCCGCTGCCACACCGTCGACGATTGTACAGCTCGGCACCATCTACATCACCTACACACCATGTCGCTATTCGGACAATCGAAAGGCTTCGGCTCCAGTAGCCTGTTTGGCCAGGCGCAGGGTGCTCAGCAAGCACCTCAGCAGCAGGTCGGCAGCGCGTTTGGCCAGACCATGGGCAATAACCAGCAAAGGCAGGGCTTGGGAAACAGCATGGCTTCACCGTCGCAACAATCACAGCAAATGCCAAACCTTTCACAATCACAAGCGCAGCTTTCGAGCTCGCTATGGCAGCCAGGCAAAGATACACCTCGTAAGTCGAACGTGGTGCGCGGCTAGTGGGATAGGAGGAAACTAACTTGAACGCTGCACAGACCAGAAACCCATCCTCGAACAAATGAAGCTCGTCACGGAGAAATGGGACGCCTCCAACCCCAGCTGCGTGTTCAAGCATCACTTTTATAATAAGGTCGACGAAGCGCACATTCCCTTTTACAAGCCCCAGCCGCACGAGGATCCACGAGAGTGGGAGGAGGCTCTACAGAACAAGCCAGGCCCCGAGTTTATGCCTGTACTGTGCTCCGGATATACTGGCGTGGCTGACCGTCTAACGACGCAAAAGAGGGCAACCTCAGAGTTCAACACGCGGCTGCACCAGGTCAACAGCAGCCTGGACGCCATCCTGCAGCGCCACGAGCTGGAGACAGAGGTTCGCGCGCTTGCCGCTCGACGGCGCCAGACTGCAATCAACGAAAGGTGCATCGCCTTGGCGAACCGTGTCCAGGTACTGCGAAACAGAGGCTATGCCCTGAGCGGCGACGAAGACGACCTGAACCAGAGACTGCAGAAGCTGGAGAAGGAGGTGCAGGACCCTGCAGTTAGCGCTAGAGAAGAGGAGCTTTGGAGCAGACTTATTGTACTCCGGGGATACTCTGATCGCTTAAATAAGGAATTGGATAAACCGGCCGCTGAAAACGGCGAGCTGGACGAGGACACACAAGCAAAGGCAAAGAGAGTAAGTTGCGGCGCCAGTAATGGCATGCATTTTGGGTTGAAGCACTCTGCTAACAGCTGCGAAACAGATCTTGGAAGACTACGAGAAGCAGCTGAGTCACCTGAAGAAGGAGCTGGAGGCGCTCAACATAGACTACAACGAATGGGAGAGCAGCAGAGCCTCGAACAGAAGGTCAAAGTAAGGGGTTCATGGCATTTGCAGGCGCAATTAATGGTAAGGGAAAGTAAGAGAGGTGTTTTGTAAGGTGCTTGTTGGTTCTATACCGCAATATGACATTTTTTATGCATCAAGAAGACACGCCGATCCGTGATGATTTTCAGTGACCCAAATATTCAATATACCTAAACGGCTACATCGATGTGTATTGATTGGCGTGTAGGTTTGTGCTAACCAACGCAACTCACTCCCGCAGACGGTTCGATCAGAGCTCTTGGCCCGTTATTCAGTTATTAGCACTGCAATAATGGTACAGCGGCATCAATCTCGGGCCGTTTATCGCACTACATCCGTTGCTGTGGGCTTGAGGCTGCGAATGGTGGTGAGGGGCTCGGGAGCTATCCTTGTCCACTGCTTCGGATAATGTGGTGCTGGAGCTGTGGGTACACAGTACTGGGCATAGCGTATTATTGGGCACTAATGAAAGTATAAACGCCATGCCTAGCCCTCTAAGGTAATAATACTACCCTACCTCTGCAGTGAGGGGTTACAGTAGTACTTGCAGTATGGGACGGGCCACCAACCAACGACCTGCCTAATTTGCATAAGCGGGTGCTTACTGCAGCACAACCGCTGCGGCCCCCGGGATCTCGTTGGTGTGCTGGTACCAACGAGATAAAACCAACCGGATGCCCAGCCCTGTTGGAGGCTGCAATATTTTGCGTTATTTCCCGTCTATCCAGACTTTCTGTGTTCTTGCAGCTGGCTTCTGCACTATCTCTCTACTGATGGACGCAATGTGGAAGCGCGCATTCCGGGCGGCTGGTGACAACCAATTTGGTCCAGGGTCCGCAGACTATCCTGATTTCACGCTGGGGTTTGAGGATGCGATTCTCACCCTCCCAGCTGGCCTGATATTTCTCTTTTTGACCCCATTTTACGTCCGGCATTATGTCAAGTCGCCCATTGTCACGACAGAGGAGCCGCTCATTTGGGCCAAGGCAGTAAGTCTGTTGCCTTCATCTGTGGCACCGCTCATGCTGACAAGTTTGGCTCGTAGGGAACAAACAGCGCTCTTATCATTTTACAGCTTGTCTCTGCTGTATTTTACAACTCGCCAAATGGATCGACAAGGCTTTCCTTGGCCGCGTCGGTTGTGGAGTGCCTGGCTGCATTCGCCCTCGCCATCTTCATGCACTTTGAACACCGCCATGCTCTGGAGTCTTCTCCACTCCCAGCGCTCTATCTCTTTGTTACAGTGCTCCTAGATATCACCAAGACAAGGTCATACTTCCTTCGGACTGAGAATGGCCTATATCCCTTGGCGTGTATTACTGCTGCCATTGTCGCCTTGGAAGTCGCCTTGCTCATCCTCGGCGAGCTTCCAAAACGGTACCATGCCAAGGTAGATAATATAGGATCAGAGGCCTCTCAAGGCTTTTGGGGCCGAAGCCTTTTCATCTGGGTCAACTCTACACTGTTTTTGGGGTTTCGGAGCATTCTATCGCCCAAAGACTTGCCGAATCTGGACCCAAGTTTCTCCTCGGCAAGGCTCGCAGCCGAGTTTGAGCCAGTTTGGGAGAGATGTAAGCCCAATGAACCCCTGCAGCCCCCCACAACGTCTGTTATCTTTGAGCTAGTAACTAATACACCAGATTTACAGGTAAAAAATCGCCGTCCAGGCTAATGAGAGCAACGTTTTGGACGCAAAAGTGGTCGTTGCTCGCTGCCGCTCCTCCACGCTTGCTGCAAACGGGGTTTACATTTGCGGAGCCTTTCCTTCTGCGGCGCATAATACAACAACTTGCAAGAAAGAAGGAAGAAGAAACTATAAGCGGCCTAATTGGGGCCATGGCACTAGTACACGTAGGCGCAACGGTAAGTCACCTCAACCACGTCAGTTCGCTATTTGGGAGGCCCAGTCACATTGACACAAGTGAAGATCACTCGTACGTGGTACAACCATAGAAACAACCGCCTCGTCGCGAAAGTCAGAGGCGTATTGATTTCCCAAATTCTCAGAAAGAACCTTTTGTTAAGACCTAATGAATCAAAGAGATCTGCTGCATCCACAGTGATGAGCACAGATGTTGATGGAATCGTAATGGCTATTCCTGCGATTCATGAGATTTGGGCCAGCGTGATCGAATTAGGCCTTAGTATTTATTTTCTCTGCGCTCTCATATTGCAACCTGGATTTCTAGTTATCTTCCCAGCGATACGTAAGCACTCGTCCTTACCATCTAGCTGCGCTCCGCTGACAATCATACGCAGTTACGACGGTGATATCTCTGGAGGTGGGAAGACGGCTCGCGGTAGGCGTGAAGTCTTGGAATGGGAAGACTGAAGAACGTGTCACGGCCACTTCTCAAGTTCTTTCACAGTTACGAGGAATTAAAATGATCGCTGCCGAGTCCGCCGTTGGGGACTATCTCCAGTTCCTTCGACAAGAAGAAGTCGCCTGCTCAAAAATAGTTCGCAAACTTGGCATTGTGACGACGACAGGACGTAAGTACGAACTTGATCAACCATGGCTGAATGAGAACCAATCAGCAGTCTATTAACGACGTTTAGTTCAAATAAGTTATGCCATCACACCCATTGTGATTATCGCGGCTGGCCTCTATTGGAACGGATTCACTGATGGCTTCAATGCGGCTGACCTGTTTACCGCCTTAGCCTTTATTTATCTGGCTTCGCAGCCTATGGCAGTTATATTAAATTATTGGTCTAAATTTGGAGGACTTACAGCCTGCTTCAGTCGTATTCAGGCATATTTGCTTATTGAGGAACAAGTCGATAGCCGCGAGCGTATACTCGAACCTACGGATGACAAAACCACACTTGTTGGGCAGAGACGCCCACCTCACGATATCTACAGCTTTCCAGTTCAGCTGGTCAACGTTACAGTCTCAACTCTCGAAGACCGAGCCCTTTTCTCTGCAGACGTGACTTTTGCTCGCGAAACGACTACCATGATAATTGGGCCGACTGGTGTGGGTAAATCTACATTTTTGAAGGGGCTGCTAGGGGAAGCAAATATTACCAGCGGATCGGTTTTTGTACCACCCCAGCAGCAGATCGCTTACTGCGGCCAAGAAGAATGGATATGCAACATTACGATACGCGAAAATATTATTGGTGGGAATATTTACGACGAGGGGCTGTACAACAAAGTCGTTGAAGCATGTCTTTTGTACGACTTGAATGAATTTCCCAATGGCGATAAGACCGTTGCTGGTAGCCATGGCTCAAGCCTAAGCGGCGGTCAAAGACAGCGAGTGGTATGTGACTTTCCTCTGATTCGATGAATGATAGCCTAACAGAAGCAGGCATTGGCAAGAGCCGCATATTCTCGTGCGGCCATCGTCGTGCTTGATGACCCTCTTAGTGCGTTGGATCGTGTATCCTCCACTTCAATATTGAAACGACTTGTTGGGCCGGATGGGTTACTAAGAAGTCTTGGGTCGACTGTCATTATGTCGACTCACTCAGGTAAAAAGTCATGCCTCACAAGTTTAATGTATCACTAATGGTTGAAAAGTGGAAATGGTCAGAAGCGCCGACAAAGTTCTTGTTATGCAAGCCGACGGTACTGTCACAACGCAGTCGCCTGAAACTGCTATCGAAAAATTCGTGGGCAAAGGGTTCCTCGACAACCTTCCGGACGATGGTGAAGATATGAGCGATGAGGGTAGCCGACAGGACTCCCTTGATACAGGCAGACAAACTGAACCACCAGAGCCAACGCCAAACGCCAGTACCAGCGAGCGTCAAATTGGAGATTTGGCAATATACAAGTACTATTGGAAGTCTGTGACACCATGGGTGTTTCTATTATGGCTCTTCGTTCAAGCGCTGGTTTCATTGTCAGAAAAAGCGCCCGGTACGAACATCCTTATCCTCGGTAATCTGCCTTGACATACATATACTGACCTTGCAGCAAAAGATATTTATTTACGGCTCTGGGTGGAAAAAGACCCGGAAAATAAGTCTCTATTCATAGGATACGCACTGATTGGAGTCCCTATTCTAGTTTCGACAGTATTGTGGGCTGGGTGAGTACAAGTAAAGTGAATGGTGCCGCATTTTCCTGCTAACAGGATGAAGGATATTCTTTGTGCGCCTCGTACCGGAGTCTGCTGAGCGGCTACACAGAGTAGTTCTTGACGCCGTCACAAAGTAAGTAAAGACAGCATGTGGCGTACAATTTGCAAGCAAGACTTACACAGAAGTAAACAGTGCAACCATGTCATTCATTACGCACACTGATTCCGGGGAACTGTTAAACCGGTATGGCGCCAGACTCCTCCTTCCAGGGCCCAGAAACTTACGAAACGCCAATAGATTTAGCCAGGATATGTCGCTTATTATCAGGGACCTACCTCATGCACTTCTGTTTTCCGTCTCCAGTAAGTCACGACTACACGTGCCCTTGCAGCCATGATCTGACACTCTGTGGAGGTATTTTCGACCTATCCATACTTATTGGTATCATCGTGTCCTCGGTGGAGTTTGCTGCGACAGCTATCCCACTACTTTTAGCCATACTCTATGGTGTTCAGCTTTTCTACTTGCGAACCTCACGTCAGCTGAGGCTATTGGACATTGAAGCGAAAGTTCCAATATACACTCACCTTACTGAATGCGGGGAGGGCGTCGAGCATATCCGCGCATTCCGATGGGAGAAAGAATACTTATCAAAGGGCTTGGATTTACTTGATCAATCCCAGAAGCCGTTCTACTTCAGATTCTGTTTGCAGCGCTGGCTTGGCCTGGTACTGGATCTAGTCGTTGCAGCTACTGGTGTCTTTCTCGTGGCTCTAGCGCTATACCGTGGTTCAACAACTCAAGCTGCACTTGGACTTGGACTTCTAAAAGTCATGCAAATCGGCCCTGACCTGATATACTCTTTTGAGCAGTGGGTCGATTTGGAAACATCCCTTGGCGCCTTGTCACGAATTCGGTCCTTTGAGAAGGAAACGCCGCGAGAAGGAACGGAAGCCGGTCGAGACGGCTACTCGAGTGTACCAGAAATCTGGCCACAGCAAGGGCATATCCAAGCCAACAATGTGACTGCCAACTACGGCTTGCACGGCGTAGGCTATGCCGCGTTGCGCGGGGTGACGGTCGACATTCGTCCAGGGACCAAAGTCGATCTTGTTGGCCGTTCAGGCAGCGGGAAGAGCTCTTTCCTGCTGACCCTGTTAAATTTTTTACAGTTTTCAGGATCTATTACTATTGACGGCATAGACATTACGACGATACCACGGCGCGTGCTTCGGTCGCGTATCACGACGATTTCACAAGAGTTTACGAGTCTCCCTAGCTCTGTGCGGAACAATCTTGTGCCACTGGAAATCATGAAAGAAGCAGGAGCAGGAGATCGAACCAGCGATAAGAAATTGTTTGATGCTTTGGAGAAGGTCGGACTGAAAAGCATCATCGAGAGCCGTGGTGGTCTCGACAAGCTTCTGGATGAAGTCGGTCTGTCGGCGGGCGAGCGACAGCTGCTTGCTCTTGCAAGGGCCTTGGTGCACCACAGCCATGTGAGAGGCAAAGTCATCTTTGTGGATGAGGCTACAAGCCACATCGATTACGAATCCGAAGCAAAATTGAAGGAAGTGACGAGAGAGGCGTTTGAGGATTGCACTGTCCTGACCATTGCGCACCGGCATAATGCTAGTGACCGCAACGACACGACTCGCTTGGAGCTGTTGGCTGGTCAAGTTGTCCGGTTCGAGTAGGGGAGGTAGGTGACTGGAAAAGGAAGAGTTGAATCTATCGCACCACTTGCTTGTTAAATAAATGAATCTGCTTGGTTTCCTTTTTTTGTGTATATACATTTGCTCATCTCTCGCTTTGACATAGTGACAGTAGGATAAAAAGTAAACCATCCGATTATGGCGGGACAGAATATTGCTCTGCTAGTGGCCTCTCGATTGAGGAAAGAGGTTACAAAGGAGGACCGTGACGTCAAGAACGCTTTAAGATATACAGCTATTTTACTATATTGGAAACAGCGGTTGCGTAATTTTACCTGCGTCTCAACATTCGTACCTATGATACGAGGCCTGAAGGCAAGATTCGAGCTACATGACTGAGCTATAAGTCGAGCTGAATGTCGAGAAGCCTGAACTGGACGGAGTCATGCTCAATTCGCGCTTGCGTTTTTTCGTAACTTTTACTATCCTCCCTTCAGAAAACTCAAGAAACAAATCGGCATCAAGGATTGTATCCTTGCGGTGCGAGACAACCATGACTGTGTACCCGATAAACTCGTCGCGGATCAGGTTCCGGATAATTTCGTCCGTCTCGTTGTCAACGTTGCTCGTTGGCTCGTCCATGAGGATGATCTTAGTCTCTCTGTACATGTTATGCAACATGGCTCGACCAATGGAGAGGAGCTGCGCTTGGCCACCTGAGAAGCCCATATCTGCATATGGTTTGTCGACACCGCCTTTCTCATTCACAAAGTCAAGGAGGTGCACCTGGCCAAGCACGTCATCTATGAGCCCTTCATGAAGCGTAGGCTCATTTTGCTGTCCCTCATACGGCATTAAATTATCGCGCACGGTTCCGTCGAGGACCACTGGTTCTTGGGAGACTGTGGTGATGCGGCTTCGAAGTACCTCGCGAGGCACCCTGGATATGTCAACACCGTCGATTTCAATAGTTCCGGAATACTCCAAAAAGTTGAGAAGTGCCAATAGCATGGAGCTTTTGCCACTGATTATACTATTAGCCCACAAATGTAGTAATAAAGAGCCGAAGGCTAATTTTCTAACATACCTTCCTGTATCACCAATAACACCGACCGTCTCGCCGGCACAGATCCTGATTGAGATATTGTCAAGAACCGGACGCGTATTTTCTATCGAGCTGTGGACATGTCAGCGGTAACTTCACATTGATACAGAACGAACTTACTCATATCGAGCTGTTACACTGTCAAACACAATCTGCCCTTCTTGAGGCCAGCTCTCTGCAATCTGTGCTGGGTTCTCAGGCGGGAGCTCCTGAGGCGTCGTTCTTTCCAGGTCCCGGATACGGGAAACAGCGCCAAGGCCGGTATCAATGCCCACTACCGCTTCGGTACCATTACTGAGGGTATGTGTGAGATGGATCGTCAGGAATAAGGTACAGCCAAAACCGGCTTGAGAAACTCTGTCCTCCAGATATACCGCACCCGCCACGACCGCAAGGCAGTGAAGCAGAGTAAGAATATCTAGAGTAAGCAAAAGCCAGGTTCTTATAGCAAACATATGATGAAACGACTTTTGGGAAGTGTCTAGTGCTCTGTGAGCCTTGGCTGTGGCGAGCGATTCCCACCCGTATGCCCGTATGTGTTCGAAACCGGAGGCCGTTTCTGCGAATTGGGTAATGAGAGGCACCTTGGCTGCGATGTCGTGAAAGCGGCTTTGTCGTGATATGCGGATATAGTTTCTTGCGATCAGATAGAAGAGTGCAAGAATGATGACGGCAGCCGGAGACGCATATGGTACACCTATACTAATGATGACACTCTTTAGGAGTGTGAAATTCGACACTAATACCACTATTAGAGATTGAGAGGGTTTTCTTGAATTGAGCAACATGAACTCACAATATAGTGAGAGCATGAAAAATCTCTGCAGGTCCCTGGTGACAAATGTTATATCCTGGTTGAATCTAGATGGACGTTAGGAAATCATTATTATGTACTCCATAGAGCTGGTGCTTGCCTGTTCAGTATGATGCCATGCTTTCTCGACGTTAAAAAGTGAAGCGACGCGCTATGTATCACATAAGCTCTTGCAACAAGCCATGTAAGATTCGTTGTTCTTACCCAAAGATGGCTGCTGTAAGCCTTTGATGTAACTTCTCAGCTGCTCTGGGGCCAATTTTCTGGTAGAGTAGCCTTGAAGATTTTCGGTCAGAATTGAACCCCATGGCAATGAAAAGCTGCTTACGTTAATTGTATACCGGACATTATGGCGCTGGCCACTCCTGGAATTGTAATATAGGTATAGTAGCTGCTGTCGCTTGGTGCCACTTCTAGCCACACTCGCATGAAGATTTCTGCAGCACGATTAGCGTCAAGAACCTGGCCAGGAAAGTAAGCAAAGAAAGGAGCACTTGTTGGAGATCTTACCGGCACCCAGCTCCGAAATATTCGTCATAAGAAGGCAAAGCATCCAAAAACAAATGAGTGGCTTGCTCACGGGCTCAAAAAAATAGCTATAGAGAGAGATTTCACTAAAGTGGCTCGGTGGGCAAGTAACCTCTCGCTCAGGGTGTAGATCTGTTATGTGTCGATCTGAATCAGATGTTCCCCTTTCCTTTATCATGTCGATCTCGCTATGAGTCAAATCCTCCAGGAATTCGGGTGCAAGATTGGAGGCGTTCAATCCACGTCGAGTAGTCACATTACCGCGACGATCAATGGTAACAATTTGGGTTGCGGTCTTCAGGTAGTCAACCGAATGTGTGGACAAGATGACTGTCGAGGACGATCGCTTGATTACACCCTTCTCTCCAAACACTCGCGCAAAGAGTAACAAAGCCGTTTCCTTATTCAGAGACCTTAGAATATCGTCAAGAACGACGATACGGGCTCGTGAGTATAGCGCTCTCGCAAGGGCCTGAGTGTGGCGTTAGAAGTAAAACCCCCGAAAAAGTTGAAACACTGACGTACCACACGATGTTGTACTCCTCTATTGAGATTGTTACCATTAAGGCCAGCTCGAAATAAATCACCTAACGGAAGCCACTGCATGTCCAGGTTAAGTAGACAAGCGTTCATTATAACTTCATACCAGACTGCATCAAATGGACGTCCTGCAATGATGTTTTCGCGAATGGACAAATTGCAGACCCAAGGAGTTTGTCCACAATAGGCAACATACTTGTTGCTCACATGTATCTCTCCAGATGTAATTGCTGCCTCTCCGAGAATGGCGCGCAGAAGTGTGGTTTTGCCGGAGCGCGATGGCCCTAAGATAATGATCAAGCTTGACCGCATGAATGACATAGACAGGTTGTATAGGAGTGGTATTCTTCGCCTCGTAGGTGCAATTGAGGCGCCTGACACCAAAACGTCGCTTGTTGGTGATGATGTACTTCGCTCGGCCACAAAATGAGTAAGCTGCCTCTCAGTAGCACTTGATTCGGAAACCGACGATGAGATGGTTGTTAGGCGATATCTGTTGGAAGATATACGTTCATCGACAGCTTCGGCGGCGACTAGGTAGTTTTGTATACGGCCAAGGCAGGCCACAGTCTTCGGAAGCATTGGGAAGCCATATATCACAACCATCAATCGTGTAGTCGCTTGAGCAATGGCAAGCAGTGTCCCGAAGATCTCGGCGGCTTTGAGATGGCCATTCCAGAGTGTGAAAAGCGCAGTGCAAATAATGAGAATCGGAGTCATGATGTCTATTACGACAACTAGAAGCAAGGGATTAGAGCCAGCCGCAAGATTGAAGAAGCCCGAACTCACCTATCATGATCAAAAGTGCCTGATACTTCCGATCCTTCTTGCACGCTTTCAGCTCGTCACGGCGGATTTCATCAATGTGATTTGATATTTCTCGAAATAACCCCATCATTTTAAGACTTTTTATCTGTGCTAGTGCGGATGAAGTTTGGGCAACTCTTGCCTGAACTTTCGCCTCCCACGAAGCACGCAAGCTTGCTAGGATTTTGCCATAGCCTATTGAAATGAGGGCAGATGCTATAGGAAGTCTATTGTTAGCTTGTAGAAAATGGCAGAAGGATATAGAGGCGCAGTATGCTCACCCATGACTGCGCTGAGGCCAATCCAGGAGCATTCGCCCACAAAAACTACCAACAGGCTTGCCTCAATGACGGCTTCAACTAAGCTGCCGACAATTTCGTAAGCCTTCAGGATCCCTTCAGTGACACTGGCAATATCATTGTCCATAAGGGATTGCGCCGAAGGGTCCTTTGAAGCCTCATGCGTAAGTCGCAGAGATTTCTGGAAAAGTGCCATGACCAGAACGGAGCGTAGCTTCACCACCAGCTGATTTTGCAAGTACCTTGTGGTGAAACGAGAAGCCTGTATGTTAATTAGCACTTGGCCTGCTTTGCAATGTGTCTTTTCTAAAAACTGACCGCAGTTCCACCGATTAGAATCGTGACTCCCCATATGAGAGAGCGTTTGTCCTCATTAGACATGCTGTCTTGGCCAGCTACAGCCACGGCTTGGTACAAAAGTAGTGGGCGCAGCATATTAAACATGGACAGCATTAGCAGAGGAATAAAAATGACGGCAGTTTCCAGGGCAAATGTGCGAAAGAGGGCCCAAGTCAAACAAAGCCGCCTCTGTTTATTCACTAAAGTTACTTTGGAGTTAGCCCAAATATGTCGCCGGTATGACGCGAGCACACTGATTGACCGACCTCTAGCCCATGCGAGACGGAATTTAATGGTCAACTCTTCGGACGCCAGGTTTTCCGGCAAGTCCGGCAGGTCTTCCAGGGCGATAATATCGCGGAAACCAGTAGAGAGAGCTTTCTTGGACCAAACAAAGAAAGCATAGCCCCAGAAACCACTGAGTGCATCGCTCTTGATCGTTTTGCGGAGCTTTTCGTCCACAATAAGACCTCGCTTGGGAATCTCCTCAAGTAGGAGCAAGACAAGCTTGAGAGCAGCTGCAAAGGCTGACAGGCGTTCAGAAAACGCCATGGTATATCTGACGGGATGGCTGTTTGAACTGGTGGTATCAAAGAGCAACGAAGCGGCGAGATACACACTGGGCAAAGCGGTGGACTGGAGGGAGTACAGGTGAGAATACAGTACGATAACGGAGACCGCGAAGGCGGCAACCAAAGTCAGCACCGCTATGGCCGCCAACGCATCTGTATCCTGCTCCGGAGAATAGATCCATGCACCGAGATTGGCGAGTTCAGCGAGACATATCCCGAAACAACAAGACTGTTATGAGACGGGAGGTTAGCGAAGGACAAGATCGTTCACCAGCCGGAAGTGTTTTCGAGAAGGAGACTATCCGCTCGGTATAGGTTCTCGACGAGGTGCCTCTTTCTGAGAATTACGTACAGTTTTGAGCCAGAAGAAAAAGTTGAGTTCGATGATGGCTTGGCCGCTTGTGGACGCGTGCCACAGTTGGAAGGGTGATAGAAGAATGGTGAATATGGTGGCACTTAGTGTAATAATTGTCTCTCGGTACGAAAGAGCCAGTTCGAGGTAAGGAGCATGTTGCAGACCGAGCGCGCGGCCTGCAAGGACGGGTTGGGTCGACATGGTGAGGTACCCCGTCAGCTATGGGTGTTCGGATCTGTAGGCGATTGAGAGTATCAGTGTGCGCTATCGAGAGCGTTGTCCCTAAGCTGGATTGATCGCGTAGAGGTTTCTCAGCGTGCTGTGAGAATGATGGCAGACAGGTGCATGGTGTGCTACAAGATCAGCTCTTGTGCCTGGCTTCTCGTGCAACCAATGCAGTGCTGCAAGTGCAGGAGGAGGACCAAGGACTGAGTCGTTTGGCGGGAGTCAATGGGTCGGCTCAGGTTGATAAAGAAACCCAATCGCGGAGCTGTACGCGCTGATCTAGGAATACATAGTCTATTCTCTAGCTTGTCGCGTATTGCACAATACCAACTGTACGCCAATTCGACTCTATGAGAGAGCGTGCGGGGAAAGCAGTCGCAGGCAATAAGCCCCCGCGTCCGCCCCATCTACAGTGCAACCACACCAAGTCAGCGTGGCTTGAGAGTGCTGCTCTGCGCATAGAAATTGGATACCGCGCTATGCCCCCAACGAAGCATATTCTGTGGATTAAATTCAGCATGTATTTGCTGCGGTTGTTGTTTTACTCCAAGGCGGCGCAGCAAAGTCTTTGTACATGGCGAGTGGCTCGTCGTGGACTATCGCTGCAAATCAGATCCAGAGTTCTTACGTGCAGTCCATGTATATAACGCAGGCAGATTGCAAGTCGCGCCGCCAGAATAAGCTGGACGACTGGGCGCTACCCCGATGCTTACGCGCTGCGTTCTGTGTACAGGGTCCCTACGGCCAATTGGCAACATTACACTTCGGAGCCGGTCGAACTGGCAATGAGTTACCCCGAACATGCATGTGATTCCTTGGCATGGCAGCGAGGCGATTGGGCAACTCGTGAGGATACAATCTGCTTTATCAGAATCATAGATGAGAAACTAGCAATCGATCTTTTACTCCGTACTTTCTCATCGGTTCACAGGATTCATTCGCTGGGCGATTACCAGCTGGGAGAGCCGCAAATGTAGCTTTATACGTGCCGTGTTTATCACGACATGTGCGTGGCTTGGGCGGCGGGACAAGCGGCCGCGTCCTTCTACTCGTAGGATAGGAACGTGCGCAAAGGAAGTTTCGCATTGCATTGCACAATTCACTTGCTGGCAACACCGATAGGAAAATTGACAGTTGCTTTATCCAATGACGGCGTGGCGAGACCAAAGTGGCTGCTATCAAAGCGGACCGCGGGATGACAGGCCACCGGCCCCAGTCGGCGGCTACCAGCGACCACGAGGTGCCAGCCGCCGTCAGCCAAGCGGGCCTGCAGCTGGTAAGTGTAGACCAGATCGTCATCGGTACAGATACCGAGCATCGCTGCGGACAATTGAATGTAATAAATCAGAGGAGAAAAATGAATAGAAATCAAGAATCTCTTTCGCGTCGAATTGCACGTTTCGTGAGTAGAAATACATGGTTTGTGGTATTTTTTTGGTCTATGGTAGAGTACAGTGAAAAATTCTTTTTCCTGCTATCGTACAGCAAGGAGGTTGCAAGTTGGGGTTGTCCGACAGCTACAGCGCCGGCGCTTGCATCGTCCTCGGAGAATTATGTATCGAATCTAGCCGTTCAGGCAGAATAATACAGCGGGAGAGATGTAGTTTTTCTCGATTCGCGTCGCGGGGATGAGGTGATTGGTATCGTGTTTTCGGGCAGCTGGCCTCACACCGAGCCAGCCTGGCTGGGCGTACGGGAGCTTAAAAGATGCGGCCGACCATGTCGATGGCAAAGGGAGCTGCGTGAGGATTAGTTCTCTATTCGGAAAAAAAGTGATAGCTTCATCCAATGCTTCTTCCATGTGAAGAAGTTGACAAGACAATAACAAAAAAAAAAAAACGTACACAGATACAGCATCACAGCCGTGGCGGCGACCTGCTGCACCGTAAAGGTCGCCTCAGCTTCCATGGCGCGAATCTCCTCGGGCGACTGCTGGGGCGGGGCGACTAGAGTAAAAAAAATTTCAGGTCAGCAACACTATTACCCAACCGATACTCCGAATCGGCGGTGGCTTTTTTTTTTTCTCTCAAAGGGCAGACATACATCCTCCGAACATTTTGGGCTGGCTGGCGCGTGGGTTTGGCGGTTGTTGTTTGCAAATGGAATTGAATGATGCGGGTGGACAAATTTACGTAAAATCAGGGCGACTTCCGGGTACACTGTACTTGCGGTCGGTTGGCTGGGTGCGTTCGGAGGCTGTCGGTGGGCGGCTTATGCGAGTGGAGGTACCGGGGCGCGGGGGCTGTCGTAGAGAAAATACCGCCGGTGTGTTAGCGTGGGTGGTGTGTCGCGGCGCTCCGCAGAGGTGCAGAGCGTGGCCGCGGGTGGGCAGTGATTTATGCGGGAGACGTCAGCATGCGGCTCGCTTCCATGTACCCAGTACTCGTGCCGTCTTGAGTAAAAAAAAAAAAAAGAGCTCTACTCGTATGCGGGCTCGGCGGAGACGCTTAAGCAAGCCTGTGACACCAGTAAACTCCAGTAGCACCCCCGTACTATACTCCGTACGTAGGACCATGGGTAGCACTACGGTTACGGTACCTGGGGACGGGGCGGACGAATGGGGAAGCTGGAATCCGCCGACTCGCTCAGCTTCGGTGCGGTGGGATCCGACATCGTCCGCGGTGCATGCGGGCGGTACTCCGTACTGGGGCCGTATTTCGCTGCTTAGAGACCGCACCACTCTAGGTTTTTTTTTTCTGGCCGACTTGCGGCGTGGCGGGTAGGTACTTGGGGGGAAAGCATGCAATGTATGGAGTAGCAGGTACCTACGAGTACCTAGTGTGCCCCCCCCTGCTGGAGCACGCCGCCCGCTGCGCAGCCCAATGGCCGTTTTTACTGTGGGCTGCGGGTGGGTTTCGTTACGTGCAAGTCGTTGCCTCTTAGGTACTATTATTATTCAGATTGAGCTCTGGCTGCTGATAGCGAGGGCCCTGGATGGTGTGATGCGCTACTTGTTCGGAGCGCGTTCTCAGTCCACTGGACACCATTGGACATCTGGATACACCTTGTGGGCGCGGAAAACTAATTAGTCGTGTCATCGGCACCCTCTCTGCTCTGCTTGGCCCTGGTCCCTGCTGCCTCTGACCGTCCTGTCCTCTCTCTCTCCCTCTCTTCCTCTCTTCTTCCCCGGATTCTCCTCATCTCTTTTAATTCTCTCATCATCAACATACAGCACTCTCATACGCCATAGAGAGATCCTGTAAAAACAACAAAGAATCCTCTCTCAAGCGTTGGGCCGGCCGTTTCTTCAACCTCTTCGCCCTCGGTTTCACGCGGCGATCGACCGACTGGAGCCGCCCGCCGCCGCCGCCGCCGCCGCGCCGCCTTACCCCAACTTTTTTTCTCCCCTGCCTGCTGCACTTTAGGCTGCCCGCTTCTTAGATTTCCCCCTCCTTACAAACCTCCCTCCTCCATCGACACCTCTCTTTTCCTCCTTCTTTCCTTTGCAATTGAAAGCCCTCAGTTGCAAATCTAAGAAACCCTTTCATAGCCATGGCTTCTAGAATGGCCATCTCGCGAGGCGCTGGCCTGCGCGGCCTGGTCGCGAGACCTGCGCCCGCCCTCGCCCGCGCTCGTGGTGCCGCCGCCTCGGTCACTGTCGCCCGCTGCCTCACCACCACCTCCGCTCGCGCGGCCACGTCCTCGGACGCCAAGACCACTCAGTACAAGGCCATGAAGAAGGTCGAGGCTGAGAACCCCCAGCCCTGGATGGACTTTGTCGCTCGTCACATTGGCCCCCGGGACTCTGACCTGGACGCCATGCTCAAGACCGTCGGCGCCAAGTCGCTCGACGACTTCATCAACCAGGTCGTCCCCAAGGATGTCCTCCTGCCTCCCCAGAAGACGATCCAGCCCGTCACCCTCAGCGAGGCTGGCGTCGCCAAGGAATTCAAGGACATGACCGCTCCCAATGCCGTCAAGACCTGGATGAACGGCGGCGGCTACTACCCCGTCGAGGTCCCCACCGTCATCAAGCGCAACGTCCTCGAGAACCCTGCCTGGTACACCAGCTACACCCCCTACCAGGCCGAGATCAGCCAGGGCCGTCTCCAGTCGCTTCTCAACTTCCAGACCATGATCTGCGATCTCACCGGTCTTCCCGTGGCCAACGCCTCGCTCCTCGACGAGGGCACTGCCGCCGCCGAGGCCATGACCATGTCCTGGAACAGCCTCTCCAGCACCCGCGCCAAGCGCCCCAACAAGACCTACGTCGTCTCCGACAAGGTCCACGATGCCACCATCCGCGTCATGCACGGCCGTGCCGAGGGCTTCCACATCAACATCCAGACCATGGACCTCTCCGCCCCGGACGCCCAGGACAAGATCAAGGCCCTCGGCGACGACCTCGTCGGTGTCATGGTCCAGTACCCCGACACCGACGGTGGTGTCCAGAACTTCAAGGAGCTCGCCGACGTTGCCCACGCCCAGGGCACTCTGCTCTCCTGCGCCACCGACATCTCGGCCCTGACCCTCCTCACTCCTCCCGGTGAATGGGGTGCTGATGTTGCCTTTGGTAACTCCCAGCGCTGGGGTGTCCCTCTCGGCTTCGGTGGCCCCCACGCCGCCTTCATGGCCACCCAGGAGTCCAGCAAGCGCCGCCTCCCCGGCCGCATCATTGGTGTCTCCAAGGACCGCAACGGTGGCCGCGCTCTCCGTCTTGCTCTCCAGACCCGTGAGCAGCACATCCGCCGTGAAAAGGCCACCAGCAACGTCTGCACTGCCCAGGCCCTCCTCGCCAACATGTCTGCCATGTACGCCATCTACCACGGCCCCGAGCAGCTCCGTGAAATGGCCGTCAGCAACCTCCGCCACGCCCGTGCCATCCAGGCTGCTGCCGAGCACTACGGACTCAAGGTCTCCACCTCGACCATCGACCCCAAGGGCCGCGTCCTGTCCGACACCGTCACCCTCAAGTTCAGCGACCCCGTTGTCAGCCGTACCCTCCACCGCTCTCTGTCCGAGAAGGGCATCAGTGCCGGACGTGAATGGTCCTCCAACGAGGTTGTCCTCGCCGTCCCCACCACCTTCGACCTCCCCACCTTCATCCGCGTCATCAACGCCTTCGAGGACGTTGCCGCCAAGAACCAGACCGAGGACCACATGGACGTTGCCAACAAGTTCTGGAGCGAGGCCTACCAGCCCTCGTCCGAGGAGGTCATCAGCGGCCTTCCCAAGGAGGTCCGCCGTGAGTCCAAGTTCCTGACTCACCCCGTCTTCAACTCGTACCACAGCGAGACTGAGATGCTCCGCTACATCCACCACCTGCAGTCCAAGGATCTGTCTCTCGTCCACTCCATGATCCCTCTCGGCTCTTGCACCATGAAGCTCAACGGCACCACCCAGATGGAGCTCATCGGCAGCGAGTCCACCTCCAACATCCACCCCCACGCCCCCATGTCTGGTGTCAAGGGCTACTCCAAGCTCTTCGAGGCCACCTCTCAGCAGCTCGCCGCCCTCACTGGCATGGACGCCACCTGCCTGCAGCCCAACTCTGGTGCTCAGGGTGAGTTTGCCGGTCTCCGTGCCATCCGCAAGTACCACGAGCAGCAGCCCGGTGCCAAGCGCGACATTTGCTTGATCCCCGTCTCTGCCCACGGTACCAACCCCGCCTCCGCCGCCATGGCCGGCATGCGCGTTGTCCCCGTCAAGTGCGACACCACCACCGGTAACCTGGATATTGCTGACCTCGAGGCCAAGTGCAAGAAGCACGAGGCCGAGCTCGGTGCCATCATGGTCACCTACCCCTCTACCTTTGGTGTTTTCGAGCCCGAGGTCCGCAAGGTCTGCGAGATTGTCCACAAGTACGGTGGCCAGGTCTACATGGACGGTGCCAACATGAACGCCCAGATTGGCCTGACCTCTCCCGGCGCCCTCGGCGCTGACGTCTGCCACTTGAACCTGCACAAGACCTTCTGCATTCCCCACGGCGGTGGTGGCCCCGGCATTGGTCCCATCTGCGTCAAGGAGCACCTCGCCCCTTACCTCCCCCACAAGCAGCACCAGATTCCCGTTGCCAGCGCCGGCTTTGGCAGCGCCAGCATCGTCCCTATCAGCTGGGCTTACATCTCCACCATGGGCGACGCTGGCCTCCGCAAGGCCACCTCCATGGCTCTGCTCAACGCCAACTACATTCTCGCTCGCCTCAAGGACCACTACCCCATCCTGTACACCAACGAGAACGGCCGCTGCGCTCACGAGTTCATCATCGACTCTCGCGGATTCTCCAAGTCTGCTGGCATCGAGGTCATTGACATTGCCAAGCGTCTCCAGGACTACTGCTTCCACGCCCCTACCATGAGCTGGCCCGTCCCCAACACCCTCATGGTTGAGCCCACTGAGAGTGAGAGCAAAGAGGAGCTTGACCGCTTCGTCGAGGCCATGATTCACATCCGCGAGGAGATTCGCGAGATTGAGGAGGGCAAGCAGCCCCGCGACAACAACGTCCTCAAGAACGCCCCTCACACTCAGCGCGACCTGCTCGAGGGCGAGTGGAACCGCTCCTACAGCCGCGAGAAGGCCGCCTACCCCGTCCCTGCCCTCAAGGAGAGGAAGTTCTGGCCCACGGTGACCCGTGTTGACGACAGTAAGTGTTGCCATCTATACTATCGCCTCAACAGAAGAGACAGATTCACTAACAACCTTACAGAGTTTGGTGACACCAACCTGTTCTGCACCTGCCCTCCCGTCGAGGACACGACCGGAACGGACTAAGCAAAACACACACAAAAAAAATTAATCGTTTCATGCACAGACCTCATAATAGACAAAGTACGTTTTTTTTTAGGGATAAAGCGACATGATGAATAAACACACATATCGCATCCCGTTTCCGAAAATGACTTGCGGCACTTTTTTGTGTATAGTACCATGCCTACGGGGCATGCTGTTACTCGTCTTTCTTTGTTCTTCTTAGAAACGAGGGGAGCCTCCGTAAGATGTTCTTGCTCATTCATCATGACAAGACTGCGGACACCAGCTTTATTCACAGGCTACTGTGATGCTGCTCTTTTGTTATATTTCTCTTTGCTGTTTACTCAACTGGCGTTTCATTTGCATTTCACTCTTTTTCAACAATTTTTCTGGATTTTATGGGAGGAATCGACACAAAAAAGATACAATATTCTTAACTGAATTGACACAACATGAAACAAACGCGGAACGTCTTGACATTTTGTTATCCTCTTGGCAAAGGGGGAAACTATTGTCATTATTTTATGACCGCATATGATTTTTTGAGCGGGAAAGCGAAAAGCGAAAACAGGATATCAACATTCTGCAGGCATTCAACATACAATGGCGTACTTGGGACTTTCTACATTTTGGGAGAAGCTCCTTTTTTTCGGTGGTGAAGCCGGCTTCAACATATGCCGAAAAGTGAGGAGGGGGAATGAAATCATAGGGAATTGACACATTTTTTGTTCTTTTTTTGATGCAATCTGTTTTTAACATTTTCTTTAGCCTTATATACCCCATGCCTGCGATCTACGCTGTACAGCTAGCCAGGCAATGTTTTGTTTACCTGGATTTTCAAGCCGTTCACACCGTTTCATGTTGATCATGGGCGGTGTTTGAACCAACAGTGATACCCAAATTCTATTACACGTCTTTTCTTGTTGTTTTCCTTTTGAAAAAGCTATTGTCTTCATTCGTCGTGACTATCTCTCTTTTTATAGTGAACCCTTGTCTATGTTTTCCCAACAGCCTCTTTGGATCCTTGTTTTTCTTAGACTTCTTTCTCCCATTTACGCCTCAAAAATCAACGCAACCCCATCATCACCAGCCGTAACCACCCTCGCGCCCGTCTCGCCCTGCACAAAGCCCAAGACGCCGCCGCCCTCGCCATCGCCGCGATGGCCCTTCCACTCCTTTTGCAGCCCGCTGTCCGTGGGCGCCGTGGCACCACCCGCGCCCGAGGCGCCCGTGGTCGCGCCGCCGCGCAGGTCCCATCGGCGCACGACACCGTCCATGCCGCAGCTGGTGAGCAGCCACGAGTCCCTGACAAAGTCGACCTTGACGACCGAGTGCTCGTCGTGGGCGCCGGCAATGTGGCGGCGCACGGCGAAGCGGCGGGTCGCGTCGTAGACGCAGATGGAGCCGTCGACGGAGCCGGCCGCGAGGAGCACCGTCGGCGGGGTCGTCGACGCCAGCGTCACGGCCAGCGTCTCGACGCCGTCCGACTGCGCGTGCAGCGAGGCGAGGATCTGTCCTCCCGCCGTCACGTCGCCTCCTGTGGAAGGCGCGAATTTGCCGCCCTTGGCGCGCGTCTGCTGCTGCGCTGGCGTGGACTGCGCGGCGTTGAGGCGCGGCAGCGAGACGATCTTGATGGCGCCGCCGGCGCCGCCGACGGCGACAAAGGTGGCTTTCGGGTCGATTGCCGCCGAGTACAGGCCGCCCTCGACCTCGAAGCGCTGGTCCTCGGGCGTCAGGGACACGGCCGTCTGCCCATTGTCGCCGACCAGGCCCCTGGCGGCGGCCTCGCCCCAGACGTCCCAGACGTAGAGCGTGCCGTCCTCGGAGACGGTGGCCAGCAGCTGGCCGTCGGGCGTCCAGGTGCCCGCCGTGCAGGCGCCCGTGTGGAGGAAGTACGACTGCACAATCTGCAGCGGGTTGGATGCGTCGGTCGGGTCAATCGTGTACACCCAGACGGAGCCGTCGTTGGCGCCGAGCGCAATCGTGTTGGGGCTGTTGGGCGACGGGCAGGCGGCGATCCAGTTGACTTCCTCGACTTCCTGCGCCTCGCCGAGCAGCGACACCTTCAAGCCGGCAGACGGGTTCGAGGCGTCGGTGCGCCACGCGCGTATCCTGCCGTCCAGGCCGCCGCTGACCAGCACCTCGCCCTGTGGCAGCGTCCAGCACAGCGTGTTGATGGAGTCGGTGTGGCCCTCGAGCGAGAAGAGGCTTTCGAGCCCCGTGCTCTCTGTCGCGCCCGCCGCCGCCGACGGGTCGCTCGCGAAGCTCGCCGGCAGCACTGGCCGCGACGTCACGGCCGACGTGTCCAGGATCCAGCCCGCGCCGGGGGCTTCGTCCTCGGTGCCCGCTGAGCCGCCGACGGCGACGAGGCTGCTGTGCACTGGGTGCTGCGCGATGGCGAACAGCGAGTCCTGCGCCTTGTCAAAGTACCCGATGGAGTCGTTTTGCAGCACAATCTCCTCGTTGCCGTCGTCGTCCGAGTCCATGGCTAGGTCTTCGTCGTTGACGATTTCCTCGGCCGCGTCGTCGGCGGCGAGGATGTCGAGGTCGTCATCTGGGTGAGGCGGCTGCTGCCCTTGCTGCTGCTGCTGCTGCTGCTGCTCGTCCGACATTGTGTGTTTATTTGTTGTATTTTTTTTGTTCTCCCTCTCGATATGCTGTAGTTTGTAAAATGTATCGACGTAAGGTTCTGGAGGGATGGGGAGGAGGAGTGAAACTGTCGTGATGCTTCACACCTCAATACCCTGTGTGCCTGAGCAGGAGGTGAGCTACAACTTTTTTTTCTCTGCCCGCCACTTCCCCTCCAAAAATGCGTCACTCCAGTGCTTGATAAGCAGATTTTTGGCGGGGTGATGGTCGACCATGTGGTGCGTGCCCCGCAGTAGAACCTTCGGTGGTGGTCTTGGGTGTCTTAGTAATGCATATTCGACTGCTGTATCGTAAAAGAGTCACACCGATGTGTCTCGTTTAAATGATTAATTTTAATTGAAAATGGAGCTAGTAGATGCTTGAGATATTGTTTTGCAAATTTCCCATGTTTTGTTCCTGCGCTTTGTCAAGGAACTGCCCCAAATGTAATCCACCCGCAACACCGCTCCAACATGACCTGAACGCCTTGTGATATAGCTATTTTTACATTACCCATCGAGCACCTCGACCCAATTCTTCTCCGAGCGCTTTCGCTGCCATCTCTCCGCGGCTGCCTCTCTGATGAGAGTCTCTTCCTCGCCAACCTCCTCCACCTCGGCGGCAATCTCGCGAATCTGGTGCCTGATGCCCTGGGCCAGCGCCTTTTGCCAGCCGCTGTGCGTTTTGCACCTCTTTCGCTCGCACATGCCCCTGGTAGCGTCTCCCTCACCCAACGGATCCTCTAGCTTGGACGTCTCAAAGGCTGTTTGTCCTTCTGGCGACTTGGTGTATGCCTCAAAGGCGTCGCGGGCCGAGATGGTGTCCAGCCGTTGATCATAACCACATATGTTGTCGTCTCCGAACTTGCCGGCGCTGATGGCAGCCCTGCGGCGTTCCTGCGCCAGCTCAATGAGTGTAAGCATCTTGTGACACAGTACTGTCTCAGCCTCGAGCTGTAGGCGCGTGTTGGCAGCAGTGTCTATGTATGCCTTTTCCTCCTCGCTGAGCTCGGGAGGCTCGCTTCCATCTTTGACACTGTTAGCTCTGTTTGCCCTGCTTAGTGTAGAGGAATGATGTGTATTCTTACTTGTGCCGTTGGTCATGGTGCCGGAAAACGGCGCCTTGGCCAGCCTCCATGTCCCGTCTTCGTCCACAGTGGCCATTCCGCCAGCCAGCATGGCCATGAACTCGTCCTGCGACAGCTGATCCGTGAGACCGGCCTTGCCTTTCTTGGGGAGCCTTGAGACCATGCGTTCCCACCATGTCTGCGCGTGCTCGTTGGAGCAAAATACGCTGGAAGGGGTTTGGCTCAGGCGGGCGGCCTTGCGGCAGTTGGGCAGGCCGCAGCTCTTCTTGTATATGCTGGTGACGTATTTGTTGGTGCACCTGGGGCATATAAACTTTTCTATGAGGTTCTCGCCGACTTCCTTGTTCAGGTTGATGCACTCTCCGTGGAACCAGTCGTCGCACTTTTCGCAGCAAATCATCCAACGGTGGTCGTCTGGTCCCCTACACAAACAGTACGGCCCGTTGTCCGATTCCTCATCTCCAGAGGCGCCCGGTGTAGATGCATCAGCGTCGGATTTGGGCCTCTTTGCCTTCTTTGGCTGACCCGAGGCGGGCCGTTTGGGCTTCTTTTTGATGGTAGATGCCGTGCCCTTTTTCTTTGGCACGGAGCTTGAAGGGAGCGCAGAGTCTGCCGTCTCTGTAGAGGGAATGGGTGTGGAGGATTTGAATGATGAGGGAGGAGGCTCTATGGTAGATGCACGCGGCGATGGAGCTGCTGATTCGCTTTTGATGCTCGCATCGGTGACCTCGAAGCGAGCATCGTCGTATGAAGAGCGGTCCATGATGCGCGGGCAAGCGGCGGCTGTGAGTGGTGCTTGTTCACCTTTGGGTACCCCGTTTCCTATCGACTCATGGCAGGTCGTATATCTTTATAGTATTATAGTCGCCACAGCTAGTAATTCCACAGTCTTGCGTTCTTTGTTGCAGTCGTTGACGTTGGCGTGCTGTCGTTAATGATTGGTCGACCGCCAACGCGACCCAGAAGCGCGAATGCGCCGGTAGATTGTCGGCAGCCGCCACACCCGGGGAATTTTATTGCTGGTGCCACGGGCGGCCAAGCTTAACTTTTTGCCCCCGGAGCTCCAGTGGCCTGATTCACCTCCCGTCAACAAACCACCAAACACCAATGTCGCATTTACGGATATCGACGACGAGCGCCCTGCGCGGAGCCTTTTCCAGGCTTTCGGCGGGAGAGTGCCAGCGCTGCTTCTCCAGCAGGGCGCTGCAGACCAAGCTGGCGCGACCGACGGCTGCTGCTCTCGAGACAGCTCCCAGCAGACAGCCGATTACGCAGAAGCGAACAAAGTTTAGCACGGTCGAGCAGGCCAAGAGCCGACACAGGACAGGGGTAGGCAACTGAACCGCTATTTTTGGGATGATGGAGAATTTCGTTGCTGACTGAATGGCTACAGCCTTTCTCCTGGAAGACGGGCGTGGTGTTTGTACTCACTGGGGCTGGTCTGCTCTGGTACTTTGAGCACGAAAAGGAGCGCATGCGCCGCAAGAGAATAGCTGAAGCTTCCAAGGGCGTTGGACGGCCCAAGGTCGGCGGAGAGTTTGCGCTCACTGATCAGAATGGAAAGCCGTTTACCAGCGACATGATGAAGGGGAAGTATTCTTTGGTAAGCTCGTGCCCTTGCTCCTCGACACGTTCTACGTAGTTTTGCAATTTTGCTGACGCGGGCATTTTCTTCTCAGGTTTACTTTGGATTCACGCGCTGCCCCGACATCTGCCCCGAAGAACTCGACAAGATGGCCTCGATGCTCGACATTGTCGAGGCCAAGGCCCCCGGCGGCCTGCTGCCCCTCTTTGTCACCTGCGACCCTGCGCGCGACGACCCCAAGTCGCTCAAGACGTACCTTGCCGAGTTCCACCCCAAGTTCATCGGCCTGACGGGAACATACGAGCAGATCAAGGACATGTGCAAGAAGTACCGGGTGTACTTTAGCACGCCGGAGCACGTCAAGCCCGGCCAGGACTACCTCGTCGACCACAGCATCTACTTTTACCTGATGGATCCCGATGGCGACTTTGTCGAGGCCCTGGGCAGACAGCACTCCCCTGAGCAGGGTGCCAAGGTTATTCTGGAGCACATGGGCGACTGGCAGAAGAAATAGTAACCATAATATTTTGCCAGTGAAGGAGAGCTGAGGGCCACGGAAAGGGGTTGCGAAATGTATAGTACTTGTAGGATCACTCTGTAGAGACTGCCGCCATGGCAATGACCGCTCAATCAAATTAATTGTTCCAAAATGAGAGCATTTTCTTTTCCTTGTTTTGTAGTAAATACTCGAAGCGTAAGCCATTTTCGAGGTTGCATGAAGCTATGATGGGTCCCACGTCGGTATCCTACCGGCGCGCCCACTTGGTGGAGCTACAGCTGTCACTGACGTTTGCCGCCGACCCCGGGCTTGCGACTCACAACGTCCACCAGCAACCAAGCAGGCGCCTTGTCGCGAGAGCATTAGCCTCATATCACTCCTTTATTTGGGCATTTTATACTGTACCTTTGCATATTTTCACGACATTCAAGAGGGGAGTCAATATGGTGCGCGGTCGCGTACTCGGCGTGAGCTTTCGGCCACGACCGCTGCTGTTTCGAACACATCAGACGAGCGGGCGCTTCTTCGCGCCGGCGGCGACTGGTTGCAATGGATTCTCGAGAAGTAAAGGCTTCTGTACAACCACAATACGGCTGAGAGAGCGTCCTTTGACGGCTACTGAAGAGGGAGTTGGGGCATCGCCTCGAGGACGTGACACGCTAAACAAGCACAAGGCGTTTTCAGATATTGCCTTTGCGTTTGAGTACGTTTTGCGCTTTCAAGATGCACATTATGAAGCCTTCACCTTTCATGAAGGCTCTTATTTGGGAACAAGTGTGGCTAACTCCATGTAGTATTGATGGCGTCTTGTACAGAGGCAAAGAGGGCATCCCGGGCGCGCGGGAGATGCTGCAAAAGATTCACGAAAAGGACATGCGATACGTGTTTCTGACGAATGGCGGCGGCGTTTCGGAAGACGCCAAAGCGGCATCACTGGCCAAGCGCTTGCAGCTGTCCGGTTCCGAAGGCATCATCAAGAACAGAGTCATTCAGTCGCATACGCCCATGCGTGGATGGGACGAGGACATGAAGAAGAATGGCACGGTGCTGATTACGGCGTCTCACCCAGAAAAGGCGAGGCAGCTGGCTATTGAGTACGTAACCAGATCATAGAACATATCTGGTTCAGTACTGTGTTTACTAACGAGTCTGCAGATATGGCTTTCAACGGGCCGTCACACCCGCAGACTTGCTGGCCGCGAATGGCTACGTATACCCGTTTGCGCACCTGAGAGACAGCCTCCATTCTGAGCACTCACCTCTGCCCGACGGCAAGAGTGCCTCGGCGATTGTGGACCCCTACAGCAGAGACATACCGGCCAACGCACTCAAGATTGACCAGATCCTGGTGTGGAACGACCCGCGAGACTGGTCGCTAGATATTCAGATTATCCACGACCTGCTGGCGTCTCACCAGGGCTATCTCGGTACGATATCCGACAAGAACGGCAACGCGTCGCTGCCGAACCACGGGTGGCAGCAGGACGGGCAGCCGGGGCTGTGGATATCCAACCTGGACCTGTTTTGGAAGACGGAGTACCCGGTCAACCGGTTCGGAACGGGTGCGTTCCTCGAGGCCATGAAGGGGGTGTGGGCGGCCGTGACGGAGGGCAAGGCGGCGCTGCAGTACAGCGCGCTGGGGAAGCCGTCGACGCACACGTACAACTATGCGCACGACAAGCTGGTGAACCTCGACGCGGAGCTGCAGCAGCAGTCCTCAACGGCGGGGGCTAAGAGGCCGCTGAAGCGGGTGTACATGATTGGGGACAATCCGGAGAGCGATATCCGGGGCGGCAACGAGTTTGACCCGCGGGACGGCACGGAGTGGCAGTCGATTCTGGTGCGGACGGGGGTTTGGCAGGCGACGGCGGCGGAGCCGGAGCCGAGGTATCAGCCGGCGGTGATTGTGGATGATGTGGCGGATGCGATTGTGTGGGCGTTGAGGAACGAGGGCGTGGATGCGACGAGGGACTGGTTGCTGTCGAGCAAGTAGATGGGATATGGCGTGTAAAGAGGAGTGTTGGGTAGGTGGTGTGATGTGCTCGTATAGATGGAGTGCATATGGAGTGTATGGGTATATAGAGGCATGGATTTGGAGTATACATGGAGTGCTATTTAATGCTGTAATAATTCCTGCAGTAATTATGTAGGCTTGGGAAATACATAGAGAGCAATGGCAGTACAAAAAAAATGAAATAAAAAAATCTCACTGCATCAAATCGTGGTGGACAAGGGTCGCGTGTACAAGACGATGCATGTCGTTGAGTCGTGTGCGGTTGCTTGTCCGAATGCAGTGTTCGGTGAGCAGGACGCACTGAATTGGGCAGCTGGTTCCGGAATCAGGGTCTCGGGTGGTCGAGCCTTGGCATGGCGGCCAGCGGGCGGGTGCCCATCCCAAAGGCGCTGGGCCGCATTACATCATGCCACATTTAGCAGGTCCTTGCTGGGGACACCCAACCTAATCAGCATCCGCTGGCGACAGAACCAAGGACCCATCACCAGCAAAACCCACCGAGTGCAGAAAGAGGATGAGCCACGTGCGACGGTAGGAGGTTGTGGTTTTTTTCTTTCTGCATGGTTGAGATGACTTGGACGGAAGTGGCTTGCTGTCTCGTGAGGTGACGTCGACATGAGAAGGCAAGGTTCTGGTTTATTAGACAGAGAGGCAATACGAATACATCAAGGGATATCCTGCCCGCCACAAACGTACGAGTGCACCGTCCACCGTCCTTCCCTGCTTCATCATCATCATACCTTCAACTGAGCTGTCGATCCCCCCTAGCTAGTTCCAGGCTCCTCCCTCCTAGTAACCCGCCAGCCCTTTATTTTTTTTTTTTTTTTCTTTTACTGGTCCAACGGCGAGACTAATCAAGCCCTGGGACCTGGCGCTGCAGTCAGTGGCTGCGACCGCCCGTCCTGGTTAAACCCTCCCTGTGCTAGCGCTGTCCTTCCTTGGGCACACTTTTGGCCAGGTGACCCGCAATCAGAAGCTCAGCCGGCTGCTCTCCAAGGGACCCCTCTCCTCCTCTCTTGTCGTCTCTCCCCTCCCCTGCCCTCCCCACCACTCTCGTCTCTCGCTCGCCTACCCACCCGTTCTAGGCCGTCGCTGGTGTGTGCTGCCGCTGCCGCTGCTGCTGCTGCCCCCAACCAACCCACAATCGTTTGAGTCCAACGACATCCGCTGTCGCGTGCTCCCCCAGCTTCAACCACCTCCCTCCTCCTTTCTCTCCTTTGCTCTCCCAGTGCTTTGCTCTGCGAACCGTCTGTTTCCTGCCTCGCACCGGACTTTGTCTCCTTTTCATCTCGCACAGTCCCGTGAGAGCTTGTAAACCGCAGCAGCTGCAAGCTACTGCAAGGCGTCCTCTGCCCAGGCTCGAACCCTGGTCCGTCCCCTTGCACACAGCCAGTCCACCACCTGCTACATCGGCAACCGCTCGCGTGACACTCTTCTGCTTACAGCCATGGCGACTGAACAGCATCCCTCTGCGGTTCCCACGCCGCTTCGCTCGGCCCTCAAGGCAGAAGATGATGCGTCCACGCCTCCTGCAAGCGGCTCTCTCAAAGGTACGTCGCTGCGTGCTTGCGCCTCAGCTAACCTCCCCAAGCTGAAACCCTCTTTTTGTCTTTCCCTGGACTACTCGTACTGACCTTGCCGTGTAGCTGTCCAGATTGCTGATCCGCCCGAGGAGGAGGTCATTGATGACATTGGTGAATCGGGGCAACCGCCGAAGCTGTTTCGAGCCGGCTCGACTAAGCGTCTGAGCGGCAAACCGGCCTCGTCCTCTCGCTCCTCCCTCACCGAAGGCTCACCTTCTCTCCGACCCTCTGACGATCCCAGCGCACACCCTGCCTCTAAACACGACAGCCACAACCACCACCAAAAGTATTACAGCGAGAAGCTCCTCGCCCAGGTCAGCGACTGGCTCGACCATGAGCGCAGAAAGGCCGCGGGCAGGAGCAAGCGCACCACCCCTCACAGCCACCGTCGCAAGTCCAACTCCCCGCCCGAGAAGAAGGAAAAGGCGGCCTCCAATGCAGACGAACCCGCCCCTCGCCGCCAGAGGTCCGACTCCATCGACTCGCAAGATAGCGACGACGTCTCCCTCGACCGCCTTCAGCGCATCATCGAGGACTCCATGTCCTCCATGGGCCTCAGCGCCGTCCCGCACTTTAGCCCCAGGCCTCCCAAGCACAAGCCGCGCCGTCGCGGCTCCCTGCGTGCGGCGTCGTCCGATACCGACTACGTAGATGGCGATGCCGTCGTCCCCAGCTGTGACGCGGTGCTCGACAACTCGCAGACGCTCCTGTACTCTGGAAACCCCGTGGGCAACGAGGATGAAGAGGCCGCGGCTGCTCGCCTGGAAAAGGAAAAGGAGGTGTGGCTGGTGTTCAAGAATGAAATCATCCGCATTGCCCACACTTTGAGACTCAAGGGCTGGCGTCGTGTGCCACTGGGCTCTGGCGACAAGATTTTCGTCGAGCGACTGAGCGGCGCTCTCACCAACGCAGTCTACGTTGTCACCCCGCCAAGCGACATTCCCGACCTCGAGGGCAAGAAGATGCCCCCCAAGATCCTCCTCCGTATCTACGGACCCCAAGTCGAGCACCTCATTGATCGCGCGAATGAGCTCAAGGTGCTCCAGCGCCTGGCCAGGAAGAAGATTGGCCCCAGACTGCTTGGTACCTTCAAGAATGGACGTTTTGAGCAGTACTTCAACGCCATCACCCTGACGCCACCCGACCTGCGTGAGCCGGATACCATGAGGCAAATTGCCAAGCGTATGAGGGAGCTTCACGAGGGTATCGAGCTGCTGGCTGCAGAGCGAGATGGCGGCCCTGGCGTCTGGAAGAACTGGGATGCATGGCAGGAGAATGTCGGCCGTATCGTGTCTTTCCTCGACAGCGATTTTGAGCGCGGCATGCCAGAGGGGCCTCGCGGGTCCTCTGTTGTCCACTCTTGGAAGGCAAATGGCCGAATCTGCGGTGTCCCGTGGGGCCAGTTCAAGGAAATGGTGGAAAAGTTTAGAAAGTATCTCGAGGGCTACTACAAGGACCAGAAGGCTCTTCGTGAGAGCCTCGTGTTTGCTCACAGTGATGTAAGTGTACCAACCACCTGTTAATGATAAATCGGTTTGCTAACGTTCCCAGGCCCAATATGGCAACATTCTTCGCATTCGCCCCGACGACGAAAAGTCGCCACTGTTGCAGCCCGCCAACAAGCACAAGCAGCTCATTGTCATTGACTTTGAATATGCTGCCGCCAACACGCCCGGCCTGGACTTTGCCAACCACTTTACCGAATGGTGCTACAACTACCACGACCCCGTCTACTCGTATGCCTGCACAACCACGGGCTATCCCACCCCCGACCAGCAGCGCCACTTCATCAAGGCCTATGTCGACCACCGTCCTCAGTTCCCCGCCGCCAGCTCCACCCCCAAACTCACACCACACGACTCTCAAAGCTCAACCGGCGCCGCTGGCACGCCCTCTCTCAACCCCGCGGCTTCAAGCAGCTCCATTGTCGACTTTATGCTCGACGCCCGCGCCCCGCCCGGTGGCTGGTCAGCGGCTGAGCGTGCGCGTGAAGAGCAGAGCGATGAGCAGGTCCGTGAGCTCATGGAGGAGACACGCCTCTGGCGCACGGCCAACAGTGCCATGTGGGTTGCTTGGGGCGTCGTGCAGGCCAAGATACCTGGTCTGGATGAGAACAACGTGCCGGTGTCGGACGAGGTTGCCCTCAAGGCCGAAGATGAGATTCCCGAGGACGAGTTTGACTACCTCAACTACTCGCAGTCGCGCGCCCTGTTCTTCTGGGGTGACTGTGTGCAGCTTGGTCTTATCAAGCGCGAGGAGCTGCCGGAGCCGCTGCGTTCGAATCTCAAGATTGTTGACTATTAATGGAGGAGAATATTTTGGTGAAGTGTATCGAGAGCATATAGCAAAATGAAATTATCATGACACATTCACGCCCGTGGAACTCGTTATATCCTTTGTATAATGTCTATTGTATAATGCCGTCTACTTTGTAGACATGTTCTTTTAATCCGTACCTGCAAAGTCCATGCTCTGCAACAGGGATCAAAAGTCTACTAATGCGTATTCGTATATCTCGCCACACCATCTTCCACATCTAAGCATCAAGCTTGAGACCGTCCAACATGGCGTCAATCTTGCCCAGGAGAAGCTGGTAGTTGATTGCATCCGACGCGAACTCATCCTCCGCCGCCTCGCCGTCCAGTGTGCGCATGACGCCCGTCTGCTCAAACGGCTCCATCTCCTTTTCCACGGCGGCCTGCGTCGTCGTTGTCGTCGTAGTATCTATATCCCGTACATCGTGGCCGTTTGTATCCACCTTTTCCTTCTCATCCGGTCCAGCAGCACCGTCAGCCGCCACCAGTTCAGCCGCCACCACCTCGGCGCTCATCTCGCCCGCCTCATCCATGATATCCTCGAGCCCCGCGTCCTCGAAGCGCAGCCGGAACCGCTCCGACAGGTAGTACCGGATATCGTCGAGCAGCTCAATCGTGTCCGTCTCCTCGCGCTTCTGGATGCGGGACGCGCTCTCGCTGATGAGCTCGTGGAACTCGGCGTCGTCAATGTAGTCTTCGAGGCGGTCGGCGAGGTACCGCGCTGCGAATTCCTCGAGGCGCTGCACGCGGAGGTCCCATGCTGCGTGGATGACGTCGTAGATGTTGATGGGCTCGGTGTTGTCTGCGTCTGCGTCTGCCGGAGACGAAGACGAATCCGGGTTGTCAGAAGAAGAGGGACCCTGGTGGGTGCGGTCGACGAGGGCGTTGCGCCGCCCGCTGCCGAGCGCGCTAATGGCCACGGCGGCTTTACTCTTGAGCGCGTCGAGGAAGAGCATGTCGGCCGCGTAGAGCAGGTCGAGCGCGTGCTCGAGCGGGCACGCCGCCGTCTCCGTGTACAGGAACTCGAGGATGAGCTCCAGCACGGGCGGGCTGCAGTCGACGGTGACGATGCGCAGCTTGTCCGTCTTGCGCGACTCGACAAAGTCGCCGGCAAACATGCGCTCAAAGTACTCGCTGCGGATGAGCATGGCCTTGTGCGCCGGGTACAGCACCGACTTGCGCGGCGGCTTGCGCGCGGCGGCGGCGGCTTCGTCGGGCGGCGTGGCCTGCGCGGCTGGGCCGATGGGGAGGGCGGCGTGGCTGCTGCCGTTGGTTGTGATGGGCGTGGCCGTGCCTGAGGCGGCGGTGGAAGTGGAAGGTGCTTCGAGGGGCTCGTCGGCGCGCAGCAGCACGTCGGAGAAGATGGAGTTGTCGTGCTGCCACTTGACCTCGTGGACACGGCCCGTGTCGACAACCATCTTGTGCCCGACGACGCTTTCGCGGAAAAACGTGCCAATCTGCTTCAGCGCCCGTTCCACCTCATCCTGGTACCGCTGGCGCGCGAGGCGGCGGTCGCTGCTCGCCAGGATGGCCTCCCACAGCTGCTCGACTTCCAGCTGCTTGCTGACCTTGTCCAGCCCCTTGATGATTTCTTCCTCGGACACTGACGACGACGACGACAGGCCGGCGGACGAGAGGTCCTTGGGCACCTCGCCGAGGTAGATGTAGCGGAGGACCACCTGGAAGGCGGCGTCGGGGATGGCGGACGCGAGCTTCCACGTGTCCGTCTCGGGCTGCGCCTCGAGCTTGCTGCGAAAGTATGGCGTGCGCGCCGCCAGGATGAACTTGTGCAGGTCAAAGGAGCGGTTGTCTGACGTGAGCGTGATGTCGGACGTCTTGGGCGCCGCGCGCGTCATGAGGCCGGTGATGTGCGATGACCAGTAGACGTAGGGATCTGAGGACTTGGAGAAGTCGTATTGCAGGAGGAGATTGCGAATGCGGTCATTTAGAGCGTTGTATATGCAGCGTTCTCCTTGGAACGTATTCCTCTCTGCCAGTGCGCCTGCGATGTACGGGTTAGTGGCGATGACCATGGGCGGTTTGAACGGGGGGACAATGACATACCGGCTTCTAGGAGTAGTCGTACAAGCTCATAATGTCCGCAAAGACTGGCCTTGGAAACTTGTTAGTGAGTGAAACTTGGTTGAAGAAAGGGGTATTCTCAGAGGAACTCACAATGATGAGAGGCGTATAGTCAAACTTGTCCTTGCCATTAATGTTGACGCCCAGGTTAATGAGCTCTTGGCACTTGCGCAAGTCGCCATGCCGGCAGGCGAGCAGAAACTCGTTAAAGTCCTCGCTGACGTCGAGCGGATTCTCATCCCGCAAGACTCCGCTCTTGATCATGGCGCTCTCCTCGCCCAGCTTGCCCTCCAGCTCATACTTTTTGAGAACCATGGCAGCCCGAGATTTCGCTTCTCACGACCAGATTCTCGATGCGGCGATTTCAATACAGAGACATTGAAACAAGGGTACAGTAAATATACAATGTAGGAATATCGATGCTTTGCGAAAAACAAGGTTTCCCCCCCAAATGACGAAACAAACCCAGGCGTAATTTCTTTCCTCCGGCTTCTTGTGTTGTCTGATGTTGAAAAGTAGAAGCACACCGATGTTAGTAATGAAGCTATCGCCGACCCGCACGGACCAATGAGAAGCTGCCCCGCCACTCTTTGGGGCCGCCACCCAAGTCCCAAAAAAAAGTGCGGGCGCCACAGAGCACAATCGATAGCGCTAATCGATAGCGGGCCGCCTGCAGGGAGCGGCCACCTACAGCTGCGGAGCTACGCCGTTGCTATGGCACCGCTCCCGACTGTTTACTATGGCCCGGCCGACCCTGGCCTCAACGGTGGGTCGGGTCCAGCCATAGTACTGGAATATCGTGCACGACAACGGCGGCTCCTATCCTTGCGTAGTACGCCTGCTGGTTTTATTTTCAAGCTTCAACTCTCTCCTCCTTCGGTAACAACAACGCGCCCGCCGCCCTTTTGGATACTAACCCCCCCAAACAGCTCAGCGCCGCCTTTCTCCATCTTGCGTCCACGGCGACATTGCAAGCTGACACAGCCTTACTTACATGGACTGCGAGTGAACGCCGGCACCGCCGTGAACGTCGTCCCATCATGTCATCCGAAGACAAGTACGACACGCTGGAGAAGATTGGTATGTTTTTAACACTTTTTGGATCGGGGATCATGAGACTGGGAAATCATGGATTCATGAGAGGACAGGCAGCTAACAGTTCTACTCTTCTCTTCTCACGTTCTAGGCCATGGCTCCTTTGGCATCATCCGCAAAGTCCGCCGCAAGGCAGACGGCTTCATCATGTGCCGCAAGGAGATTTCGTACCTCCGCATGTCCCAAAAGGAACGCGAGCAGCTGCACGCCGAGTTCCAGATCCTCTCCCACCTCCGACACGCCAACATTGTCGCCTACTACCACCGCGAGCACCTCAAGGCGAGCCAGGACCTGCACCTGTACATGGAATACTGCGGCAACGGCGACCTCGGGCGCGTCATCAAGGACCTGCAGCTAAAGGGCCAGCGCGCCCAGGAGAGCTTTGTCTGGAGCATCTTTAGCCAGCTGGTGCTTGCTCTGTACCGCTGCCACTACGGCATCGACCCTCCCGAGGTGGGCACGAATGTGCTGGGCTTGACGCAGGGGAGTGTCACCACTGCACCCAAGACTCCGCCTGGTGCCATGACGATTCTTCACAGAGATCTCAAGCCGGAGAATGGTAAGAGACTTGGACCTCTGGTACAGTGAGGAGTATACAAAGCTAACTTGTTGGTAGTCTTTCTTGGCGAAGACAACTCGGTCAAGCTGGGCGACTTTGGTCTGTCCAAGATGATCAAATCACACGATTTCGCATCCACATACGTCGGCACACCATTCTATATGTCACCGGAGATTTGTGCGGCCGAAAAGTATACCCTCAAGTCGGATATCTGGTCACTGGGCTGTATCATTTACGAGCTCTGTGCCCGTGAGCCGCCATTCAACGCCAAGACGCACTTCCAGCTGGTTCAGAAGATCAAGGATGGAAAGGTCGCACCGCTCCCCGAAATATACTCTCCCGAACTCAACCAGGTCATCAAGGACTGCCTCAAGGTCAATCCCGATAGGCGGCCCGACACGGTGCAGCTTCTCAACCTGCCCGTCGTGCGGCTGATGAGGAAGGAAAAGGAGGTGGTGGACTTTAACAAGTCCCTCAAGCTAAAGGAGGAGACCCTCCGACACAAGGAAAAGGATCTCAACGAACGGCTGGCCGCCTTTGAGAAGGAGAAGGAGTATATCCGCGAAGAGGCAGATGCATCGCTCCGGCGGGAGTGGGAAGTCAAGGCACGACTTGAAATCGATCGGCACATTAACACCGAGCTGGAACAGCTGCAGAAGAAGTTTGAGGAGGAGGTCAAGGCGCGAGTTGATGCAGAGCTGCAGAAGAAGTCGGTATCCTTTGCTGAGGAACCTGCTGCACCTGCTGCCCCCGAAAAGGAGCCGTACGTCGACGACTATGCTTCGTCCGTCTCCAAGTCCGACTACCCCCATTCCTCGATTGGACCAAGCGGCGATGAATATCCTTCGACTACAGATATAAGTGAATACTCTCTTGACAGCCCCGACAGCTCCAAAGAGATAAAGAAGAATGCGAGAACGCCATTCGCCCGCGCTCAGACCATGTTCGCTGGCCACGCCGGTACGCCTATGGATGTTGACATGGCTTCACCGAGCCCAATTGCCATTGCATCATTGTCGCTCTCGCCTCGTCGCAACGGCGTCACCAAGGCACCGTCTACACATCCCGGAAATATCTTTGTCGCCAACGCGGCCGCCAACGGCGACCCTCGATGGGAGCTTCACCGGGATCCCGTCATGATGGACTCGGATGATGAGGACATTATCCCTTCGCCCACAAGGCAGATCAGATCCTCCAAGAACCCATTCAAGTCGAGGCCGGTTCTGTCATCACAAAAATCGTGCCCTGCGAACCGCCTGCAAACGCAATCCTCCAACCTGCGCACACAAACGTCGGCGGCTTCCCTGCCCGATTCAGGAGCACGTTCGCCGAGCCGCAGCCCAACCAAGATCCCCATCGCCAACGGCGACACGGGCGGCAGTGCCCCCGGCGGGCTGTCGCGCAAGCCCTCCACCAAGAAGGATGCCAACAGCGAGAGGCTGAACAAGGCTGTCCCCAAGAACACAGTCCGCGGCCGTACGCTTGTTGAGCTGCAGCAGGCTCGCGCCGGCGGGAGACCGGTCAGCGCGGCTGGTATTGCTACTGGTGCGGAGAATGTCAGCCCCAAGAGAGCTGCGTTCCGTGACCGAATGGGCGCCACTGAGCCTGCTGCTGTGTGGAATCCTGACGAGGACGAGATGCCGAGTCCATTCATCATTCGCGGCAAGAACATGATTGTCTGAGTTGAGCTCAGGCCGCGAATGTCACCACACGCAAAACGAGTTACATGAAGTCTACGAGGGCTGCGAAATAGTCCGATTGAGAGTTTCCTTTGGTCTCAACCCTTTTTCCGAACCACATGCCTTTTGTTTATTTGGCGTACCTGATCTTTAATTTCCTTTTTTGTTTTTTTTTTTTTTTTTACTTTCTTTCCCTTTGAGATTTTTCGTTGGGTTGAAAGCGCATTCAGAGGTGGTGTCGTGGAAGAAAAACACGGCGAGCAGTGGGCGGAAGACAGCAGCAGGCAGAGAAACCGGACCAAGGAGAGCAAGGTCAGGTCAGAGAAAGTCCATTGTTTAACGTAACGCATTTTCCTTGGGTTTGAAATATTTGAGAGTTTCTGGGATCGAGAGGCGTGTTTTTGGCGTTGGATACGTGCAACTTTTCATCTTTGGTTGGATAGGCGAATTTTGGGTCTATCACAGCAAACTGTCCTCCATGGTTAATACCAATTTCCCTTTTCTGTTATAATTGTTTTTTTTCAATCATTGTGTTTTTCCCACGCATAGATATTTCAGTATGCATTCTAAATACGGCCGGTTTGAGAACTGTGCTCTCCTATGAAAACTGTACACATCGGATCCGTGACGACTTGGCGGTGATGCCCCATGGCTACCCGACTCGAACGACCAATCACAATCCTGACATACACCGAAAATGACAATCATGGCAAAAAGGGAGGGGGCGGATGTACAGTAGCATTTCGCTTGTATTTTGCAACCTGTAAGGAGCTATTTCGTATATACATGTCGACCAGTGTCGCTCTTCATGTTGTCCCAGCCAGTGGTGCAAACCTGTCTTTTCGCAACCCGATCTTCACGCCCT
This sequence comes from Lecanicillium sp. MT-2017a, assembly GCA_003056585.1. Classification (NCBI taxonomy): domain Eukaryota; kingdom Fungi; phylum Ascomycota; class Sordariomycetes; order Hypocreales; family Cordycipitaceae; genus Lecanicillium; species Lecanicillium sp. MT-2017a. The sequence goes on from PXYN01000354.1 coordinate 181,131, forward strand.
GTTTTCGTCTGGATAAGACAAAAAATAGACGATCAAGGCCGTGGAAAGACGGAGCAAGAAAAAAAGGGCAAGAAAAGCACGCTAAAGTGCAAGGGGGGGTATAAAACATTTGACATTTGTACAAACAAATAATGCAATGGGGATATCCATCAAGATAAATAATAATCGAACCCAAACGGTACATGAGAGATGCAGAAAGACAACGAACATTTGACACCAGTCCCGTTCGTATGAGGCGTGAACGACACGCTTGGCTGCTCGGTAGTCGTCCGTGGATGTCGAGTGCGACATGTACTTGCTCTCACGTGAAACATTGATCAGAGAGATTTTTTTGAACTGCCGTGAATGGAGAATCCCGACGATTTGCGCATCTTAAAACTGAGTCATACGGGTTCGCGGAGGAGTTGCGCCGCGCCCGGTCCTCACTCTCCCTGCGCCTCTCGATGTCAATGTCTGGGGCGCCGCCTCAGTAGTGTCACAAAAAGCTCGGATGTTGCCATGATAACACGCGCGTCAGGTTTCGCTGTGATACCAAAGTCACAGAGCGTCGAGCAGTTATAAAAAAAGGAAATAAACAATAGGCGGTACAACATGGATAAAAGGCGAGACGCACAAAAGCAAAAAAAAGTGACACAAACTCTCATCCAACCTATTTCCACATAATAAAATAAGGATATGAGATGAAGGAGAAAAGAAAGGAGAAAAGAAGAAAGAAAAAAAGCAACGCAACAAGCCGTGAGGCCCTATCCATCTTGCCCAAGCCGCGAGGCCCCCGAGTCCGATTCTTCCGGGTTGAGGCTCACTCCTGCCCCAATGTCCTGTGTTTCCGCATCCTGTAATGGGTATCCATCAAGGAGGCCAGTGTTTCTGTGTTTGATAGTTCAAGGTGGTGTGGTCCCTTCGCTCCACGATATCGGGTTAATAATATTTTTCTTTGTTTTTCGCTTCGGTATTTCTGCTGTTGATTGTCTCCGTGAGGAGGCTGGTGCCCGGCGAGGGTCGTGTAAGGCGTTGAATAGGAGGGTCGATTGGTGGAATATTTCGTGTCGTTGTGTAATGTATTTTGCTCGTGACTTGGCGGCAGAGAGTTGATAAGTTTCGTGGGGGCAGGGAATAATGGCGGGGGAGGTGGTTAATGTTTGTGACGATGCGAGGAGCTGTGATGCCGTGAACTGCCATGCTTGTGAGACGAGTGATGGCCGTGGTGGGACGACGAATGCTTGTGCCGGCTGGACGACCCGCTCGACTCCAAGCTCCTCTCCAGGTCCTCGACGCGCGAGCGGTAGCCCTTGACGATGCTCTTGACGTTTGCTATACGGTCAAAGTCCATCTCGAGCTCCTCGAGCTGGCGCATAATCTCGGTGAAGCGTGCAATCTCGGCGTCGGCACCGTCGATGATGTTGCCGGCCCGGTCGTACTGCACCTGCGTAAACATTTGCGTCTGCTCGCTGAGGTAGCGAATGTTTTGCTCGATGGTGGCCATGAGGCGGTCAAAGTAGCGGCCCAGCGCCGTCAACGACGAGCTGTCGAGCATCAGCAGACCCTGGCTGCTAGCTCGACTGGCTGCGCGCGAGCTGCTGGACCCGGCGAGAGCCGCCTGGCCCTGTCGCAGGAGCTGGATCTCCTCGGCCGTCAGGCCCAGCTGCGTATCGGGGATGGCGTTGGTCGACATGGCGACGCAGGCTGTGGCCGGCGGCGGAAGGAAACGCCGCCCGACCTACCTCTCACAGGAAAGCCTGCGCCTGCGGCCTGCGCCCTGCTGTGCGCCGCAACGACGCAACCCAACTCGGCAGCGCGCTGCTGCTTTTGCTGCCGCCTGACGCAGTGGGAAGAAATGCAGATGACTGTTCTAACGGACGGCAGCAGTAGCGATCGCGAGTGTGGGTGGCGTCGGCGGCTGGAGGAGTCGAGATACGCAGCGGGCTGACGGCGCAGTCGTCATCAAGACGCAACTGGCGACAAAGGGCGGCGGCGTCCGGGCAAGCGATGCTGGCCAGCGCAAGTTCATGGTCCCGAGCAAAAGGCAGAAGCGGCGGGGGCGGCGGCGATGGCGATGGAGATGCGCATTCTCGACACTCTCGGACCGGCCCTGGAGTGTGTTTCTCGACGAAGAGGGGGGGAGAACGCGGGTACCGTGACTGAGGCGAGAGAGTGTGGTGGTTTGGGGGTTGCAACGCACGCAGCAAAGTACTATGGTACTGTAGCAGCAAGCGGCGCGCAGCTAGAGGACGGGCCGGGACGGGATGGGGCAGCCTGGCAGCTGATTACGGCCCGTCACAGCGGGTGGCAGCCGGTAAACTATGGGGGTCTGGGGGATCAGATACAGGGCCCCGCTACGTAGTATGCCGTGGCTAATCAAAGCCTCAACCGGCTCGCTGGGCGGCGCATGTGGTTTCTTTTGAAACTCGGGCGCTAGCTTTAGTCCTAATTAGGCTGGAGCGTCGGTGATTGGGCTGAGGAGCCCATCACTACCAATCTGGGCGGCTAGAGTTGTAGAAACTGACATATGAATGGTTGAATATGGCGTTTATGCTCCTGGAAACACATAGAGGTTGAGAGTTGGGCGCGTCCTCACAGGTTCTTAATGGTTGCTAGAGGGTGCTCCGTAGGAAAGGGAGGCATAGGCAGATCGTTGTTCTGTTCTGGTCGAGTTGCTGTGACATCCGCGCTCTAGTCTCTAGGAGTTTCGTGTCACAACTTCAGCAGCAAGAAATAATACTACCTACCTATTTTAGTAACGAGTGTATCGTATCTGTGTACCTGCGGCGTGGCTACTTGTACCTAGGCTATAGTGACCTTGCCTGTCAACTAGTGTAAGTCTAGGCCTGATACCACCATCAAAGAAATATGACGTGCGCACCGCAGGACAACAGCCTCCAGCGCATTGACAGACGGATATTAAACATAATACAGTGAATCACTACTACAACTACAGACACGTCACAGGCGTGGGGTCGGTATCACCTCTCAATGCTCTCGCGCGTGAGTCAGCGACGCTGTCAGTGCGCCGGGTATATATAGCAATTACAAACAGTCATTGGAACTAAAGGGTATCTCAGCTTCCTATAAATAAATAGAAACGAACAAAATAGAGACCCTTGGCCGCTACCGGAATGAAACGCCAGAATGCACCATCGCCGACGAACCAATATGCTCGCTTCCCAGTAGCCCCAGAAGCCGGACTGAAGCCACAATCACCATGTCCCCATGTCAACGTCTCTCTCCTCTCTCTGCTTGCTGCAGCCGATACTCTGTCAAGGTGATGGATACCTCGAGCCTGTCTATGCGCACCTTGCATTCTCTTTGGATGTCGGCTATGGTTGCGAGCCGGCTGACCAAGGATGCCTCCCGCTGCCGGTTGGCCGACGTGTCAGAGAGGTGTGGCGTTGTTACAATGTTTGATCGCAGCCGCGTTAACTCCTCTGAGACCTGTCGCTCTTCCGTTATCGCGAGGTATAGCTCTCGCTTTTGCTGAGCATGCTGGGTCTCCAACTGGCGGAGCTGGCATCGGACTTCAGCGCTTGATGGCGACATTGTGCCTGTCTGATTCTGATTGTTTCCTCCTTTGAATCTAATTCCTTTCTCGCGGGAGTATTTACTCTCAGGTGAGTTCTGAGATGTGTTGCTTGGTACTTTTTCTTAAGGGCTAGTCTTTGAAGCGGAGAAGCTGTATCTGGTTGATGTTGTTGAAAGACAAGCTTGCTTGGAAAGTAGCTAACTACACTCCTTTTTAACTTATTCTTTCCACGGAGTCATGCACTGTTTTTATAATTTGATGCTCCCCTGTGCTTTGAAATGCGAAGCAGACGTGTTCTCGGACGCTTTACACGTCCTTCGTCGTGCTACAATGCTGCTTCATCCAACGAAAATGCTCTCCTGCATATGTACCTGTCCCGTGAAACATGTATTTACACCAAAAAGTATACAGCACAATGCAAGAAAAAGAAAGCATTTTTCTATAGAACACATCAAGGCTGGCAGTACCACCAGAATGGCTCGACAGGAGATCACCACGTCTCCGTGTAAAGTCAGCTCTACAAGACATGTATGCCGGCGTATAGAAAACTGGCACGGATACGTTTTGTTCTTGGGCGCCTATGGGCTTGGCTTGTCGACTTACACCAAGAGGCGCCCAGTCACGCCCTAAACTTCAGCGTATACCGCTTTCGGCGGCGCGATGTTGCACAAACCAATGAGAGTGCTCTCCGAAATTGCTCTATAAGAGTTTCACAAAGTCTGTCTCAGTAAATTGATTTGCCTTTGCCAGCATAATCATCCCGCGGATACGTGCAGATAAGAGACATGCCTTTGCACTAGAGGAGTGCAGCGCAGATTCGCGTTTCTTTCACTCCCACTTGCAACACATCTCTCGGTCAATATCGGGAAGTCAGTGAAACATATTCCAGCTCTCTTTGCTGTCAGATGAGTGAAGAGGCACCTGATGCCTGGAATTTGAGTAGCACAAAGCCGCCCGCACTTCTTTGTGTAAGTGTAATGTTACCATGGTCGGGGGCTGAAACATTGGAGACTCGATGCGAGACGGCATTTACAGAAGGCAACGTAGCGTAACTGTGGCTAATCACCGCATTTAAATTCCAGAGCAAGATTTGGATCAAGCTGCTTGGGCAGCCTCACACCGACATTTGTATTGCCAGTCATTGTGCATGGACGTTCGCACTATCCTACCTGTACCGTGCATTCTGAATAGTAGACATGATAACTCACGTGCTACTCCCACATATGCCTCCGATTGCATATAGAAACAATAGTTTCGGTGGCACATACTGCGGGCTATTCGGTCCGTGGAGTAACTGGTCGCCATGGACGCCATCATGTATAGGTGCCCGACAAACGCTCTTTTAGCCCAGTGATTATCGTCACTTACTTTTCGTGGCGATCATGTGGTACATGGTCTAGGAGCCTTCGACCACGTGGGACAAGGTCTCTTTGCAAACTACCAATTTCTGGTGTTTCTTGCTCGCTAAATGTGATTGTTGGCATGTTACTCTTGAGTTGTGGTTCATCAGGACTCCAAAACGTCCACGAAAGGCATGGGATTCCAGAGCTCATCCTCGACCAAAGACAATGAATAATAGTAGCTTCCTAACTACACAGTTAAAAGATTCTGATCATCAGCATTGAGGAAGCCAGATGCGAAGGCGATATTTGACAATTCCTGTAAGTGGTGCTTTGCCTACCCGGTAGCACATACGAATACGCTGCGTCGAAGCAATGGATGAAGTATACGGTAGGATGATACCCTGACTAACTAGAAGCACTGACATTTAAAGGGCACTTTGCTTATTGTTTCAGAGCTCCTGCCAGGTCTATAATCAGTCTATTTCGGAAGAGAAGCACAGAGCCAACAACGAAGTATACCCTAGGGAGCTGCCATCACACTGTGAGCCGTCCTAAACGTGTTCCGTTTCAACATCAGTTTGCTGCTCTCTTTGCCGCATCCCAGCACGTCCCAGCCAGCCTCAGCTGCTGAACCCTGTGTCTTCTCCGTAAGAGCCCCTTTCCTTTCACGATATCCACTGTTCTAACTGCTGCTCAGTGGAGCAGGGGCGTGTGACGAAGACCTGCGCGGAGGGCGGCAAGTTCCATGTCGTTTAACATACGAAGTCCTCGAAAAAATAAAAAATAAAAATAAAAAATAACCTTTAATAAAGAAATCGTCCTTTTACTACATAATTTTTATTCACAAATAATATGTATATTCAGTGCTTAGGCTTCCTAAACGAGCCATACGGTTTCGGACAGTTTCGGTAATTGATTCCCGAGTCACAGGTTCTGCTCGTTCCGGTGTCGCTCTCCGTTGTCAAGTCTCTACGAGAACGAGTCGCAATTTTCCCACCTCAGGTGCAAAGCGCGGCGCCAAGACACGGACTAGTACTCGTAGCTTAAGTTGTACGATGACCGGAGAGAACTGAGTCAAGTTTGGCGATGAATGAGCCGACCGCCCGCTAAGCTGAGCTTAATACGGCAGCTTGACACCCACAGAACTAGTTTAGCGAGTTTAGCTTTGCCGCTCGGGATCGATCGTCGGCGAAGCAGACCAAATTTCCGTCTCGTGTGCAGTTTGTAGTTTGGTAGGCCATAATGGTCATCTTTTTGGCCAGGGCTTTTAATGAGTCGGCCTGGTATTTCCACTCACTTCCACCAAACCCCACGGTGGGCAGTGCATTATGAGCAGGTTCTGAATTCTCCATGGCGAGCCCCCATTTACCACGTATAGATCCACAGCGACCGCCGATTCCGTTCCGTAGCGTCTGGAAACCGCCCTCGTAGCGACGCCCGCAATGGAAGACCCTTGGAAGCCTTTGAACACGTTCCCTGAGCAGCCTTTATCCGTCGGATATTGTCGCTGACCCTCTGTCCCGTTGATGACTTGTTAGAGAGTGAAGAGACTTGACAATATACCAAGCAAAGCCATATATAATTCCAGCCAGACTTGCAGTGCCACAGATGTTGCTCACCCACGGTCCATTTTTGTTAGCAAAGGCCAGAGCTTCAACAAACAGACATACCGGACGATTACACCGGCGACCAACTTCGGCCACGGCTGCCGCATGTTGTTCAGTCCACACTTACACAATCAAGTTGAAATCAGCACTGGCTTTTGTGCAAAAGCCTCGGAAAGAAACATGTGCACTACTCGTAGTATCAGCTACTCTCAGCCATCTGCAGCCACAACTACAGCAATCTTGGACCATACATGTTAGGACTGAGGCTGGGGCGTGCCACATGTGATGGCGGACGAGCCTTGTCAAAGCGGCGGCAAGGGTTGCTGAAGTGGCTGCCACGTTTCGACATTTTCGACGCTCAGTAGGAAGCTTGGCCCGCTAGCCTCAGGGCCTGAACGCCAGGTCCACGACTGGTCGTATACGGGCACTTCGTAGTAAACGCCAACTGCAGATGGAGCATTGTAGTAGGGTGTCCATCCCCCATGTCCTCAGCACCGTTGGTGAATGACGTAGGACGCAAGTTTTCTTGGTTTTGGTGGCAACATGCTTAATCAAGTTATCTATATTCGCACCCCATGGCAGGGAACATTGCGCCCCGTCGGGGTAGACGGGCCGTATATTGCGGCGTAATATAACTGCCATTATACATACTCGTAATACTTGTCCACACAGGAGCATCGGGAGGGACTGCATCGGAGTACGCTCCCCACAAGATGAGGGAGCGCGAGCAAAATCAGGCCATTGCCGCATAGATACCTGAACTGTGCATCTCTACAATACATGTCAAAAGAATATTGCTGTAATATGTGCTCCGTAGACACGGGCCATCTTGTCAGTTGTAATGGGGCTCTATGGGCCGCCGTAAAGGCAGCACGAACGTTACAAAGTTTTCCGGCGATGGACAAGGGAGTCGCTCGAGAGGAAGAAATTCATGAGCAATATTGCCGCAACATTGAGCTCGAAGTAGCCCAGTGCAACCTCTTCCAACTCTCCAGCCATTGTGCAGCGCTGCACTTATAGTGGATCTTTGGATTGCCAGACGGGCCGGAACCCGCGCATGGCATGGACAGATGCTCGTACACAAGATCGACGCGGGTTGCACGAAAAGAGGGACTTGCTGTACGGTCATTGTAATTGCAGCGTAATTGACTGGCGCCTCGTGGCTGCTTGGACCCATGATCATCACATGAAAACGGCCCGGGATTTGTTCGGCCGCTACGGATGGTACGGAAAGTGCCAATATTGAGGCGCGCTAAACCTCGTGCTGCCCTTGAAAGTGTGAGATAACGCCCCCGGTAATGCAGTACGAGTACTTTGTAGATTCTCGGGGGCAGCTGAGGGAGCTGATCACTGGGCCGCGCTAAACAACGCTTGAAACTCCAACTCATTGGCGGCAGGACCTCAGGTAGGAACGCAATGACAGCTCGAGGCATTTGGTCGTGCATGAAACACACTACAAGGGTCTTTGCTGATGGAGCGACACAGCTTGGCGCCATTGTGAACCAACTGCGCAAGCCACCGGAACGCCCACATCACGGCCCTGTCTGTTGCACATCATCCGCCCATGTCCATGCGGCGGATCACCAGCGAACTGCACAGGGGTGTGCAAGTTGCGCGTGGTGGTGTGGGCAATGGAGCCGGGGGGCGCCACCAGAGGCGGCTAGTGAGCGTCTCGTTGAAGGCTAGGGTGCAAGCCACGAGGCATTGAGCCAGGGGGACCAGGGAAAAACAAAAAAAAAAAAAACAAAAAAAAGGAAAAAAAGGAAAAAAAAGGCCAATTTGTTTACTTGGAACAATGGTTTGCTGCGAACTTATACAAGTACTCTGATCGGTTTACCCACAAAGGTAGGCCACGCCACGCGGAGCTGAAGGAAATGGCTGGGCAAAGAGTCCGTCGCCGTGCACCGCACTGGAGCCTGGAGCCGCTTGATTATTCTTCTCATCCGGTCTGCCACCCTGTAGCCCGTGCAGCGGTTCCATGTACGAGAGTAACATTGAACAGGAAACTCGTCTGTCGGCAAGAGTCCAACAACCTGTTCGGGAGCGAGTCGGCGTTCTCCACCATTTCCAACAGACCGGAGCCGACGAGCCTGGGGACAGAACCAGCATGTCCCCATAACACTAGGGACAATTCATCGGACCAAGGCACAAGACCATTCTCCTCTTTCAGTCGAGTCTACGAGTAGGCTTCGCCGAGGCGTGCCAGTACGGGGTGGCATTGTGGTGCGGCGCTGCGCGTTGTTCGACGTCGCGCTGCTGCACCTAAACTACTCGTACAGTACGCTGACACGGCTAAAGGCAGGCCGTAAGAATACCATGCTTCCATACTACAGCAACCACCTACAAATAGACTAGAGTTACCATAGTACGCAGGCGATTTGTAGAAAAAGGTGAGCTCATGGAATTGATTGCCAGCATAGCTGCAGGGAGAGACTGAACCGGGTGCCGGTTGATCCCTTACGTCCCGATGGTTATAATTAGAGCAAGCTAGCGAAAGGACCAACCTCTCTACTCGTAGCTGTCCCTGCCCCCGTTGAGCAGAACGCCACGCTCCTTGCCCTGCCCTGCACACTACATTACCGCGCGGGTGTAAGGAGTACGGTGCGGAGTGCACAAGAATCCATAGCCCATAACTGGACTGTGATATAGGCTACTATTGAATAAAGCGGGCAGATGGGGAGCTGCAGTGTTATTTGCTTTTCGCTCGCCATGGAACCAGGCTGGCGATCGTAAATCCTGGACTTTAAAAACGTGGTTAACCGCTTCTAGATGGCCTTGGCCTGCAGCATTTTTGCTTTTGCCAGGCTGGGATGTGCTTCCGGTGACATCCCAAGTATGCGCGATATACTCTGCAGCCGAGAAAAGAAACTACCGTAGTACGGGGAATAATTAAACTAATAATGCAGCCTCTGTACCGACATTGCCACATCAGTTTACTGTGGTTTTATTTCCCCTGTACACCATTTTCACAAAGAACCGTATCGCCATCTCGTCTTTGCACGGTTGATCCCGCGGGTGGCCGGGAATGGTAGCCGGCAACAGAGACCCTGCGAGTGGCGAAACATGTGCCGGGCCGGGGATTAGCCACCGAGAGACTGCGACCGGGGCCGGCCGAACCGGCGGAACACCGTTGGCACTTGACGTGTTAAGCGGGCGACCCGCGGAGCACTAGCGCCTTTTTTTTTTTTTTTTTTTTTTTGCCTTTTTTCGTCAGTCCGGGGCATGCCGTCGCCCCCCCCCCCCCCCCCCCCCCCCCCCCCCCCCCCCCTCCACCCCTCCCCCACCCCCCCCCCCCCCTTCCCCCCCCCCCCCCCCCCCCCCACCACCCCCCCCTCCCTCTTCCCCCATCGCCTTCCCCCCCCCCCCCCTCTCACCCCCCCTCCCCCCACCCCTCCCCTCCCCCACACCGCCACACCCTCCACCCTAAACCTA